>OX101754.1:69712421-70312421 GCA_944452675.1 Tachina lurida
CAGGACCTGGTACACATTGGGTAGCATACTATAAAAACAACAATGAAAAAGAATATTTCGACAGCTTTGGAAACTTACAACCTCCTTGGGAAGTAGTCAAATATCTTGGTGCAAATATAAAATACAACTATAATCAGCATCAGAATTTCAATACATTTACCTGTGGACATTTATGTCTTAAATTTCTTTATGAAATAACTGAAAATATTAAATAAAACACAAAAATTTATATTTTACAAAACTCTTTAATGTCTTTTTATTCATAATTTAAAATACATAATTAATATATTATTGCCAAACAGGAAATTGGGAATTTTGAATTAGAAATTCACTCAGCTCACTCTCGACAATTAGGTTTTCTTCACCTTCTCTACTTAGGCAATATGATCCGCTCGAAAGATCTTTGATATCGTCATCAGTTAAAATATTATATCGTTTCGGCAGGAACATTATGTGTTTATTCATTTCAACTTTTAGGGTTGGTCCATATTTAGTTGTTACACGTAACACATTTCGAATTGTATATTTCGTTGAAGAATCAAGCTCCTTTACGTGGATTAAAGTTTTGTTATTTAGAGCATTAAATTTTGCAATTAGATTTGTTGTGGAGTCCATTTTTTTATTTTTTATATTTTATTTAGATACTTCTTGTCACTCTGAATGTTTAACTGGAAATAATCTTAAAAGTAGCGATGATGACTTCAAAAAGGCTAATCGAAAATAATTGTGGTGAAATAGTAAATAAGTGGGGGATAGTGATAGACAGAAAGAGATAGTTATAGAGAGAAAACGGTTAGAGAGAGACAGAGTAGTAAAAAAGAAATATGGAATAGAGAGAAAAGGGTTAGAGAGAGATAGACTGCTAAAAAGAAATATGACATAGAGATGATAGTATAGATATTTTAAAGAACATATAGATATTTTAAAAATTTACAGAACAAATTAGTCTTAAAGGAACCTTCCAACATTCATCATCATTCATTCATCAGCAAATAAAATGAGCCAAATTAGACGTACTCTTAATCAATTTATAAGAGATTTTGAAAGCTTCAGGCTTTTTGATCATTGGGAGATGATAAAATGTTTCCAAAATATGCTGGATGAGAACGAAGAATATGGTGTCATGGAAGATGAAGACAACACTGAAGGACACTTCCCCAGCTGTCCTTGGTATCATCCTGAGTGTGAGGAGGGACCTGATACTTGCAGATGTACCATATATTTTTTAAGAAAAAATATACTAGAACATCTAATAATTGGCTATTACGAAATGTTTCCATCATTATAAATAAATTAAATAAAAATGAAATAAAATTGTATAAATAATAAAATAAAATTGAATTATAAAAATATTCCTTGATTTGTATTATTTTTTTCTAAAGGAAAACTAGGAATCATCTGCTCGAATATAAAATAACATAAACTTGTATGTAGTGAAAAATATGAGGATTTATCCGATTATCTAAATTATTTCTCTTTATGAAAATATCTAATTGAATTTCATAATATTGTGAAATTCAATTTCTCTTGTGCAGAACCTCTCAAAGAAAACAAGACTGTGCATGTTTAAGTAACCTGAAAACAAGACTGTGCATGTTTAAACGACATGAAAATAAGAATTTGTAAATAAGCAAAAACACAAATTTTTTTGATCCAACGAAGTAAAGCCAATAAAGAAATAAAAAAACCACTCACATTTTCCATTCTTTTTTCAATAGTTTATTTACAATAACTTTTCTTAATAAATAGGATTTAAATACAATAATATTTCTTAGACTTTTTTACATTCATTTTAACAACAATAAAATAATTTTTCTTATTAAATAAGATTTTATATACAACAATTTTTCTTAATAAATAGGATACAATATTTTTTCTTAACTAATAGGATTTTATATACAACAATTTTTCTTAATAAATAGGATACAAATACAATATTTTTTCTTAATAAATAGGATTTTATATACAATTTAAAAATTAACTAATTAACTAAGATTTTCTTGCATTTTAGCAATCTCATCTAGCAACATGTCAAGTTCGTATTCAGGGTTAGTTTCCTTAATACGAAAATGATACCATGCATAAGTGTTTATATTATTTGATCTAATTTTTCTCTTATCATCTCCATAGCTTAATACTACCTTATTTAATTCGCTAGTATATAATTGATGTAGTTTAGATTTAAATGTTAACATACTATCATACACATTAATCTTATTAAATAGGCAATTCTTATATGTAGCTAAACTATATTTATCTAATATGGCTCTCTTTACCCCCTTCGATTTTTTAATATCATCTTGATTTTCTACACTAAATGAATACATTTTTGAGCGCAGCCCAACAAACTCTGTCATTATCTTACCGCAATTTTCATCCTTCATCATACCAATTACTTTTTTATTTACTATTGGGAAATTATAAATATTGTCTGTAGGGTAGTCCGATGTGTCAAATTGTTCATGTATGTCATTTTTTATGTCAGCGTAAAAGTCGTCAGTCTTTATTGAATATATAAAAGAGTCAGTATCCATATAGTTTAATGAGAGGTTTGTCTTAAACTTAGGTTGCATGTACCCGTAATGGAAATTATACATTTTCCATTTTGACAGCTCGAGTACACAAAATCCTAAGTAAATTGGTTTATTGTAGCAGGTTTTGACTCTAGTCATTTCGATTGCTACAAGATCTTCAGAAAATATAGATAAACTATGAAAATTTGGTTTTGATATCCAATCTTGGGCACCCAAATGATTCCGATTCGTTCTCTCCCAACTATTAACAATTTTAACATCTCTCCTCTTATCCACATTTTCCATGGTTTTACCATACACTGCATTATTAAGTAGTTTGAAAAAATTTTTTTCAAAAGCATTTTTAGCAGTGGCTCTATGTCTGGTATTTAGGTCAATATAGCCTTTTAACCATGGAGATTGTTTAAATGCTAGAATACGATGAGTTTTCTTTAAAACTAAGCCATATTCTAAGCACTGTTTGAGAACTCTAAAGTGTATCACATATGATTGCTTTGTAGAGAAATCGGTTATCAACTTGCTATACTTCGCTTGCATAGGTTTCTTATTTTCAGCGCAAAAAGGAAGATCATTATGCAAGTCGTGTAAATGAGAGGGATAATCCAACGTAACCTCATAAATATAACCGTCTGTTCCATTATCAGCTATGCTGTTTGGATCCAGATTCAACTCGTCTTGTGATAACCATCTGAACCCACCATGAGGAAGATATTCCGACATCGCCCATCCATACAAATTGTTAGCGTCTAAATAGACGAGAAATTCTGAGGGCTTTTCTTTGTCGAAATCTTGCAAATATTTATTATTTGCTTTCGAATATCTTTGACTACACTGTACTATCCCCCCACGTATACCTTTTTTCATAAAATTGTACATGTCTATGTCTGTCAATAATTCTAATTCAATTTTTGTATATTTGAGCATTGCATCCCAGGAAAGGCCAGGTGCTGTATAATACTGGCAAGGATCGAGCTCATAAATACCCTTACAAACTTTTCTAAAGTTCTCGAAAATATCTGTCAGTAAGAGGACGTCTGTTTTTAAGTAAAGTTCCATGTAATCTTTCATTGTTTCACAACCAAAAGTATTCCATACCTCTACAGCATGTGAGTATTCCTCTAAAGAACACTCTTTATTATTCAACTTATTAAAAAAATCACTGCGTGAAGGCAGCTGGCATTCATCTAATTTTTCGAATGAATTTAGGTACTCATATGGGAAAATACCTTTTTTCTTAATAAGCTGAAATTCTTTTTCTGATTGAAATAAGGACCTTATAGTGCTGAAATCATTATCCGACAAATTGCAGGCTAATGATTCCAAACTCTCAGCCATAAAGCGTATAGTATCAAGAAATCTTATTTCAAGCTTATGGCCATCACTCATTTCTGAGAATTGGGAGAGGGATATATAAAGTTCCTTATTGAGAGGGAGTACTTTCAGTTGCAATGAAATTTCACCTAATTCTTTAATGAAAAGATGTGAGTCATAATTTGAATAATTGTGGAAGTAAACTGGTATAAATTTGGGAATTTGGTAATTTAAATTACATTTATTGTGGGCTGCGCCTCTAAATTTGCCACTAATGTGGCAGTGATCTCTAACACGATCTTTGCCTAAAAATTTTTGGCAAATATGGCAATTCACCGCACTATAAAAATTATAAGTATCTGAAGGGGATAAAGTATCCATTTGTCTATTGTTAACTAAATAGTTATTATATATATCTTCACAATCCTTAATTAAATATTCTACAAATTTTTTGGAGGCATCTTCCCCCGTATATATTCTAAGCTTATCTAAATTATTACTATGCATACACTTAATAAAATAACTAAAGGCACAAGGTGTGTGCTTTTTTATTAAATTTGTTTTACTACTTACACTATTACTTATATCCTCTAATACGCATTCAAAGTCCGCGTAAATAACAAAAGGGACATCCATTTTTCGTTGATGTCCCTTAAAACTAAGAATGGCATCCTCACCTGATGGCATAGTTGTGACTATCTTCCCACATTCCTCCTTATGAGTATTCATGATGGTGTCCGTATGAGTATATTGGAGACAGCTATTGCAGATGTGTAACTTAGTTCTGTGTTTTGTAGTCTGATTTGTCAAAAGTCTGTGAATGATAAAAAAATAAAATAAAAGTTTATGAGTAAAACGTATATATTATAAAATATATAAAAGAAGTATATGTATCATTAAATTAAAGTGTAGTATAATTTTTTAACTTACTTTGATATGTTCTTTATCAAAATGTAGTGATGAACTTCACCATTTTCCAAAAGCAACAAGTTTACATGACTAATTTTCTCGTCTTTGGTGATATAGTAAGGACCAATAATCTGATTGGCCCCCTCATCATAGCCAAATACGTTAATACTTATTGCTGGATTGTTCACCTCAAACTCTTTGATTTTGTTTAATTCTAATGGGAAGCGTAAATTTTTGAAATTTAACGCTACACCATTTCGCGTAACAATCGTCTCTGCAGCAATGTCTTGAATATTATAAGAACTGCAACGTTCTTGATTGTATTGGGTAATATCCATGGCAGCAATCATACACCACTTGAAACAATAGTCATCATCATTTTGTATATTGATGCAAGCAAATCTCCTTGCTAATTTTTTAGGTGTGGATATCCAGTTCGATCCTTTGACGAGCGAAGATTTGTTGATGTTAATTTCTGCTCGGACTATGCGTGACAAAGTCCAACCAGAATCTCGCTCTTCAAATTCGGACATTTTGGTTGAAATCTCCTCAACCTGCTTACGGAATAATTCTTCAATGCTATCTGCCCTCGTCAGCAAACTCATTTTGGCTACATGTGATATTATGCACAACTCCAATTCTTCTCCAACAATTTTTATATACTCCGCCACAATACTCACATGAAATTTAATTATTGAATGCTTACTTAAATTCACTTGAAGTCGCTCCATAAAAACATTTTTATTTTCTTCAACAAATTCTTCCAACAGAAGTTGGTCTTTTTTGTTTAAAATTGCATAAGTGGCAATATGGTTTTTGAATGCTTTAGATATTTTATAATATCGCACATTCGCTTCTACTTCATCTGTTCTAGTATGCGAAGTATTCATTGGAGTTGGCAGAGTTTTTTCTCTTCTTTCTTCTACTTCTCCATCACTTTCCGGTAAGCTTATGTCCATAGCATCGTCGAATAAATTACCTCCAAGGATACCCACACCCTGTTGTTGAGCTTGTTGTTGTTGTTGTTGAGCTTGATGTTGATGTTGATGATCTTGTTGTTGATTCTGGTACTTTTGTTGATGATCTTGTTGTTGATGCTGGTACTCTTGTTGATGATAATTAAGAGGCTGCCATTGCATCACATTGGGATTATAATTGTATCCCAAAAACTGATTATTCCATGGTATACCGTATTGTTGAAAATTTAATGGCAACTGATATTGAGGATACTGAAGAGAAGGATATTGTTGATGAATAAATGATGATGATGGATTTTGGTGATTTTGAAGAGATGTCTGCGGTAGCTCTGGATTTATGCCCCGGCTTACGACCACTTGATTCTGTACACTATGGTTTTTAACATGCTCCAAAAAGGACTTTTGGTATTTGTATACCTTATTACATGTATTACACTGATAACCTGATGAACTCATTTTTAATTATTTTATTATTATTTCACTTTAACACAATTACTGATGACACTTCTTGTAAATACAATAACGTACTGATGTGTTGGTTAGAAATGTTGGCGTATTTATACTAAAATTAGAAGCAGTATCCTTGCAGCATTCATAAATTTTACTTTTTGTTTCTCTGCTGCTGACTGTACTTAGTTTTCTGCTTTAAAATAATCGTAGACAAAGAAAATGATTACCTTGCAAAATATATATGTATTCTACAAAATATTCCACGCACAAATACCCACGATCACACATTCATACATGTACACATACATACATACATACATACATACATACATACATACATACACATACATACATACACATACATACATATACATACATACATACACATACATACATACATACATACATACATACATACACATACATACATATCTCTTAAACAAATACACAAAATATTAAATTACCCGCGACTATCAAGCTGGACCCCCCCACACACAAGTATGGGTGTTCACATACATGTGAACACAAGTATGGGTTTTCACATACATGTGAACACATAAATAAATATTTTCTCTGATATTACTGATATAGTATTACGATAACAAATTTCTACACTCTGGCAACACTGGCAATTTTCCCTTTGGTATTAGAAAAAAATAATAATCATGTTTTGCCGTCGGCATTTGGAAAAATAATTACGTTTTGCCGTCGGCATTTGGAAAAATAATCATATATTGCCGTAGGCATTAGGAAAAATATTCATATATTGCCGTAGGCATTAGGAAAATCATGTATTGCCGTAGGCATTAAGAAAAATATTCATATATTGCCGTAGGCACTAAGAAAAATAAATTTTCACTATTTCACCCCCATTAGTATTAGGAAAAATCATTTCATGATTTTCCCTTCGGCATATATACTTATGAAATCTTAATCTTATGAAACCCCTTAATCCACCCCACAAACATACACACATACAAATTCCCACGGTCATAAAAAACTGGACTTATTAAACCACCCTCGTATGTATTAAACAAACAAAACCCCTTATGTAAACAAAAAATTCCTTATGTAAACAAAAAGTTGGACGGACTTATTGATCCACCCTCGTAGGGTATCAAATTTCACAAATTTCCAAGAATTTTAAAATTTTAAAATTTTAATTACCCAAATTTTAAAATTTTGTACTGAAATTCTCAAATTTCAAATTTTAATTACCCAAATTTCACAATTTTAATCGGCGCCCGGAGGAACAATTCCCTACTACTTTTAACGTCAAATTCTTTGGCAATTGCTGCTTGTGTTAGCTTCTTGCTGACGTGCACCCTCTTCTAATAACTTCACCTTTAATGACGCTAGATTCGGCAACGAATCTCTAGATTCCATTGCAATTACGAGTCCTTCGTACGCTTTCGGCAAGCTCGATAATAATAATATCACAAGCATTTCGTCTGGTACTGCAACCTCTATTTCCGACAACTGATCTATCAAAGTAGAAAAATCATTTATATGAACACTCATATTACCACCTTCTCGCATCGATAAATGTAACAGCTTTTTAAATAACATTATCTTCCTCGCAGGACCCTTTGGCTGATGGATTTCTTTTAGCTTTCGCCATGCTTCCACTGCTGACACACAGTTCTTAATATGGTTTACTTGGCTGGCCTTTACACACAATAAAATGGAAGCCAAAGCTTTTTCGTTCCTTGTTTCATATAACAAACTTGAAGGAGATGCGGCATCTTCTGGATTTAACTCTCGTCCACTTACCACATTCCATAGATCGGAATGGACTAACAAGCTCTTCATCTGAATGTTCCATATTGGATAATTGGATTCATCCAGTTTGTCAATTTGAAAAATGGATGACATCACAAAAATTTTCTCAGGCTTTATACGACAAAAATGAATTACTATAGGCGACACACGCTTATTAATTAATTAAAATTTTGTTATTAAACTGAGACAACTGGACTGCCTGGGCCCATAACCTATTGGAAATAGAAAATTCTTTTCGTCGATTTTATTTATTTAAAAAGCAAACTTATTTATTTAAGGATTTAACAAGGAATGAATGTTCAAATGCAATAAAATATTTTATAAATGTAAATCAATGAAAACTAGATTTGAATAAAATATAACAACAGGTGCATTTGAGAAACAGTGTTACCAGGCAATTATATTATTGTTATTATTTATGTGTTGCCTTTTAACAATACTGCTAACTGAAACGCATCAAAATAGAGAAATCGATGAGAGTGAAATTCAATTAGAACATTATAATTGTTACTACACATTATCAAATTCATCAAGAACAGGTGGATTAATTGCTTATTTTAAAAAACATTGGAAAATAAATAAAATTAAAGATACTGTAAAAGACACACATTATTGGATAAGTGCATATATGGCAAAATACGAAAAAACATCATTAATAATTATTATAATATATAGATCACCAAGCGCATCAAAAGCGGAATTCTGTGACATATTTCAAGATTTTATAGAAGAGATAAGTGAATCAAACTGTGATATTTTAATAGCCGGAAATATTAATATAGATTAGAGGAATGATTTTTATACAAGTAGATTAGAAAGTACACTCAACGATAATGGGCTTAATCATGTTATGAACGATTACACTAGAATAACAAGATACTCAAAAACTCTTATAGACACAGTCAAAATATTCCATGCTTAAAAATACGAAACATTTTTTCGTAATTTAAATTTTGTGCAATAAACGAAAATTTTATACATACTATGAAAATATTTGTAGCTTGTGCAGGAAAACAGATTTCGTAATTTTACGAATTTCGTTAAGTTGCAAAAATTATTTCGTACAATTTTTTTCTTATATAAAACCATATTTTTCGTTTATTTTATTGAAATTAGGAGAAAATAAAACTTTTTTATAAAATTGGAAATTTCGTACAATAACCAAATTTTGTTTTGTTATCATTTTGTTTACAGTACACAATTGTTTTTAAATCTACACAAGTTTCGTGAATTTTACGAAAAAAAATTTTGACAAACTGTTGTTTTGTTTTATGTTTTAATATTTTCCCCATTTATTTTCCTGTCATTGTATATGTATGTAAAATAAAAAATTATTGTAATAAAAAATTAGTTTTTGGTTTATGCTGGGAAGACAACTGGGGCGAACGACAAATCTCGTCCACGGCACACCAACAAAGAATACGTAATAGATAGTTTAAATAGAAATTGGATAATTGGTTATTGTTTGTGCAAATAGAGAGAAAATGGTTTTTTCGTCGTTCATCGGCGGTGTTACATATGTTAATTTTCATGTGAACAAATGTGTTTTATTTCTTTGACCAAAGTTCGCAACGAAAAATTCGGTGTCCGTCCAAGTAGTGTTCCCAGTTTAAATCGTGAGTTTCAAAATATGTACACATGTATGTATGCGTGTTTGATGTATGATTAATACAGAGCCTGTAACAATTCCCCTAAAATTATCTTTTTCATTTCATAATTGCTAAATTTGTTGTTAAAAGAATTACAGATTATTCTACAAAATTATTTTTCAAATGTAAAAAAATATATTTTTTTGCAGATTTTATTTTTTTCACAGATTTTAATTTTACACAAAATTTCGTATATAACACAAAATTGCTGCTCATGATTCACGAATTAATTTTGTAATATAATCATTGTTTTTCGTAAATTCACGAAAAAAAATTTGTAAACATACAAAATTTTGTAATTTGCAGACAGAAAGTATTTCGTAAAATAAACAAATACAATTTCTACTATGTACGAAGCATTTCGTACTGTAAAAACAACGAATATTTTCGTAAAATGAACCACGTTTTTCGTTTATTTTATCTATGAAATATTTTGAGTGTATATAATAACAAATAATCATAGAATTACTACAAGAAATAATGTAAATAATAAAATATCTGATCATGAATCCATTGACATTTTGATCGAATGCGAAAATAGAAAACAAAATCATAATTTCAAAGAAATCAACATTTTTAAATATGAAAAACACAGATTTAAAAATTAAATCAGAGCATTATTAAAATATGATGAAAGTATTGATCTAAATGAAAATGTTAAAAATTTTGATAAATGCATCGAAAATACAGTAAAAAAGTTTACATTTAAGAAAAGAATAAATGAAAAAAGTAGTAATAAATGGTTTAATAATGAACTCAGAAATTTAAAAAGAGAAAAAGTGTTTAGATATCAAACTGCAGTTTTAGAGAATACGAATGAATCCTGGAATAACTATAAAACGATAAGAAATAAGTATAAGTTAAAAATTTAAAATAAAAAAATAAATATATTAATAATAGTATTAATAATGCAACTAATCAAAAAGAAATGTGGAGTAAAATTAAAGAGCTAGTCTTAAGAAAACCCAAAAATGTGATAAAAAATGTGATATTTAATCAAGTAGAACTTGAAGACAATTTTCAAATAGCCGAGAATTTTAATAAGTATTTTGTAGAGAGTATTAAGGAAATCAGATGCTCTATTGAAGATGTGCAATATGAAAATAAAATACCCATTATAAAATTTAAATTCAAATTCAATGCAATATATATACAAGAACTAAAAAATATTGTTAAAAGTATAAAGAAAAAACCTGATTATACAAAACTATCAAGTGACATAATATTAGACAATTGGGACATAATCGGAGATTTTATATTAAAAATTATAAATAGATCATTGGAGACGGGTGTGTTTCCTAACAATTGGAAAGAATCAATGGTTTTTCCTATTGAAAAAATACAAAATACAACAAAATGTGAAGAATTCCGACCAGTTAACACTTTGAAAATATGTGATAAAATAATTTAAAAGATAGTAAAAGATCAATTGGAAAATTTTTTGGAAGAACATAAACTATTGTCGAAATTTCAATCCGGTTTCAGAAAAAAATACTCATGCGAAACAGCGGTAAATTATGTTATAAAAAGATGGAAATGTAAACAAAAGAAAAACAAAATATTGGCAATTTTTTGGACTTCAAAAGAGCATTTGAAACTGTTGATAGAGATATCCTAATACAAAAACTATATAGATATGGTATTCAAGGTGCAGAAATTAAATGGTTTCAATCATATTTAACAAATCGTAGACAATTAACTAATGTAAATAATAAAATATCAAATGTAACAGAAAACGATTTTGGTGTACCACAAGGATAAATTTTAGGAGCTCTTCTTTTTGTTATATATATAAACGATCTTGAAAACATATTAGAAAAATGTGAAATTGTAATGCACGCAGACGACACATTAATTTTTACTGAAGCAACAACTGAAGAGCTATGCTATGAAAATTTAAAAAATGAAATAGATAATATTAACAAATGGATAAAAATGAATAGACTAAAACTAAATGAAAATAAAACAAAAATAATGGACATCAATATGAACACGAATATAACATTAAAAATTAATAATGTAATAATAGAAAAAGTAAATAATATAAAATATTTGGGTTTTCTAATAGATAAAGAATTAAACTTTAAAGATCATATCGAATTTATATGTACAAAAATTGGGGGAAAAATCGGGTTTTTAAGCGATTGAGAAACAAAGTAACAACACTAACTGCAATAAACATATATAACACCATGATAAAACCACATTTTGAATATGCATCAACCATATTGTATACTTGCTGCTCTGATCAACAAATGACAAGACTACAAAAACTACAAAATAAGACCATAAGATCAATTTTAAAATGCAATCGCTTTACCTCAGTAAGATATATACTAGAAACACTGAAATGGATGAATATACAACAAAGGTTACAACTTAATACAATATATTTTATACAGAAGATGAAAATGGGAAGAGCACCTGATTACTTGATTAAGCAAATAAGATATGTTGGGGACGTACAACCGTATAACCTGAGGAATTCCATAGATTTTAGAACACAACGACCAGACACCAATGCAATGCAAAAATCTCTGTTTTTTAAAGGATTGAACCTATACAATTTGATACCAAATAATATAAAGAATGAAACAAACATTTTTAGAAGAAAAATAGTAAATCATATAAAAATTCTAATTTTTAATTTTTTTTTTGTAATGCATGTTTTTATTTATTGTATCTTCAAATATGAACTAACAATCTATAAAAAAAAAATTTTTTTATTATGCCCGACCAATGTCGGACATAAGTTTAGTGGTAGTTATTAATAATACATAAGTAGTCATTAGTAAAAAAAGAAAAAGGTGTTTTCAAGCAGCTTCATCATCTGGAATGTTGAATATTAGAGCCCGTGTATCTCTCTTTTTTAATCGGATGTGTCCAGTAAAGTTCAAAATATT
Source organism: Tachina lurida (assembly GCA_944452675.1). Lineage (NCBI taxonomy): Eukaryota > Metazoa > Arthropoda > Insecta > Diptera > Tachinidae > Tachina > Tachina lurida. Next base: position 69,724,937 of record OX101754.1, read on the forward strand.
ACGAGCAGCGGATTAGGATGTGATTCGAGTTTTGTTAGATATTTGCCTGCGTATTTTGCAATTTCTTAAGTCACTAGTGGCATATTCAAATCACGATGTATATTTGAATTTTTGATGTACCATGGAGCCGATGTTATCATGCGTAAAATTTTGTTTTGCCTGCGTTGAATTTTCTCTACATTTGAAGCTGAAGCAGTGCCCCATAGTTGAATTCCGTAGCACCATATTGGCTTTAAGAGCGACTTGTATATTAAAAGTTTACAGTCTAGGCTAAGTGTAGAATTTCGACCAATCAGCCAATGTACCTGAGTTAATTTAAGTTTCATTTGAGTTAACTTAGAGTCAATGTGGTGTTTCCATGTAAGTCGTCGATCAAGGTGTCTACCAAGATATTTCACATGTGAATGTTGAGAAACAACTTGATTGTTAATCCGAATGGGGGAACAAGTATCTCTTCGTAAAGTAAATGTTACTTGAACACACTTTTGTTCATTTACCTTGATTCTCCATACGTTTAACCAAAGCTCCATCTGGCTAATGTGTTCCTGGAGTTTTCGGGATGCCTCATCAGGGTTTTCATGCATACTAAGGCAGGCTGTATCGTCGGCAAATGTGGAAGTATGGATACTACTGCTCACAGGCATATCACAAGTATAAATTAAATATAAAACTGGTCCCAGTATACTCCCCTGTGGCACACCAGATGAAATTGTTTCAGGCCTACTTGTAAAGTCTCCTTGCGCAACAGTGAACTTACGGGAAATAATGTAACTTTCCAAAAGATTTAAAATGTTAATTGGTAAGTAAGTCTTCAATTTTAAAATTAGGCCTTCATGCCACACTTTGTCAAATGCCTGGGAAATGTCTATAAACAGCGCAGAACAATACTTTTTTTCTTCAAATGTCCTCCTTACAACTTGAACCAATCTATGCGTTTGCTCAATAGTGCTATGCTGACTTCTAAAGCCAAATTGATGGTCCGGGATGCACCCACTATCAGCTAAAATTGTGGACAATTTAGTCATGAGCAACTTTTCGAAAAGCTTTGAAATTGTTGATAGTAAGCTTATAGGCCTATATGACTCAGCCTTGGTATGATCTTTGCCTGGCTTTGGAATCATTTTAATCTTGGCAAGTTTCCAGTTATGTGGAAAATACTGCATTCGTAAAATGGCATTAAAAATAAATAGCAAAATTCTTATTGCAATATGAGGCAAGTTCATCAGCATCTTGTTACTAATGCCATCAATACCTGGAGCTTTCTTAGGGTCGAGTTCAGCAACTATTTTTTGTAGTTCACGCATCTTAAACCTTAAGGGACGAGGGGGTAGAGATACTACACTCGGTAATCCGGCAGCACCCGTACATGAATTGGGAGTAAATACAGATTTTAAATGCTCAGAAAATAAGTTACCTTTCTCACTATCGCTTCTTGCCCAGCCTCCGGTCGAAGTACGCAGTGGTGATTTAAGATCAACGGGTCTTTTAAGATTTCTAGTAGCGCGCCATAGAGTAATTAGATGTTGACGTTACATCAAGACCTTCTAAATAATTTTCCAGTAATGCAGTCTTTTCCGACGATAGCAGCTCTTTGAGTCGTTTAGTACATTCTTTAAGTCTGATTTTATTTAGGGGTGATCGGTGTTGTTGCCATTCTCTTCTAGCTCTCCTTTTTTCACATACGAGACGTTCAATATCCGTAGAATAAATTCTATTAAAGCCAGTCTGCGGATAGGAAGTAGTGGCATGTTCAGCAGCCTGTTTAATATATTCGTTAAGATTGGCAATGTTAAATTCAATATCATCAGGTGATCTTAGCTGAATGTTTTCTACGCAGTGACTACTAATATATTTTTTGAATCCAAGCCAGTTGACCCTATTAATCGTTTTCGCATATGAGTTAGTTAAATCACTCCTTAGTGGGTTGAAAATTGTAACTATTGTGGGAGAGTGATCGGAGGACAGATCTAGAGAGCCCTCTACGTGAATTAAGTCCTTATGGATATTTTTCGTGACGCCAAAATCTATAACATCCGGAATTTTTTTGTATGTCAGTAGGCCAATAAGTGGGCTCCCCACTCGAAATGACATCCAAGCCCATTTTTGAAATAGTGTTGAACAATGCTCGACCTCTGGGTGTAACAAGGCGCGAACCCCAGAACGTATGTTTCGCATTGTAGTCTCCAGCTGCTACAAAACAAGGTCCAAGAGATTTGTAGAAATCCTCATATTGATTCTCAGTGATTGAAAATCTGGGAGAGGAGTAAATTGATGATATAACGAAATTTGAACAAAAACTTTCAATGCCAATATTTGTTGCTTGTAGGTATTCTTCACAAATGTTATCAAGAACATAGTGCTTGAGTCTTGACTTTATTAGAATTGCTGATCCACCGCAAGCCCTTCCTCTAGGGTCCTTTGTATCATATATAGTGCAGCCATAAATTTTAAAAAGACTTCTCGAAGTCAAATGAGTCTCAGATACTAACATTATATCAATATTTTTCTCCGTGAGGAAGTGCTCAAGTTCATTTTTATGTTGGCGAATGCCGTTTGCGTTCCAGAAACATATTGTTAACGTGTTCATGGCTTATTAAGTATTGCTTGAAGCAGAGTATTCTGCATTCGCAACATTTCTTGCAACATGCTAGTCATATTTGTTGTAAAACTGTTTATAGTTTGCACAAGATTTTCAATAGTGGCTTCAAGGCGATTAAAATTAAAGTTTGAGTTTGTATTTGTTGAATTATTTTGCGGTGAAACATTTTGTGTCGGAATAGAACTAGCCTTAGCAGCATCTGCATACGATACACGGGAAGTAACTGTTTGGCTCACTTGCGCAATAGTGGCGGATAAAGCGTTTGCTGATTGGGCAGGGGCTAATTTAGGTTTTTGCCTTATAGTCTGTTTGACAAAAGAGTACACAGGACAACCTCTGTAGTTAGCGGTGTGATTACCTCCACAATTACTGCATTTTTTATCACTTTGATCTTTTGGTTTGTTGCAGCTAGCGGTGCCGTGTAATTCGCCACACACAACACAAACAGAGGGTAAATTGCAGTATGTTTTTGTATGGCCATATTCTTGGCAATTATGGCACTGTACAGGACCTGAACGCTTATGTGGCTCTTCAACTGTGATTTTTCGGTACAAGAGGTATTTTAAATTATAAATTGGATGCGTCTCATTTTTTTTCAATTTTATATCATTAGGCTCAAGTTCAACACGAAATAGGGGTTGGGGAATCTTTTCTCTATTTATTATATTGGACACATTTTTTACCTTGAACCCCTGGAGGACGAGTGCATCTTTTATTTCTTCGGGGACAACATAAGAATCTATGCCCTTCAATACGATCTGCATGCCTTTAGCGCTCTTAAGCTGGTATGTGTAGAAGCTTGTTTTACTTTTTTCAAATTCAGCAATCATTTTGCGGAAATCTTTTTCGTCATAAATTTGGATTTTAGTTTCATCGATGTTGCCACGTTTTATTGGAACAATGTGAAATTTATTCTCACCAATGACCGCAATTAATTTTTTAATAAGGGCATTTGAATTTTTTTGTCTCACATAGATTGGTGGCGGCTTGGATGTTTTGTTCGAGGATACCTCGGGTTTGTCGTTGTCATCTTGAAAAATTTTAAAGCGGTTTTGGCGATTAGTTGAGGCTGCGCTTTATCCCTAGACACTTTTGGAGCAGATGAGATTTTTGAAGAATTCGGGCTTCGCCCACGCTTTACTATGGTTATATATCTGTCCATTCCAACTTGTACCTTGAGTTTCGAGCCGCTGTTATCTGTAGTGATAACTTTGTTAAGTGATGAACACGAGCCTGAAGGGGATGATATTACTGACTTATATGAAGAAGTACTGGGCAACTGTAATGTTAATGCATCATTACTATTTGGCATTGGACAAAGCGAAGTTGATCGCTGACGAAAAATTGGCGTTGCCGTTAACAAAAGATTTTCATCAGATTTATTTTTTATATTTTTTTCATCCAGAGTTTCAGAACTCACAGTAAAATAAGCATTTCTGCCGTTAGAACTCACTTCAAATTCTTTTGTATTTGAGGAATTCATACAAAGAATTCCTCAAGGGTTATTCGTTTGTGTTTTTTTTTTATTTCGGTATTTTTTGTTTTTGTTATTTATGATTGTTTGTTTGACTTTGAGGTATTCCTCAATATCACTTTGCTTAAGTTTTTTTTGCGGTTTTTTTTGTTTTTGTTATTTTTACTATGTAAAAAATATTAGCAAAGCATAACGCTTATTTATTAAAGACAGTATGTATGTACCTATTACGAATAATATGTAGTACTAATATATTTTTTTTTTGTATAATTTTTGTTTGTTTGGTAAGTAAGTAAAATTCCGCTATTCGACTGTTCGCTATGAAGGTAATTTTTAATTATTAATTTTTAATTTATTAATTTGATTTATAAATTTTCAATTTTTAAATGCTGTTAGATAAATATGAAATGTAATTTGAAAAGAATTGTAAATACTACTAATAAATACATACATACATATTAATAATAACATACATATGTAAATATATTTTTCTTCTTAAGCTATATTCACATTATATGTATTTGCGATGTGGAATGTCATTTTTTCACATGGTAAATTCAGGTATAGACACTATCTTATAGAAAAATATGTACACATATCGTCAGTTGGTTTCTGGTTTGCGGTACATTATATTCAAAATACATTATGTCTGCAGCAAACCAGAAACTAACCGACGCACAGAGGAGTATTTGACCCAAAAAGCTGGTCAAAATTATTAAGTGTGTTGTTTGTTTTAAAAGTTTAACTTTTTTGATAGTTTTAGCTTTAGTTTGATAGAAAAAATTTAGTGTTAGGTTGTTATTGGGTTAGTGTTATTTTTGACACCGCCCCAGCCACCAACCCACCCACCTTTTATAAGTTTGTTTATTTTTTTTGCATTTTGAAGAGAATTTAATTTTATATATATATTAATTTATTATCCGTACACGGTATGCCTCGCTATACAATTGTTGTGTATTTTTAGAAAAATTATTTATTATTACGTGTGCCGGTCTCCCCCTCGCATTCCGCCAAAATTTGGTTTGCAACTGTACTTTATTCTAAGAGCAACTCAAATTAAATTTAGATAGTCGAACTATTCTAGTTGTGTAAATACAGGGAAATAAAACATGGCTTATTATGGATGTTACAATGTCCCCCTTGTCAAAATTGTAATTTATCCAATATTAAATATTAAATAAACTAAACATATTCACTTTTATTTATTATTTATTTTATATTATTAAATACTCATCACATGAAAAAATTAAACTAATTAAAAAGATCAAAATTATGATCATGTTATACATATTTCATCATGGGCGGCATCATCCGTATCAGGAAGAAGTAGTTTGATAGTATCTGATGAAAAATGCTTTTTTATCTTTCGTGTTTTTTGTGTATTGCAGCTTAAAAAAGGGTCACTGCTCAAAAATAACCTATTTAGAACATCTCGATTTGTATCGATTCTGCTGAATTTTCTCGAATAATTAGCACGATATAATCTGAATTGCTTATTTCTGGTCTCGGCAGCTTCTTCTGACAATTGTCCAATGGGCAAGATTGCTTGCTTTATTACAGTACCGCCATGAATTAGAATCTTGTGCATCGTTGGACTCATGGGATGCCAATTGTAGAGCTGCACATACATTTCGGCTGTTTTATGTGCATATTCATCAAATTTTTCAATATTAATGCGTTGCCCGCTAGTTATTGTTTCCAATATTATATTCAGGCGTTTGATTAGTTCTTCATTTATGCCAGTAATTTTCGAAACAGTTGCTGGATCCGAAAAAAATCTTCTTGATGCGTTGCCATCATTAGTGTTGCCATATCCTGGCTTTGGAATATCTACAAGTAGCCCCATCTCTTCCTTCAGCCTCTTCTGGATGATTATCTTTCTTTCTTTAACAAGTGCTTTATCTTCATTGCTCCTTACTTGCCACTTTTGAAGTGTCAGTTTATATGAAAGATGAAGTATCGATTCTAAGAAGCGTATCCGTGCGTGTAAAGTTGATAGCCCAAAATTTAAAGCATCAGGGTTTTCAGGAAGATTTTTCCGCAATGTGTTAAAATCTTTTGAAGATTGTCCGCAAATGTAACACCGCATTATAGATTTTGTGCCCGTTGCAGCATTGCAGACCTTTGCATCGACCATTGTTAATAGCATCGTGTGTTTAATTTGTGCAATATTTCCATTACATGGTACTTCACTTTTCTTTAACAATTGAATTTGGTTATTTATGTATTCTATTTCTTGCTTTGTGATATCAGTAGTTTCGTGCACAAAACGGATTCGGATTGGTCTACACAACCTAGTTGAGGATGGTGTTGGATTTCACCATATCGTTTTTATTTTTCCGTTAGCTGTTGTGATTAATTTAATTGGCACACAACTACTTTGAAATATATTAGCGTCACTATCGTTTTCATTTTCGAATTTTTGCTTATAAGATGATTGGTGCGATCCATCACAGCCCCATTTGCTTATAAGTTCAAGAAACTTAAGTTCTTCATAATCCACCTGCTGTAAAACCTCATCAAGGTATGTACATAATCGTGTTACTGTGTGGTCGAGGAGAGATTGCAGCTTCAATTCCGCTAATGTCTCAGTTACGGTTATGGCATCTTCACTAGGATAGCATTTTTTTTGGAATTTTTTAGCAATGAGTAGCATGGATATACATTTTTGTTGGCATTGTATAAAATTTTATATTGGTTTTTCGTGAGATCAGCATTTATAAACAATGCTAAAGCACCCTCCGCTGAAAGCTTATTAACTGGGTTGACCTCGGAAGTTGTTAACGATCGCTTGCAAATTTTTGCTTTTCTTGGAGATTGTGTTATATCCATTATTAATTTAGCCGCATCATTATGTCCCGCTGCTCTCTGGCTCATTGATGCAGCAAATGTGATCTCCTCTGTTGTTAATTGCTGACGAATTTTTTGCGTTTTTCTTCGTTTTGTCCTTTCACTTGCTTCATTAAATTCTTTTTTTGTTCGTCCTGAAGATGAACTGCCAAATACTGGTATTGTCACAGTTCCTTCCAGCCATTTAGCATACGTGCTTAAAAATCTGTCCTCTTTTCGTTGTGCTAAACCCCAATATCTTTTGAAACAATTTTTGAAATTTATAACTCACTGATTTAGTGCTTGTATATCCCCATCTCCTTGGTATTCTGAAATCGCACACAATTTACTAGCTAAAAACTGCAACTTCTCGTCAATGGTTCTAGCATTAGATTCCTGTACTATTTGGAATAACTCAAATCTTGTGTAAATTTTTTCCATATTATCTCTCCAAGTTGCAAAACTCTTATAATAAGAATTTTGCGCAATAAGCCATATTGTATATTTTTCAAAGTGCATTTTCCCATTACTTAGTTAATAACCTGATACTTGGGTGCATTTTTTATATATCTATACCTTTTTTAAGGGCAGGTAATCCATCACATTGGTAGTTTTTAAAAGTGATGTAAATAATATTTCACATCAATAATTCGAAAAATACAACAGTTTATGACGACAATAAAGTATAAGTAAAAGTGCCTTTTGAGCAAAAACAGAAAAAGATCAAATTTTCAAGAAATCACCAAAAATAATGGCGCAAGCTTGCGCAAACTTTTTTTCTTTTTTCTTATATTAGAGATCTCGTATTTTATTGTGGTGTATAGCATTATTTGTACTTTCAAAAAACTTTTCCTTTTTTGTTTTGGTAAGAATTTATATGTACATATATATATAGTTTTTTTATAATTAATATTTTTGAAATAAATATTTGAGATAATTTTTTCTTTTTAAATATTGAAAATAGCTGCTGATGATATCTTTCAGGTAAAAAAAATAACTGTAATACCTCTATTCGTTTAGCCACAAAAAATATCATATACATATCTTGAAATCGAAAAAAATCAATAAAAACGCATGCAATTTTCTTCACTTTCCTGACTTTAGCAGTGTCCCACAGCTACAAATCTTAACTTACAATCTTTAAAATGCGCGATTTTTTTTGGCCAGCTTTTTGGGTCAAATACTCCTCTGTGCGACGATATATATGTAAAAGAAAGCATATTTTCTTAATTTATTGTTTGTTTTCATTGATTAAGCCGCATATCCCATTTTGCCTTATGGCTTTCATACAATAGTAAAAGAAAAAAAATTGCACAAGCAAAACCTGCAAACAAACACATATCCAGGCTTATCTTTTTTTTTTATATTATTACATATTTTATTTATTGTATCTTCATATATGAACTAACAATAAGTATTCAAATCTTAAATATAAAAATATAATTAGGCCCGACCAGTGTCGGACATAAGCTTAGTAATAGTTATATATAATACATAAGTAGTGATAATCAAAAGGAAAAAAATATAAAAAAAAATAAAAGTATTTTCAGGAAGTCCCATCTGGAGTGCTGTGAATAAGAGCCCTTGTATCCCTCTTTTTTAGGCGGATGTGTCCAGTAAAGTTCAAAATATTACGAGCAAGCGGATTAGGATGTGATTCGAGTTTTGTTAGATATTTGCCTGCGTATTTTGCAATTTCTTCAGTCACTAGAGGCATATTCAAATCACGATGTATATTTGAATTTTTGATGTACCATGGAGCCGATGTTATCATGCGTAAAATTTTGTTTTGCCTGCGTTGAATTTTCTCTACATTTGAAGCTGAAGCAGTGCCCCATAGTTGAATTCCGTAGCACCATATTGGCTTTAAAAGCGACTTGTATATTAAAAGTTTACAGTCTAGGCTAAGTGTTGAATTTCGACCAATCAGCCAATGTACCTGAGTTAATTTAAGTTTCATTTGAGTTAACTTAGAGTCAATGTGGTGTTTCCATGTAAGTCGTCGATCAAGGTGTATATTTCACATGTGAATGTTGAGAAACAACTTGATTGTTAATCCGAATGGGGGAACAAGTATCTCTTCGTAAAGTAAATGTTACTTGAACACACTTTTGTTCATTTACCTTGATTCTCCATAAGTTTAACCAAAGCTCCATCTGGCTAATGTGTTCCTGGAGTTTGCGGGATGCCTCATCAGGGTTTTCATACATACTAAGGCAGGCTGTATCGTCGGCAAATGTGGAAGTATGGATACTACTGCTCACAGGCATATCACAAGTATAAATTAAATATAAAACTGGTCCCAGTATACTCCCCTGTGGCACACCAGATGAAATTGTTTCAGGCATACTTGTAAAGTCTCTCCAGGCTTATCATAAATAAATTTTCACATGGAAATTTCCGAACGTGTGAACAATTGGTATCAAAAAACTCCGTACTATTGCGAAATATTTTGACAATTTATGAAGAAAATTATTCACAAAGATTTGTCTATTGGAAAAAGTGGAAATATGTAAGTTTTTAATTTCATGGGAATTGATGATACGAACCTAAAATCCAAGTGAACAAAAAATTTCATTCGGAAATTTTCACATGTGGAATTCATGATAAGGCTGATCGTCTGTTAGTTTCTGGTTTGCGGCACAGTATATTCAAAATACATTAAGTTTGCAGCAAACCAGAAACCAACCGACGATATGTACACGATTTTTTTTAATATTTAACATGTATATACATGTGCACTACATGCATGGTTTGAATTATATGGTTTTTACATGTGATATGTCAAATTTCTCTTAACAAAAATGTGTATTTCAACAACATATCAATTTTATAACACGCACCTTTAAATTAACTGCGACAAAAATATTGCAAGAAAATATCCAACGGCTAAGCCGCCGTTGTTAGCCGGTCAGCCTCGGTTAGTGATACCAAGTATCGGTTATAAAATCTATAATAAATAAAATAAATCTAAATTTGTGTCCAAATCATTAAAAATACATAAGTACTTTAAACGCGGTTTTATTCAAAATCAGATTGGACACGGAAAAACACTGCCACGTAATTTTTCCGGAAAATTGACGAATGGCATCCCAAATGGCAATATCATTTAACCCCATATTAATTAGAGGACAGAATGATATTGTCTTGCATATGTCTTTCTTTGTCATTTCAACAGGTTAAACGTCAATTGAAATTATTTTATTTTCAATTGAAGTTTTTCCCAAAAAAATGATGAAAAGGCGCAAATTTATGGACAAAATGCATAAATTCGCGCATTTTTATGAATGCAATCCTGCATTCCAACGCAAGTTTCATGGCAGCAGCCATTGTGTTTCAATTTATCAAAGAAGTAAGTCATTGTGTTTAGTTTTCTTTTACTTTTTATAATTATAAAATTTTTTTTGCAGATCCTGTGCCAAGACAAAATTTGAAGAAAACATACATTTTTTTTTTCATATACATATTTATTTATTGTATCTTCAAAAATGAACTAACAACAAGTAATCAAATCTTAAATCTAAATATAATTATTAGGCCCGACCAATATCGGACATAAGCTTAGTGATAGTTATAAATAATACATAAGTAGTGATAATCAAAAAGAAGTATTTTTAAGCAGTCCCATCTGGAGTGTTGGGTATAAGAGCCCTTGTGTCCCTTTTTTTTAAGCGGATGTGTCCAGTAAAGCTCAAAATATTACGGGCAAGCGGATTAGGATGTGACTCGAGTTTAGTTAAATATTTGCCTGCGTATTTTGCAATTTCTTCACTCACTAGTGGCATATTTAAGTCACGATGAATATTTGAATTTTTAACGTACCATGGAGCAGATGTTATCAAACGTAAAATTTTGTTTTGCCTTCGTTGGATTCTCTCGACATTTGAAGCTGAAGCAGTGCCCCACAGCTGAATTCCATAGCACCATATTGGCTTCAAAAGCGACTTGTATATCAAAAGTTTGCAGTCTAGGCTGAGTGTTGAATTTCTGCCAATTAACCAATATATTTGAGTCAATTTAAGTTTCATTTGGGTTAACTTAGAGTCAATATGATATTTCCATGTAAGAAAAAATACATGTAAGTAATTATTTTACATAAATTGTTTAACAAATAATAATTCCAATTAATTATGGCAGTAGCAGCAAGTGTATAATGGATTGCCTGGTGTTGGAGAAGCTCCATCGGTTCCCGAGGAACCCGGAAAGGTTAGTTTTGTGATATTTTGAGTGCGACAAAAGATTTATTGAATGAGTGCTTGGAACATATTTTTGATGAACAGTATTGGCACTCAGTAAAGGTGTGGCCGGCAGACCCAGAATTGTGCGGCTTGCAATATTATTTTGTGTTTTATTTTCAAATGCTGTTCGTGTTTAAGTTTTCTTTTTTTTAACATACAGACAAATTGTATTATATTTGAAATTTATAAGTGCTCATACTTATCTGTATGGAAATAAAGAAAACAAACCCTTCCACACACTCATCCACATAATGGTCGCGCCGGCGCACAATGGTTCCTGCTAGTGAAAGAGCGTAGATAAATTCAAAATTTTAAGTGTTTGAGACGTAATGTTTTTTCTGTTTTTTCAATAAAAATATGTCCAAATGTACATATTTTACTACGTTCATCAATAGATTTTATTTTTCTTTAGGAAATATTCTTGCATAAAGTAGCTATATATGCGTAATCAAAAAAGGTGACTTATAACAACTAAAGTTTTTAAGACCTATAACTTTAAAAGTATAAGAGTCACACTAACATATTATATATTTTTGAAAAGGTGATTTTATTGCAAATAAAATTTTATTAATTTTTTATCAATGTGGTTTAATAAAAAAAAAATTTCAACCAATTTCTAGATCTATCTTTAAATTTTAAGAATTAGATTTTAAGGTGGACTTACAATTTTGCCGCCACTCCCCTCCACTTAGATATTAGCACAGGTATATTGCTATATGTTTCACTTATTTGTCTTAAAAATTTTAGCTGCTAATACCTGCTAGCCAGCAAAATATTTACAAAATACTTTAACTACTACATTTCGGAATATGATTTTTTTTAAGTTTTTCCAATAAAATTAAACAAAATTTGTTTTTATTTTTTGTTTTAAATGTCAAATGTTATCATAAAGAATTATTAGAAATAAAACAAGTATTACTAGGAAATAAAAATAAAAAAAATAATTTTTAAATTTTAATCTCAAAAAAATCTCAAAAAAGCTAATATTTGCAAGACAAAAAAAATTAAATTTTTTTTGCGCATTATGAACAATTCCATCAAAACCACTCAAAAAAACATAAAAACAAAAAAATTTAAATTTCTGTTTTCTTGGAAATCAAAAAAAAAATAAAAAATCAACTTTGGAAATTTGTTTACAATGTACCCCACTGTGCGATTTTCAATGTTGATATGTCGTAGTAATCCTTGATTTCTTGTCTGCAATCGGTTTTTTACAAAACTCAAAAATGTTTTCTAAATCAAAAGTTACAGATTTTAGCTACGCAAACCCCAAAAAGGAACCACTGTGCGGCGGACATACATGTATGTACATACATAAGTTACTAATGTGTTTTTGCTAATACTGCAAGTCGGTTTTCTTTATAACATATAGATAAATTTCATTTCATGATATTTGTCTGTATGGAAATAAAGAAAACAAACCCTTTAACAGTGTTTTTAAACACACATCCACATAATGGTCTGCCAGGCAGACATACTTGCACACGTACATGTGTATGTATGTTAGTGTTTTTCCGGGATAGAAATCCCGGAATTTTTGATTTTGTTATGGCAACTTAATTTGTATGTACACATTCCTTGATGAGTGTCGTTATTCACTTTAGGTCTGTTCCAGATGAATAACAAAACAGTCCGAACTTGTACAAAGAATCAAAAAGCGTTCCAGATAGCAATTTTTGTGCAATTTTGAGAGCGAATGAGAGAGTAGTTTTTTTCATTTCCTGTACAAACTAGTACGAACTTTTTCTTCTGGGTAAGTTCGGACAAGAATTGAATAATCAGCTGTTTTTTGTTTACATATTTTGTAAGTACATTTGTGCTTATTTTTTCATTTCTCTAATATAAAAAAAATTATTTTTATGATTTTTTAAATAATTCACGGAACTTCCACGTTTTTGGAGATTTTTTTCATTTACTTTTTACAGCTGTTGCCAATGATGCAAATTTTATGTTTTTATAATGTTATGCGTTTTAAGCGACTATAATCACTAAAATAAAATTTAATTTAAAAAATAAGCAGCACTAGTATTTCAAGATGGTCAATTATGGTTTTTTGCGTTCCAGCAATTTTGGATAACTTTTGCACATTCAGAGAGTAATTTTCTTTTTACTCTCATTAGTCCGAACTTTAACAAAATCTTGTAGAACACACCTTTTATTAATTTGATGGTGCAATAATAAGGTGATGGAAATATCACAATAGCTAAAGCTTTACAACAACTAAGGCCAAGTTTACATCTGGTACACATGCATTCTGAGACTTAGATGCCTTTATTTGGAAAAAGCAGAGCGCGACGATCAAAATTTAATTCTACAATTCATAAAAGTAAAAAACAGAAATGAGCAAGGAAATAAAAGAAAATTACAAATAATTACAGATTCTCTTTGGTAAATAGTACGGTTAAAAGCATTAACAGCTTATTCTGTACTAAATTCCTATTTTCAAAGAAATATGCCCTTATGCAAAAACGATTGTTAAAGTTGAAGCATGCGTTAAAACTAGTTTTGCCATACAAAACTTGTTTGTTAAACCAATTTTAAGTTTAACAATGATTTTTTCATAAGGGGGATATTTTGTAATATTTTTTTTTAATAATACTCGTATAATTTCTTTTTTAACCCCCTACCAAAAAAAGGGTTGTTATAAGTTTGTAGTGTGTGTCTGTGTATCTGTGTGTCTGTCCGTGTCCACGTACAACCCAAATGGCTGGACCGATTTTGATTTAGTTTTTTCTGTTCGAAAGGTGACTTGATCAAGAAGGTTCTTAACTATGTTTGAAGATATATTTCTAGATATATCGGGGGTTTTTAAAATTTTTAATTTTTGTTATTATAATATAGGTACCCAGCAAAAAATTTTCGAAATTTTGTAATCGGTAGTACTCTTTTAATGGCTTACAAAGTAACGAGTGGTACTACTTTATCTAATTATTTTATTTGCATAATAATGACTGTCATGTAATGAATAAAATAAGAACTTATTTATATCACTAAGTGAAAGTACTTATTGTAGTACTTTCCAGTTAATATCTAGAGAAATTTGCTACAAAATTTTATTCATTTAAAATAAAAAAAATTAGAAAATATAGCAAATTAATTTTGAATTAGTTTAAGCAAAAATTAATCTATATTATTTTGCATATTTGTACGAAAAAAATAACCCATTAAATTTTGAGTACTTTTAGGCAATCAGTAATCTATTAACTTTTGTATGTTTGTAGGCAAAAAGTATAGGCTACCGCATACTTTTTGAACTTCTCAAACAAAAATAATTGGTTATTCAGTCAAATTGTAAGTACTTACGACTGAGGAGTACATACACTTTTTTGCATTCTAGTAGGCAAAGTTTTTTGCTGGGTATCTATGTATTATTGTATAAAGAACGGAAACGGTATTATTTTTTGAATAATGTGTGTATAAAACGTTATTATTTAATCGATCTCATGAATTATAATTTGTTTTTGTTGAAATAAATTAAATTTAAAAATATTTTGTATTGTTTTGTACTGGGCGGAAATTCCCGGGAAACCGAAAAATCTTTCCCGCTTTCCCGGGAAATGAAAAAGTCCGGGAAAAGAAAAACTCTAATGTATGTACATTCATAAGTAAAATGTGTCTTGTGCTTTTGAGAATACAGCGAGTGGGTTTTTCTCAATCCATTCAGACAAAATTTTAGTTTTTGTTCAAACAAATTAAATGGAGTCAAAGTTTTATTTTTCTTTGATACAATTTTATGTATTTTATATTAAGGAATAGTTTTTATACAAATAATTTCAAGTAAAAGCAAGATATCTATGTAGAATAATTTTCCATATTGCTTCGTTACTCTTAGCACACATTATATATTGATCCTGTTGAATATAGTTAAGTTGTTTATATTAAATCTTTTATATATATTCTTTCAGATAATTTCAATACATACCGCTGATTTTTGTACCTTTTGTATTATGAAGAGTTCCCATTTTGCTTGCCACGTTTGTTTTGTTTCATGGTATGTATGCTTAATGTACACAATGATTCTAATAAATACATTTGTTATTAAATTTCTTATTTTTATATGTTAAGGAACTCTTACCTTCTTAAAAGTTGTGTCCGGCGGCAGGATTTCTAAAACAAAAAACACAAATTTGAGTGCGTACATCTGCTTCTACCTGTAAGTCGACAAACATTTTATGCAATATAACTTATTTAAACATTATTTCTTGTTTTTCAGCTTATACTTACCATTTCGATGTTCAGACAACGCGTTGGAACAAATTTAAATTTGAAATTTTATTCAAGTGAATTGAAAATTTATGTATTTACATTATTTTTAATAAAAACAATATGAAAAATTTTCGTTGTAGTTTGTTTACATTTTTTGCAAAATGCTTGGTAATGTATAGTTTTTTCTTCTATCACATTGTTTTTCAGGATGCCACGTAGAGTTTAACTCTTCGAAATATGGGGTTAACTAAAAGTACGAACCTGATGAAGATTCTGACCAAGATGAAAATGAATCAGCAGAATCTAGTTTGTCCTACATAGATTCAGAAGAAACAGACAGAAGTTCCGATTATTTGAATGAATGTACTCAACTTCCTCTATATGCACACAGCGTAGAAGAGGCTGTCGGAAAAGTTTTAGATATGCTTATAATACATAAAATTTCAAAGAGTGCATTAACCCAGCAAAATGTTTTCGAAATTTTGTAATGGGTAGTAAGTACTCTTTTAATGGCTTACAAAGTAATGACTGAGACTTATTTATGCAATTATTTTATGTGCATAATAATGACTGCCCTGTAATGAATAAAATAAGAACTTATTTATATCATTACGTGAAAGTACTTATTGTAGTGCTTTCCAGTTAATAAGGAAATATATCTAGAGAAAAATTTATTGATCGTGAAAATTATTTTAATTAGAAAAACTAGCAAATTAATTTAGAATAAGTTTAAGCAAAAATTAATCTATAAAATTTTGCATATTTGTAAGCAAAAAATAACCCATTAAATTTTGAGTGCTTTTAGGCAATCAGTAATATATTAACTTTTGCATGTTTGTAGGCAAAAAGTATAGGGTACCGCATACTTTTTGAACTTCTCAAACAAAACTAATGGGTTATTCAGTCAAATTGTAAGTACTTACGACTGTGGAGTACATACACATTTTTGCATTCTAGTAGGCAAAGTTTTTTGCTGGGAAAAGACCAATTAAAGCTTTTTAATTCTGTGCTTCCTGAGGGACATAGCATGTCCAAGACTCTTTATAAGTTTTTTAAATCTTTGGAAAATAAAGCTACACCCAGCAAAATAAACATTTTTTCTGCAAAAATTTTGAAACGTATGTGTTAAAAGACGAATATGTCTGCAAGTATTGCAATGAAAAAACCTTTCTTTCTTCTATGAAATAGATATAAAAGAACAACTAATTCGATTATTTGAAGATCGAATTTATGAAAATCTTAATAATTCGTTTAAAAAAGATTTGATTACTGACATTTGTGGTGGATCAGAATATCGCCGAGTTAACCATGATCGCCAAAAATACGACTCGACCCTTATCATGAACACTGATGGCATTTCGTTGATAAGTTCTAAAACTCATTGCTGGTCTATAATGTTTGTTATTGCGGAATTTCCACCTGAAATTAAACCGGCTATGAATCTTTTATTCTTCCTATTCTGTCAAAGAATTTAAAAAAATAAAACCATTCTCGATGTACCTTCATAGTGAACAGACGTCTTAGCGGTGTTTTTTTGCATACATACTAAACAAACAAAATCATAAAAAAATATTCGTAATACATATTGACTTTAATAAATAAGCTTTATTTGCTTTGCAAATATTTTTTACATATAGAAATAACAAAAACAAAAAAAACCGTAAACAAAAAATAAACAAACAAAGTGCCCTTGAGGAATACTCTATATGAGTACCTCAAAGGAAAAAAATTGTGAAGTGAGAACGGCAGAAATGCCTATTTTACTGTGAGTTCTGATGCTCATAATGATAACAATAAAAATAAAAAATCTGATAATAGACTTGCTGTGAGTTCTGAAGCTCTTAATAAAAATCAAAAATCTGATAATAGACTTTTTCTAACGGCAAAACCACAGTTTCGTCAGCGATAAACTTCGCTTTGTCCAATGCCAACTAGTGAATCGTTGATATTATTGCCTAGTACTTCCACATTTAACTCAGCGATATCATCCGCTTCGGGCTCGGGGTCATCACTTCACCAAGTTGTCACTAAAGATAAGAGTAGCTCAAAACCCAAGGTTCAATTCGGAATGGACAGATATATCACACTTTTAAAGCGCGGGCGAAGCCCAAATTCATAAAAAATTGCATCGGTTCCCAAGATATCCAGGGATAACGACGTCGCAGCAGTTAACCGTCAAAATCGTTTTTCAATATTGCAAGCAAATAACGACCAAGTTGCTGTTTCATATAAAAAAAACTTCCAAGCCACCACCAATATACCTGAGAGAAAAAAATTCGAATGCCCTTATTAAAACATTAGTCTCGGCAGTTGGTGAGAACGCATTTCACGTTATTCCAATAAAACGTGGTAAAATTGATGAAACGAAAATTCAAATATACGAAGAAAAAGATTTCCGCAAAACTATTACTGATTTCGTAAAAAATAAAAAAAAAATTTATACTTATCAGCTTAAAAGTACTAAAGGTTTGCAGATCGTATTGAAGGGCATTGATGCTTATGTTAATCCCGACGAAATAACAGATGCACTCATCATACAAGGATTTAAGGTAAAAAGAGTTACTAATATAATCAATAGAGAGAAGATCCCCCAGCCTCTATTTCGTGTTGAACTGGAGCCAAATGAAAAAAAAAAACGAAACACATCCAATTTATAGCCTAAAATACCTTTTATACCGAAAAATTACAGTTAAAGAGCCACATAAGCGTTCAGGTCCCGTACAGTGCCACAATTGCCAAGAATATGGTCATACAAAAACTTACTGCAATTTACCTACAGTTTGTGTTATCTGCGGTGAATTGCATGGTACTGCTACCTGCACGAAGCCAAAAGATCAAGCAGAAAAAAATTGCAGTAATTGTGGAGGTAATCACACCGCTAACTACCGAGGATGCCCTGTATATTCTTTCGTTAAACAGGCTATGGGTCAAAAACCTAAACTAGCTCCAGCTCAATCAGCAAGCGCTTACTCCGCCACTCTTCCTCAAACAAGCCAACCAGTTAGTTCACGTGTATCGTATGCCGATGCTGCTAAGACTAGTTCTGTTCCCATACAAAATGTTCCACCGCCAAATAATTCAACGAATGCAAACTCAAGCTTTAACTTTAGTCGCCTTGAAGCTACTATTGAGAATTTGGTGCTAACTATTAAGAGTTTTACAACAAATATGACTAGCATGATGCAAGAAATGCTGCGAATGCACAATACACTGCTTCAGGCATTACTTAAGAAGCCATGAACACGTTAAAAATATGTTTCTGGAACGCAAACGGCATTCGCCAACATAAAAATTAACTTGAGCACTTCCTCACGGAAAAAAATATTGATATAATCTTGGTCTCAGAGATTCATTTGACTTCGAGAAGCCTTTTTAAAGTTTCTGGCTACACCTTATATGATTCAAAGGAGCCGAGAGGAAGAGCATGCGGTGGATCAGCAATTCTAATAAAGTCAAGACTCAAACATTATATTATTGACAACATTTGTGAGGAACATCTACAAGCAACGAATATTTGTGTTGAAAATTTTTGCACAAATTTTGTCATATCATAAATTTACTCCCCTCCAAGATTCGCAATTACTGAGGATCAATACGAGGATTTCTACAAATCTCTCGGCCCTTGTTGCGTAGCAGCTGTCGACTATAATACTAAACATACGTTCTGGGGTTCGCGTCTTATTACACCCAGAGGTCGAGCGTTGTTCAACACATTTTCAAAAATGGGCTTGGACGTCATTTCGAGTGGGGAGCCTACTTACTGGCCTACTGACATAAATAAAATTCGGGATGTTATAGATTTTGGCGTCATGAAAAACATTTCTAGGGAATTAATTAACGTTGAAGCTTCTTTAGATCTCTCGTCCGATCACTCTCCCACGATCGTTGCAATCTGTAGCCCACAGATAAGTGATTTGCCTCACTCGTATGTGAAGATCATCAGTCCTGTAAATTGGCTGCGATTCAAAAAATATCTTAGTAGTTATTGCACGGAAAACATTACGCTAAGAACACCCGAGGATATTGAAGCTAACATCACTAACCTTAACGAAATGATTACGCAGGCTGCTGAACATGCTACTACCTCCCATCCGCAGACTGGATTTAATAAAATTTATTCTACCGATATTGAACGTGTCGTGTGTGAAAAAAGAAGAGATAGAAGGGAATGGCAACAGCACAGATCACCACAACTTAAAATCAGATTTAAAGAGTGCACTAAACGACTCCAAGAGCAACTTACAATTGAAAAAACTGCATCTCTTAAAAAGTATCTGGAAGGTCTTGATGTCACACCAGCATCTAATTACTCTTTGTGGCACGCTGCTAGAAAGCTGAAACCCCCGTTGAGTTTAAACCACCTCTGCGCACATCTACCGGAGGTTGGGCAAGAAGCGATACTGAAAAAGGTAACATATTTGCTAATCATTTAAAATACGTATTTACCCCAAACACATGTACTGGTGTTGCTGATTTGCCGAGTGTATTGGCTCTACCCCCGCGACCCATAAAGTTTAAGATGCGCGATGTACAAAAGCTAATTGCTGAACTTAATCCGAAGAAAGCTCCAGGTATTGATGGAATTAGTAACAAAATGCTGATGAGCTTGCCTCATATTGCAATAAGAATCTTGCTATTTATTTTTAATGCCATTTTACGAATGCAGTATTTTCCACATAACTGGAAACTTGCCAAGATTAAAATGATTCCGAAGCCGGGCAAAGATCTTACCAAGGCTGAGTCATATAGGCCTATAAGCTTACTATCAACAGTGTCAAAACTTTTCAAAAAGCTGCTCATGACTAACTTGTCCACAATTTTAGCTGATAATGGGTGCATCCCGGACCATAAATTTGGCTTTAGAAGTCAGCATAGCGCTATTGAGCAAACGCATAGATTGGTTCAAGTTATAAGGAGGACTTTTGAAGAAAAGAAGTATTGTTCTGCCCTTTTTATTGATGTTTCTCAGGCATTTGACAAAGTATGGCACGAAGGCCTATTTTTAAAATTGAAGACATATTTGCCAATAAATATAGAACAACTTTTGGAAAGTTATATTGTTGATAGGAAGTTTACTGTTGTGGAAGGAGACTTCATGAGTGTGCCCGAATCTATATCTTCTGGTGTGACACAGGCTAGTATTTTTGGGGCCAGTCTTGTATTTAATATATACTTGTGATATGCGTGTGAGCAATAACATCCACACTTCTACATTTGCCGATGATACAGCCTGTATGAGTATGCATAAAATCCCTAATGAGACATCCCGCAATCTCCAAGCACACATTACCCAGCTTGAAAGATGGTTGAACTTATGGAGAATTAAAGTAAATGAACAAAAGTGTGTTCATTTAACGTTTACCCTAAGAAAAGATACCTGTTCCCCCATTCGAATCAATAATCAAAATATTCCTCAACATTCTCAAGTGAAATACCTTGGCATACACCTTGATCGAAGGCTTACATGACAACATCATATTGACTCTAAGTTAACCCAAATGAAACTTAAATTAACTCAAATATATTGGTTAATTGGCAGAAATTCAACACTCAGTCTAGACTGCAAACTTTTGATATACAAGTCGCTTTTGAAGCCAATATGGTGCTATGGAGTTCAGCTATGGGGCACTGCTTCAGCTTCAAATATTGAGAAAATCTAACGAAAGCAAAACAAAATTTTACGTTTGATAACATCGGCTCCATGGTACATTAAAAATTCAAATATACATCGTGATTTAAATATGCCACTAGTGAGTGAAGAAATTGCAAAATACGCAGGCAAATATTTAACAAAACTCGAGTCACATCCTAATCCGCTTGCCCGTAATATTTTGAGCTTTACTGGACACATCCGCCTAAAAAAGAGGGACACAAGGGCTCTTATACTCAACACTCCAGATGGGACTGCTTAAAAATACTTCTTTTTTTTCCTTTTTGATTATCACTACTTATGTATTATTTATAACTATCATTAAGTTTATGTCCGACACTGGTCGGGCCTAATAATTATATTTAGATTTAATATTTGATTACTTATTGTTAGTTCATTTTTGAAGATACAATAAATAAATATATATATGAAAAAAAAAGATTTAAGATTTGAATACTTATTGTTAGTTCATATTTGAAGATACAATAAATGTGTGTGTATAAAAAAAATTGGAAACATTTTAGTACAAACGAAATTTTCTGTTCAAATATATATGCTCCGCATTTCATTGCTGATGCTCCAGCTAGAGCACAAATACAAAACATTCTCAATTTCAATGGAGAGTTCGGATGCAATATTTGCGAAATAAAAACTGTTTCTTATGAAAACCCTAACGGAAAGAAAATGGTCTGTGTGTACCCTTATAAAAAAATGTTAAAGCTATGAAATGAAAATGAAATGAAAAAATGGGTGTCAAAGGTAGCACTATAATATCATGCTTACCAAACATTGATATATCCACATGTTTTGTACCTTAATTTATGCACTCAGTACTATTGGGCATTACAAAGCAATTTTTTAATGTATGGCTAAATAAAAAAGGTGACTGGAGAATTAAAAAGAATATCAAACAAATTAATAGTTTTCTAATAGATATAAAACCTGTTCATGCCATTGGACGAATGCCGCGTTGTTTAGAAACCTACCCCTTGTTCAAGGCGACAGAGCTATTTAATTGGGTAATTCATTATTCCCTGCCTACACTGGAAAACAACATGGCAGATATATATGTTCAACACTGGACGATCTTAGTTATATCTATTTGGAATTTAGTGCAAAAAAACATTGTAATCAGCACTCATTTAACAGAAGCTGAAAAATTATTGGACTTATTTGTTAAAGAAATTCCTCTTCTTTATGGGTATTCAGAATTGAGTTATAATGTTCACCAACTACAACACTTGTGTTTATCAGTCAGACGTTGGGGCCCTCTATGGGCCACTTCCGCATTCCCATTCGAAAACAAAAATGGAATAATTGCAAAAACTGTTCATGGCACCTGCTACTTAAATACAGAAATAATAAACAATGTAAAGATTGCACAGGGAGCGATTTCAATTAAAAAACCCCTTAAGTCAAGGGCTTCAATTTCTGTCGATCTAGTTGAAATGCTCGGCAATCATAAAGATTTTTGTCGTAATTTACTTCAAAAGAATGCGTTAGAGTATATGGTCATAGACCCTGATATTGCATTTTTCATTGATCGCGCTAGATTTAAAAATGCAATTTTTACAACTATTTTATATAAAGAAACAAAAAGCAAAAAACTTTATTGTTAAACTTAAATGTGATAGCATAGATGAATATTTTATAATCAATTCTTTTGTACAGCATAACAATATTTTTTATTTGCTAATTCAAAAACTGGATACAGATTTTCTTAACCGTTTTTATCATAATAAAACAAAATCGGAAGTAAAACATATATTTCCTTTTAATATTACAAACACTTTTAAAGTTAAAAAATTTAAAGATATTCAAAGCATGGTACATGTAATGCAAGTTGACAATTATTTATGTAAACTTGTTAAAGCTTTCAACACAATTTTTTAAAAACAACTACTGTTGCTGCTTAAATAAAAGTTAAAATTTGTTCTAATGTGTACGTACATCTTTTGTCCAGTAAATGTATGTATGTACAAAAATATGTATGCATATGACCAAAGTTAATAATAGATTAGTTCAGCTATATTAAAATATCAGTTTAATTTTAAACTCGCTTCCACTTTATTATTGCTCTATTGATTCTGCAAATTTTTAAATGAATTTTTGTATAAAATGTAATATCATGAACCTAAATAAAACAATCAGGTATGTGAGGGAAATCGATCGTTTTCAAAACGATTTCAAACCCATCGTTTTGAAAAGTTGTGATGAATTCTGATCGATTTTATGTATAATTTTTAAGCCAATCTTACGCTACTTTCTTTTAAAAACCACACTAAAAGATAAAATACAAACAATATAGTAAGGATGTGAAAAAGATTTATCAAAAATTATTGCAAAAACTATTAAAACCAAATTTAAGATGATTGACAAAAAGACTATAGAAAACACATCACACGCTTTATCGTTTTCAAATTGGTTTTGTGTCTAAATCATTTTTTATCACATACCTGAATATTTGTTATTTATCATTTAAAATTGTATAAAGTGTATTTCAATGGATTTTCGTTTCATCTCGCGATATGTAAGTATAATTCTTATCATTTTGTATCAAGCTTTACTTTAGTCCGCATTTGTTACAATATAATCAGGTTCAAAATAAACGGAAATATGATGTGATGAAAAACGATTTAGACACAAAACCAATTTGAAAACGATAAAAGGCGTGACATGTTTTCTATAGTCGTTTTGTCTATAATTTTAAAAAAATTTTGATACATTTCTTTCACAGCTCTATTAGATGGCTTATATTTTATCTTCCAATGTGCGTTTTAGAAGTAAATAGTTTGAGGTTGGCTCAAAAATGATACTCGAAATCTATTGGAATTCATAACACCTTTTCAAAACGATTGCTTTGAAATAGTTTTCCATCACATACCTGAATATACTATAATAATGGTTCATATATGCATATATTTTGGTATATATGGCTCTATATATTACATAGTATTTCAATATATGGACACATATATGAAGAGCATAATAAAATTTCAATATATGAGCTCATATATTATAATACACCTCATATATTAGTCCATATATCTATTCATAGATATTATATTTTTCAATGTATGCTCCTGTACATTTCCATACATGAATTCATATATAATATATGAACCACACATATTTTTTTAGCTGCCCAGATAAAAAAATATGTATGGAGCATATGATATACCATATATGGTTCGTTCTCGTTGTACCTTCATAGTGAACAGACATAATAGCGGAATTTTTCTTACATACAAACTAAATAAAAAAAAAATCATACAAAAATATTCGTAGTACATATTGACTATAATAAATAAGATTTATTTGCTTTGCAAATATTTTTTACATATAGAAATAACAAAAACAAAAAAAAACGTAAACAAAAAAACATACAAACATACCCTTGAGGAATACTCTATATGAGTACCCCAAAGGAAAAAAATAGTGAAGTGAGTTCTAACGGCAGAAATGCCTATTTTACTGTGAGTTTTGATGCTCATAATGATATCAATAAAAATAAAATATGTGTTAATAGACTTGCTGTGAGTTCTGAAGCTCTTAATAAAAATCAAAAATCTGATAATAGACTTTTTCTAACGGCAAAACCACAGTTTCGTCAGCGATCAACTTCGCTTTGTCCAATGCCAACTAGTGAATCGTTGACAATATTGCCTAGTACTTCCACATTTAACTCAGCGATATCACCCGCCTCGGGCTCGGGGTCACCACTTAACCAAGTTGTCACTGCAAATAAGAGTAGCCCAAAACCCAAGGTCCAAGTCGGAATGGACAGATACATTACAATTTTAAAGCGCGGGCGAAGCCCTAATTCTACTAAAATTGCATCTGCTCCAAAGATGTCTAGGGATAACAGCGCATCCTCAACTAATCGCCAAAATCGCTTTAAAATTCTTCAAGATGACAACGACAAACCCGAGGTATCCTCGAACAAAACATTCAAGCCGCCACCAATCTATTTGAGACAAAAAAATTCAAATGCCCTTATTAAAAAATTAATTTCGGACATTGGTGAGAATAAATTTCACATTGTTCCAATAAAACGTGGCAACATCGATGAAACTAAAATCCAAATTTATGACGAAAAAGATTTCCGCAAAATGATTGCTGAATTTGAAAAAAGTAAAACAAGCTTCTACACATACCAGCTTAAGAGCGCTAAAGGCATGCAGATCGTATTGAAGGGCATAGATTCTTATGTTGTCCCCGAAGAAATAAAAGATGCACTCGTCCTCCAGGGGTTCAAGGTAAAAAATGTGTCCAATATAATAAATAGAGAAAAGATTCCCCAACCCCTATTTCGTGTTGAACTTGAGCCTAATGATATAAAATTGAAAAAAATGAGACGCATCCAATTTATAATTTAAAATACCTCTTGTACCGAAAAATCACAGTTGAAGAGCCACATAAGCGTTCAAGTCCTGTACAGGGCCATAATTGCAAAGAATATGGCCATACAAAAACATACTGCAATTTACCCTCTGTTTGTGTTGTGTGTGACGTATTACACGGCACCGCTAGCTGCAACAAACCAAAAGATCAAAGTGATAAAAAATGCAGTAATTGTGCACGTAATCACACCGCTAACTACAGAGATTGTCCTGTGTACTCTTTTGTAAAGAAGACTATGGTGCAAAAACCTAAATTAGCTCCAGCTCAATCAGCAAACTCTTACTCTGCCACTTTTCTGCAAATGAGCCAACCAGTTACTTCCCGTGTATCGTATGCAGATGCTGCTAAAGCTAGTTCTATTCCGACACAAAATGTTTCACCGCAAAATAATTCAACAAATACAAACTCAAACTTTAATTTTAATCGTCTTGAAGCCACTATTGAAAATCTTGTGCAAACTATAAACAATTTTACAACAAATATGACTACCATGATGCAAGAAATGTTGCGAATGCAGAATACTCTGCTTGAAGCAATGCTTAATAAGCCATGAACACGTTAACAATATGTTTCTGGAACGCAAACGG
Organism: Tachina lurida; assembly: GCA_944452675.1. NCBI lineage: Eukaryota > Metazoa > Arthropoda > Insecta > Diptera > Tachinidae > Tachina > Tachina lurida. The sequence goes on from OX101754.1 coordinate 69,750,924, forward strand.
CATTCGCCAACATAAAAATGAACTTGAACGGAGAAAAATATTGATATAATGTTAGTATCTGAGACTCATTTGACTTCGAGAAGTCTTTTTAAAATTTATGGCTACACTATATATGATACAAAGGACCCTAGAGGAAGGGCTTGCGGTGGATCAGCAATTCTAATAAAGTCAAGACTCAAGCACTATGTTCTTGATAACATTTGTGAAGAATACCTACAAGTTATATCATCAATTTACTCCCCTCCCAGATTTTCAATCACTGAGAATCAATATGAGGATTTCTACAAATCTCTTGGACCTTGTTTTGTAGCAGCTGGAGACTACAATGCGAAACATACGTTCTGGGGTTCGCGCCTTGTTACACCCAGAGGTCGAGCATTGTTCAACACTATTTCAAAAATGGGCTTGGATGTCATTTCGAGTGGGGAGCCCACTTATTGGCCTACTGACATACAAAAAATTCCGGATGTTATAGATTTTGGAGTCATAAAAAATATCTCTAGGGATTTAATTCAAGTTCAAGCTTCTCTTGATCTCTCGTCCGATCACTCCCCGACGATCATTACAATTTGTAGCCCATTAAGAAGTAACTTACATGACCCATATGTGAAGATGATCAATCGTGTTAATTGGCTGGGGTTCAAAAAATATCTCAGCAGTCATTGTACGGAAAACATTACGCTTAGAACACCCGATGATATTGAATCGAACATTGCCAATCTCAGCGAGAATATTAAACAGGCTGCTGAACATGCCACTATCTCCCATCCGCAGATTGGGTTTAATAAAATTTATTCTACAGACATTGAACGTCTCGTACGTGAAAAAAGAAGGGCTAGAAGGGAATGGCAACAGCACAGATCACCACAAAATAAAATCAGATTTAAAGAGTGCACTAAACGACTCCAAGAGTTGCTTGCATCTGAAAAAATTGCATCTCTTAAAAATTATCTGGAGGGTCTTGATGTTACACCGGCGTCTAATTACTCTTTGTGGCGCGCTGCCAGAAAGCTTAAAACACCCGTTGAGTATAAGCCACCTCTACGCACATCTACCGGAGGTTGGGCAAGAAGCGATACTGAAAAAGGTAAAATATTTGCTGAGCACTTAAAATCCGTTTTTACGCCAAATATATGTACTGGTGTTGCTGATTTGCCGAATATAGTCGCTCTACCCCCTCAACACATAAAGTTTAAGACGCGTGATTTACAAAAATTAATTGCCGAACTCAACCCGAAGAAAGCTCCGGGTATTGATGGAATTAGTAATCAGATGCTGATGAACTTGCCTCGTATTGCAATGAGAATCCTGTTATTCATATTTAATGCTATTTTACGACTGGAGTATTATCCACACAACTGGAAACTTGCCAAGGTTAAAATGATTCCAAAGCCGGGCAAAGATATAATAACAAAGGCTGAGTCATATAGGCCAATAAGTCTACTATCTACAATGTCAAAGCTTTTCGAAAAACTGCTCAAAACAAAATTGTCCCCAATTCTAATTAGTAGTGGGTGCATACCAGACCATCAATTTGGTTTTAGAAGTCAGCATAGCACCATTGAACAAACTCACAGATTGGTTCAATTTATAAGAAGAACTTTTGAGGAAAAAAAGTATTGTTCTGCGCTGTTTATAGACATTTCCCAGGCATTTGATAAAGTGTGGCATGAAGGCCTAATATTAAAATTGAAGACTTACTTACCAATAAACATTTTAAATCTTTTGGAAAGTTACATTATTTCCCGTAAGTTCACTGTTGCGGAAGGAGACTTTACAAGTAGGCCTGAAACAATTTCATCTGGTGTGCCACAGCGGAGTATACTGGGACCAGTTTTATATTTAATTTATACTTGTGATATGCCTGTGAGCAGTAGTATCCATACTTCCACATTTGCCGACGATACAGCCTGCCTTAGTATGCATGAAAACCCTGATGAGGCATCCCGCAAACTCCAGGAACACATTAGCCAGATGGAGCTTTGGTTAAACTTATGGAGAATCAAGGTAAATGAACAAAAGTGTGTTCAAGTAACATTTACTTTACGAAGAGATACTTGTTCCCCCATTCGGATTAACAATCAAGTTGTTTCTCAACATTCACATGTGAAATATCTTGGTATACACCTTGATCGACGACTTACATGGAAACACCACATTGACTCTAAGTTAACTCAAATGAAACTTAAATTAACTCAGGTACATTGGCTGATTGGTCGAAATTCAACACTTAGCCTAGACTGTAAACTTTTAATATACAAGTCGCTTTTAAAGCCAATATGGTGCTACGGAATTCAACTATGGGGCACTGCTTCAGCTTCAAATGTAGAGAAAATTCAACGCAGGCAAAACAAAATTTTACGCATGATAACATCGGCTCCATGGCACATCAAAAATTCAAATATACATCGTGATTTGAATATGCCTCTAGTGACTGAAGAAATTGCAAAATACGCAGGCAAATATCTAACAAAACTCGAATCACATCCTAATCCGCTTGCTCGTAATATTTTGAACTTTACTGGACACATCCGCCTAAAAAAGAGGGATACAAGGGCTCTTATTCACAGCACTCCAGATGGGACTTCCTGAAAATACTTTTATTTTTTTTATATTTTTTTCCTTTTGATTATCACTACTTATGTATTATATATAACTATTACTAAGCTTATGTCCGACACTGGTCGGGCCTAATTATATTTTTATATTTAAGATTTGAATACTTATTGTTAGTTCATATATGAAGATACAATAAATAAAATATGTAAAAAAAAATATATGGTTCGGATCCGAAAAATGAGGGTATATGGCCATATATGATAATATATATTCATACATGTAAATATTTGTAAATTCATATTCATATTTATTTAAATTACTTTTTTTAAGATTTCAAACATTGAAGTTGTATTTGATGAAACATTTTTTTGGATAAATAATTAAAAACGAACTACAAGACATTTTATTCATCTATTTAAGAGAAAATGTGATTCGATTATTTAAAAAACACAAAACCTATATTCGTAATGGAATTAATAATTTTAAAAAATTATCCATTTTTATAGCAATCAATCCTCGTTGTACCTTCATAGTGAACAGACGTAATAGCGGAATTTTTCTTATATACAAACTAAACAAAAAAAAAAGCATACAAAAAATATTCGTAGTACATATTAACTTTGATAAAAAAACCGTAAACAAAAAAACATACAAAATACCCTTGAGGAATACTCTTTATGAGTACCCCAGAGGAAAAAAATAGTGAAGTGAGTTCTAACGGCAGAAATGCCTATTTTACTGTGAGTTTTGATGCTCATAATGATAACAATAGAAATAAAAAATCTGATAATAATCTTGCTGTGAGTTCTGAAGCTCTTAATAAAAATCAAAAATCTGATAATAGACTTTTTCTAACGACAAAACCACAGTTTCGTCAGCGATCAACTTCGCTTTGTCCAATGCCAACTAGTGAATCGTTGACATTATTGCCTAGTACTTCTACATTTAACTCAGCGATATCATCCGCTTCCGACTCGTGGTCAACAATTAAACAAGTTGTTACTGAAGACAACAGTAGTACAAAACCAAAGGTACAAGTAGGAATGGACAGATATATAACCATTTTAAAGCGCGGGCGAAGCCCAAATTCTACTAAAATTGGATCCGCCCCAAAGATGTCTAGGGATAACAGCACATCTTCTATCAATCGTCAAAATCGTTTTTCATTATTGCAAGACAAAAACGACAAGCCCGCCGCATCATCGCAAAAGTCTTTCAAGCCACCACCTATTTATCTGAGAGAAAAAAATTCAAACGCGCTTCTAAAAAATCTACTGTCGACCATTGGTGAAAATACTTTTCACATCATTCCAATTAAACGAGGTAATATTGATGAAACTAAAATCCAAATATATGATGAAAAAGATTTCCGAAAAATTGTTAGTGAGTTTGAAAAAAATAAAACAAATTTTTATACATATCAACTTAAGAGTGCTAAAGGCCTACAAATAGTATTAAAGGGCATAGATTCATATGTTGAGCCTGAAGAAGTAAAATATGCACTTATCGAACAAGGATTTAAGGTAAAAAATGTTACCAATATAATCAATACAGAGAAGATTCCCCAGCCTCTATTTCGTGTTGAACTGGAGCCGAATGATATACAGTTAAAAAAAATGAGACGCACCCAATTTATAGTCTAAAATACCTTTTACACCGAAAAATCACAGTTGAAGAGCCACGTAAGCGTTCAGGTCCCGTACAGTGCCATAATTGCCAAGAATATGGCCACACAAAAACCTACTGCAAATTACCTACAGTTTGTGTTATCTGCGGTGAATTGCATGGTACTGCTAACTGTACCAAGCCAAAAGTACAAGCTGAAAAAAAATGCAGTAATTGTGGAGAAAATCACACCGCTAATTACAGAGGATGCCGTGTATATTCTTTCGTTAAACAGGCTATGGGTCAAAAATCTAAATTAGCTCCAGTTCAATCAGCAAATGCTTACTCCGCCACTCTTCCTCAAACTAGCCAACTAGTAACTTCACGTGTATCGTATGCCGATGCTGCTAAGACTAGTTCTATTCCCACACAAAATGTTCCACCGCCAAGTAATTCAACGAATGCAAACTCTAGCTTTAACTTTAGTCGTCTTGAAGCTACTATTGAGAATCTGGTGCTAACTATAAACAACTTTACAACAAATATGACTAGCATGATGCAAGAAATGCTGAGAATGCAGAATACTCTGCTTCAAGCATTAGTCAACAAACCATGAACACGTTAAAATTATGTTTCTGGAACGCAAACGGCATTCGCCAACATAAAAATGAACTTGAGCACTTCCTCACGGAAAAAAATATTGATATAATGATGGTCTCTGAGACTCACTTGACTTCGAGAAGCTGCTTTAAGATAAATGGTTACACTCTATATGATTCAAAGGACCCGAGAGGGAGAGCATGCGGTGGATCAGCAATTCTAATTAAGTCAAGACTCAAGCACTATATCCTTGAGAACGTTAGTGAAGAATATATGCAAGCTACGAATATTTTCGTAGAAAATTTTTGTTCGAATTTCGTGATATCATCAATTTACTCACCTCCCAGATTTTCAGTTACCGAAGATCAGTATGAGAAGTTCTACAAATCGCTTGGATTTTGTTTCGTGGCAGCTGGTGACTACAATGCAAAACATACGTACTGGGGCTCGCGTCTTGTTACACCTAGAGGTAGAGCGTTGTTTAATACAATTTCAAAAATGGGCTTAGATGTCATTTCGAGTGGGGAGCCTACTTACTGGCCTACTGACGTAAGAAAAATTCCAGATGTTATAGATTTTGGCGTCACGAAAAATATCCATAGGGACTTAATTCACGTAGAGGGCTCTGTAGATCTGTCCTCCGATCACTCTCCCACAATAGTTACAATTTTCAACCCACTAAGTAGTGATTTAACTAACTCATATGCGAAAACGATTAATAGGGTCAACTGGCTAGGATTCAAAAAATATATTAGTAGTCACTGCGTAGAAAACATTCAGCTAAGATCACCTGATGATATTGAATTTAATATTGCCAATCTTACCGAATATATTAAACAGGCTGCTGAACATGCCACTACTTCCTATCCGCAGACTGGCTTTAATAGAATTTATTCTACGGATATTGAACGTCTCGTATGTGAAAAAAGGAGAGCTAGAAGAGAATGGCAACAACACCGATCACCCCTAAATAAAATCAGACTTAAAGAATGTACTAAACGACTCAAAGAGCTGCTATCGTCGGAAAAGACTGCATTACTGGAAAATTACTTAGAAGGTCTTGATGTAACGTCAACATCTAATTACTCTTTATGGCGCGCTACTAGAAATCTTAAAAGACCCGTTGATCTCAAATCACCATTGCGTACTTCGACTGGAGGCTGGGCAAGAAGCGATAGTGAGAAAGGTAACTTATTTTCTGAGCATTTAAAATCTGTATTCACTCCCAATTCATGTACGGGTGCTGCCGATTTACCGAGTGTAGTCTCTCTACCCCCTCGTCCCTTAAGGTTTAAGATGCATGAACTACAAAAAATAGTTGCTGAACTCGACCCTAAGAAAGCTCCAGGTATTGATGGCATTAGTAACAAGATGCTGATGAACTTGCCTCATATTGCAATAAGAATTTTGCTATTTATTTTTAATGCCATTTTACGAATGCAGTATTTTCCACATAACTGGAAACTTGCCAAGATTAAAATGATTCCAAAGCCAGGCAAAGATCTTACCAAGGCTGAGTCATATAGGCCTATAAGCTTACTTTCAACAATTTCAAAGCTTTTCGAAAAGCTGCTCATGACTAAATTGTCCACAATTTTAGCTGATACTGGGTGCATCCCGGACCATCAATTTGACTTTAGAAGTCAGCATAGCACTATTGAGCAAACGCATAGATTGGTTCAAATTATAAGGAGGACTTTTGAAGAAAAGAAGTATTGTTCTGCCCTTTTTATTGATGTTTCTCAGGCATTTGACAAAGTATGGCACAAAGGCCTAGTTTTAAAATTGAAGACATACCTACCAATAAATATACAAAAGCTTTTGGAAAGTTATATTCTCGATAGAAAGTTTACTGTTGTGGAAGGAGACTTCATGAGTGTACCCGAATCTATATCTTCTGGTGTGCCACAGGGTAGTATTCTGGGGCCAGTCTTGTATCTAATATATACTTGTGATATGCCTGTGAGCAATAACATCCACACTTCTACATTTGCCGATGATACAGCCTGTTTGAGTATTCACAAAAATCCTGATGAGGCATCCCGCAATCTCCAAGCACACATTACCCAGCTTGAAATATGGTTGAACTTATGAAGAATTAGAGTCAATGAACAAAAGTGTGTTCATATAACGTTTACCCTAAGAAAAGATACCTGTTCCCCCATTCGAATCAACAATCAAAATATTCCTCAACATTCTCAAGTCAAATACCTTGGCATACACCTTGATCGAAGGCTTACATGGAAATATCATATTGACTCTAAGTTAACCCAAATGAAACTTAAATTGACTCAAATATATTGGTTAATTGGCAGAAATTCAACACTCAGCCTAGACTGCAAACTCTTGATATACAAGTCGCTTTTGAAGCCAATATGGTGCTATGGAATTCAGCTGTGGGGCACTGCTTCAGCTTCAAATGTCGAGAGAATCCAACGAAGGCAAAACAAAATTTTACGTTTGATAACATCTGCTCCATGGTACGTTAAAAACTCAAATATTCATCGTGATTTAAATATGCCACTAGTGAGTGAAGAAATTGCAAAATACGCAGGCAAATATTTAACTAAACTCGAGTCACATCCTAATCCGCTTGCCCGTAATATTTTGAGCTTTACTGGACACATCCGCTTAAAAAAGAGGGACACAAGGGCTCTTATACCCAACACTCCAGATGGGACTGCTTAAAAATACTTCTTTTTGATTATCACTACTTATGTATTATTTATAACTATCACTAAGCTTATGTCCGATATTGGTCGGGCCTAATAATTATATTTAGATTTAAGATTTGATTACTTATTGTTAGTTCATTTTTGAAGATACAATAAATAAAGATGTATATGAAAAAAAAAAAAAAAAAAATTTTTATAGCAACACTAGTTTGCAATAACATTTTTTGCAGTAATATGAACTTTGTTTCTTACAAATAGGGTATTTCCTATAAAATCAATGACTGAAATATCTTTTCATTATTTCGTTTATTTAATAGGGCCGCTATGTATAAAATCGTACAAGAATGGGGTTTATTTTTTAAACGTTGAGGCTGTACGCATATAAACTATGCAAATCCTATGTATTTTCTAATAGATTTGCAATTCACCAGTGATAAAAAAAGAGAGAAAAATATCGAGTTAATAAAATGCAACATTTTTTTAATTCAGTTTTATGTGAGATTTCATGTATTCATACATTTTAATATAGTTACGTGGCTCCATATACATATTACATCTTATTTCCATATATGGACCCATATACGAAGAACTTCTCCATATACATATGACCTCATACATTATAATACATTTCATATATAAGTCCATATATCAATTCATATATAATACTTTTGCCATGTATAATTCTATATATTAAAGTCCTGCACAAGACCATTTATAAGAAATTTCAAGACGAGGAAGTTTTCAAATGCTTTACTACAGACAAATCTTCTAAAATAAACGCTAAACAACACTGTTTGCAATAATTTGTTTCAGCTATTGCAGGTATAGGAATAAAGAAGAAAATACTTCGTGACTGAAACATTTGTGATGCGTGCTTCTTTCTACGCATGGGCGCGTATACAAGCGTTATGCATGTACATACACACACGCGTTGCGTGTATGCTCTTTTATTTTTCTGCGTACACACAAACGCACACATGCATTGACATTAGTTGCGTGCGCTTGCTTTAAAAAAACCTCCCTTAAACACATAATAGCTTACCATATACATATTACACACACACTCAAACGTACAATATGAAAAAAAAAATTCAGTAAAGTGCGACTTTGACTCGCGCACGAAGGGTTCCGTACGTTGGGCTTTGAGCATTTTTTAATACAGTGTTTTTACGTTTTTTCAGCTGAAATAGTGTTTTTTTTATTATTTTTCTCTTTTTTCTCGTTTTAACGATTTTTTAAATTTTGGCGATTTTTTTTAATTTTGGCGATTTTTTTTTTAATTTTGACAATTTTTTTCATTTTGGCGATTTTTTTTTTCATTTTGGCGGTTTTTTTCATTTTGGCGATTTTTTTTCATTTTGGCGATTTTTTCATTTAGGCGATTTTTTTTCATTTTGGCGATTTTTTCATTTTGGCGATTTTTTCGGTTTTCGCGATTTATTTTCGATTCAGAAATTTTTTTTAATTTGGTGCTTTTTTTCGTTTTGGCGATTTTTTTTTGATTTTAACGATTTTTTTTTCGGTTTGGCGATTTTATAATTTTGAGATTTTTTTGTTTTACCGTTTTTGAAAATTTCAGGAAGTTTGCTCTTATGGTTTCCAAGATACAGCAAGTTTTCAAAATTACATAGTCGAAATTACATTAACTGATGGTACACCCTTTAATTAAATTTTTTTAAATTTTAGTGTTAGTTGTTGTAGTCTGTATAAAAATACACGAACTTTACAAATTTCAAGTGCATATACATACAATTGTGTGTATATTAGATAGGATTTTAAAATTTTTCGTTGCTCGTTTTGGCACACCCTTTAATTTCCAACTCTCATGTATTTGTTGTTGTAGCGGCCAAGGGTCCCATGTAATATACATACATACAATTGTATGTATATTACATGGGATTTTAAAATTTTTCGTTGCTCGTTTTGGCACACCCTTTAATTTCCAACTCTCATGTATTTGTTGTTGTAGCGGCCAAGGGTCCCATGTAATATACATACATACATACAATTGTTTGTATATTACATGGGATTTTAAAATTTTTCGTTGCTCGTTTTGGCACACCCTTTAATTTCCAACTCTCATGTATTTGTTGTTGTAGCGGCCAAGGGTCCCATGTAATATACATACATACAATTGTATGTATATTACCTGGGATTTTAACATTTTTCGTTGCTCGTTTTGGCACACCCTTTAATTTCCAACTCTCATGTATTTGTTGTTGTAGCGGCCAAGGGTCCCATGTAATATACATACATACATACAATTGTATGTATATTACATGGGATTTTAAAATTTTTCGTTGCTCGTTTTGGCACACCCCTTAATTTCCAACTCTCATGTATTTGTTGTTGTAGCGGCCAAGGGTCTACACACTCTGTCCAAATTTCAGGTCCGTAGCTCTTACGGTTCTCGAGAAAATACCCTGTGACGGACAGACGGACAGACGGACAGCGTAGCGAAAACAATAGGGTTCCTTTTTCACCTTTGGTGTACGGAACCCTAAAAAAACAAGCATACACGTATCAACACTACTTTGTTGACTGTTTGTTCATAACAAGAACTCTTGACGACATTGCTTGTTAGCACTCATATACAGATACACCAATGCATCTATCGTGCTTTGCTTATAATGCGACAGCATTTATTATTGGTTTAGCATTCTACAGCCACGAGATTACATATAAAAAACAAGACGTATTTACATTTCAAGACAATTTACGCAGGTCTCTACTATATATGTCCATACATGAATTCATACATATTCATATATATTTATATACATTAAAGACCTGCGTAAATTGTCTTGAAATGTAAATACGTCTTGTTTTTTAAATGTATTCTCGTGGCTGCATTATACTAAACCAATAATAAATGCTGTCGTATTATAAGCAAAGCACGATCGATGCATTTGTGTGCATGTATATAAGTGCTAACCAGCAATGTCGTGAAGACTTCTTGTTATGAACAAACAGTCAACAAAGTAGTGTTGATACGTGTATGCTTGTTATTTTCCATATTGTACGTTTGAGTGTGTGTGTGTAAGATGTAGATGGTAATCTATTATGTGATTAAGGGAGGTTTTTTTTAAGCAAGCGCAAACAACTAATGTAAATACATGTGAACGTTTGTTTGTGTGCAGAAAAATAAAAGAGCATGCACACAACGTGTGTGTATGTACATGCATGACGCTTGTATACGCGCCCATGCGTAGAAAGAAGCAAGCATCACAAATTTTTCAGTCACGAAGTACTTTCTTCTTTACTCCTATACTTGCAATAATTGAAACAAATTCTTGCAAACATTGTTGCTTTGCGTTACTTTTAGAAGACTTATTTGTAGTAAAGCATTTGAAAAATCCCTCATGTCTTAAAAGTTCTTATAAATGGTCTTGTGCAGGACTTTAATATACATTCATATATTAAAAATATATGGACCATACATAATTTTTTTTAGCTGGGTGGGTATTTATTATTTTTCTTCTTTCTTATTAAAAAATTAAATTTTAAAATGATAGGAAATATCAACTTTTAAGAGAAAGAAACAACATCTTGTAGTCGTTGTAGTAGTGTCTTTATTTTAGTTTATAATATCACTGTTAAGATATGTATGTATGTAGATTTTGATTTATTATTAGTTAAACTATCTTACAATTCTCTCCATATTTCACCACAATCGATTTTGTACGCACATATCAACTGAACGATGTCTGTAATATCTCAAACGAATTGCTCATAGGCATCTTGTAGCCCAGAAACCACAGCAGAATAAAATTTTATTTGCTCCTCAATAAGTGATTTAACTGTTTGTTTCAAATGACTTTCTCGTTCCGTTTTAAAATGCGACATTTCTGCAATAACAGCATATGAAATAGTATCAGTACGTCGATTAACATCTGCCATTTGCGAATTACTCATCTTTTGTTCAGCAGCCAGACGTTCACATTCTCTCCTCTTTTGCATAGCGCCCTTATGAGTTGATAATATATCAGGAAAGCTGCTTAAAATACCCCTGTAAAGAAATATCAAAGATATAAACTAATGTTAATATATTTAAAAGCAAAATTTATAATATTCTATTATACATACAGTAAGCAAAGAAAAAACTTGTACAGCAAACGATACGCTCTTCTAATCAAAGTATCTCTGTTGCTTTGTAAGATTTTAAGCTAAAACCAACATTTTAAGGCGAATTAATCAGTTTTATATGCAAATCTTTATTTTATTAACAAGTTTACTTTAATGATAAAAAAAATAACCTAACATAAAATAACACTATTTTCAAGAGCACTAACTTTTCCTTCAGGTAGGAGCTATGAAATCAGTAATACACTAAGAAGTTCTACTAAATGTGGCCACGTCTAGCAACTAATAGATTATTCTCATAGAATGAATTGGGTTTTTGGTAATATTGGGAGGTATATGCTCACATATGCCCTGGAGAACACTTTTGAGCTAAATTTACATCTCGGGGAATTTTTTCTCCACATGCGCCTACAGAAACTCGAACTAATCAAACATACCCACTTACTTTTAAATAATCCCTTTTATTCATTGTACGTTCTATAAAAACCGGACTTCATCCACCACTCGATCCCATTGAGCCCCATGCCATCTTATTACACCCCATGCTTCACCGTATTATTCAGGTTTTTATTATTAAGGCTGGAATTCCTCATCGCCATACAAATCTACAACGATAACATCCAAATAAATTAAATTTGGATTCAGCAGTGTCCCAAAAGTCATAGTAATTAATATAGTCTTTCTTTGCGTGCCAAGAAAAGCTCCAGCCTTAACGATAAAAACCTGAATAACACGGTGAAGAATGGGGCGGCATGATGGTATAGGGTTCAATGGGATCGAGTGGTGTATGAAATTCGGTTTTTATAGAACGTACAATGAATAAAATGGATTATTTAAAAACTATTAGATTAGTTATAGTTAAATATCGGAAACATTCGTCCTCAATAATAAGCGAATAGCTTCCATTCAATGGAAAAAAATTGCAGGCACACCCTCCCTAGTCCTTTGGCCTTAATATTAATGAAATTTTGTGGGCGTATGGAAAGACAAAGTTGCGTGATCTGTAGATTAGGGGCAAAATTTAGCTCAAGTGTTCTCCAGGGCATATGGGAGCATATAACTCCTAGTGTTGGGATACTATCGATATTTTCTACTATCGATATCTATCGATAGATTAGATTTCACTATCGATACTATCGATATTACTATCGACTGAATGTTTGTAGTTGAGAGAGAAAAATACAACTAATTTTTCATCAGGTCACAGTTAGTTTTTTTGTTATCACTTTGTTGAAAGTTTATTGGTCTTATGTTTATTTTAATATGTATGAATATGTATCTAAGAACATTATTTTAGGTGACAGATTTTGAAAAATTGTGCTGATGTCAGTTAAAAACATTTTATAACACCTCACGTTTTCAAAACTGCATTTTCAATAATATCGATATCGATATTTTTTCCTATCGATATTTTCGATATTTTAAAACTATCGATATTATCGATGGTACTATCGATAGTATCCCAGCACTAATAACTCCCAATATTATCAAAAACCCAATTCATTCTATGAGAATAATCTATTAGATGCTAGACGTGGCCACATTTAGTACTAATTCCTAGTATATTAATTCCTAGTATATTTCGTAGCTCCTTCCTGAAGCAAAAGTTAGTGTAAATTTTTTTTTGCTCTTGAAAATAGTGTTATATTATGTTAGATTATAAATTTCAATTTAAATGATCTATCGAATAACAAATTTCCTAAATATTAAAATAAATTTGTTAATAAAATGAAAGATTTTCGTAGATAGCAGATTAGTTTTTCTATAAACTGTGGTTATAGCTTAAAATCTTACAAAGCTATACAGAGATACTTTGATTGGAAGAGGTGAGCATTTTGCTGTACACGTTTTTTTTTTGCTAATTGCATGTATGTACATTAGGCCACCCAAAAAAATTTATGGAATGCCGAAAGTTTATATATTATTCGCTCCACCGGCATGTTTCTGGTAGACTGGTTATAAAATATGACATGTCATATTTGCATGACATGCAAACCGGTCATGCGCATTGCACATTTTACCAAAATAAAAAACTTAAAAAAATTTTTTTATGATTCTCGTTGTACCTTCATAGTGAACAGACGTAATAGCGGAATTTTTCTTACATACATACTAAACCAAAAAAAGCATACAAAAATATTCGTAGTACATATTAACTTTGATAAATATTTTTGCTGTGCTAATATTTTTACATATAGAAATAACAAAAACAAAAAAAAACCGTAAAAAACACACAAAATACCCTTGAGGAATACTCTATATGAGTACCTCAAAGGAAAAAAATTGTGAAGTGAATTCTAACGGCAGAAATGCCTATTTTACTGTGAGTTCTGAAGCTCTTAATGACAACAATAAAAAATATGATGATAGACTTACTGCGAGTTCTAAAGCTCTTAATAAAAATTAAAAATCTGATGATAGAATTTTTGTAACGGCAAAACCACAGTTTCGTCAGCGAGCAACTTCGCTTTGTCCAATGCCAACTAGTGAATCGTTGAAAGTACCGTTGCCTAGTACTTCTACATTTAACTCAGCGATATCTTCCGCTTCGGGCTTGTGGTCATCACTTAACCAAGTTGGCACTGTAGATAAGAGTAGCCCAAAACCCAAGGTTCAAGTCGGAATGGACAGACACATCACAATTGCAAAGCGCGGGCGAAGCCCAAATTCTACTAAAATTGCATCTGCTCCAAAGATGTCTAGGGATAACAGCGCATCCTCTACTAATCCGCAAACCCGTTTTAAAATATTGCAAGATGACAATGACAAATCCGCTGAATCTGCGAACAAAACCTCCAAGCCGCCACCAATCTATTTAAGAGAAAAAAAAACTCAAACGCTCTTATTAAAAAATTAATTTCGGTCATTGTTGAAACTAAATTTCACATTGTTCCAATAAAACGTGGTAATATTGATGAAACTAAAATACAAATTTATGAAGAAAAACATTTTCAAAAAATTATTACTGAATTTGAAAAAAGTAAAAAAAGTTTCTACACATATTAGCTCAAGAGTGCTAAAGGTCTGCAGATTGTATTGAAGGGCATATACTCCTATGCTGCTCCCGAAAAAATAAAAGATGCACTCGTTCTCCAGGGATTTAAGGTACTTTGTGTCAAAAATTTTTGCACTAATTTTGTCATATCATAAATTTACTCCCCTTCATAATTCGAAATTACTGAGGATCAATACGAGGATTTCTACAAATCTCTCGGCCCTTGTTTCGTATCAGCTGGCGACTATAATGCTAAACATACTTTCTGGGGTTCGCGTCTTATTACACTCAGAGGTCGAGCGTTGTTCAATACAATTTCAAAAATGGGCTTGGACGTCATTTCGAGTTGGGAGCCCACTTATTGGCCTACTGACATACATAAAATTCCGTATGTTATAGATTTTGGCGTAATAAAAAATATTTCTAGGGAATTAATTCACGTTGAAGCTTCCCTAGATCTATCGTCCGCTCACTCTCCCACGATCGTTACGGTATGTAGCCCACTGAGAAATGCTCTACCTCCCTCACATGTGAAGATGGAGTCGTGTTAATTGGCTGCGATTCAAAAAATATCTCAGTAGTCATTGCACGGAAAACATTACGTTAAGAACACCCGAATATATTGAAGTTAACATTGGTAATCTTAACGAAAATATTAAGCAGGCTGCTGAACATGCCACTACCTCCCAT
Source organism: Tachina lurida (assembly GCA_944452675.1). Taxonomy (NCBI): domain Eukaryota; kingdom Metazoa; phylum Arthropoda; class Insecta; order Diptera; family Tachinidae; genus Tachina; species Tachina lurida. The sequence goes on from OX101754.1 coordinate 69,766,131, forward strand.
CCGCAGACTGGGTTTAATATAATATATTCTGCGGATATTGAGCATCGCGTATGTGAAGAAAGAAGAGGTAGAAGGGAATGGCAACAGTACAGATCACCCCAAAATAAAATTAGATTTAAAGAGTGCACTAAGACTCGAAGAGCTGCTTGCATATGAAAAAACAGCTTCTCTTAAAAATTATCTGGAAAATCTCGATGTCACACTAGCATCTACACTGAGAAAATTAAATCGTAAAATCAAAGAAAATACACTTTGTTGCAAGGACTTTTATTGGTCAGATTGTGCCGGAAAGGCGCAAAGTTCTTTAGATTCCCATGAAATATATACTTAAAATCGAAGACTTAAAATCTTGTGGCAAGGATTTACGTCTTTGGAAACACTTAAAAAAGTCCTTAAACTAAGAAAAAAGTATTTTGGCACAAAGACTTTCATTCGTTAGTCTTAAGACTTGAATTTTTGATTTTAAGTACAATTTTCATTGTAACAAAGACGTAATTTTAACATTATTACAAAGAAATGCAATTAAATTCTACGAAATAATTCTTTGAAATACTAAAGACTGATATGTAGGAACAAAGGCAATTTTCTTTGAAATCTGCTATAGAAATGTTTTAAAAAATTAAAATTTTTCTGCAAAATAAAATATTTAATGAAACCAAACACAGCATTTTTATAAAAATTTTTTATTTCAGTTTAATGTAATAAAAATAAAAAAATAGTTCATATACAGCATAACTTTACTTAACTAATTAAAATCTAACAACATTTTTAGACTTTGACTTTAATACTGACTCTAGACATTTTTAATGTTAAAAGAGTTATAATACATTTTTTTTATTTAAGTTTAATACAATAAAAATAAAAAATAGTTCATATACATAGTTCACTTTTCACCTACTAATAGTTATAAGTATATTGACAAAGGTCAAGCGCTGCCACGACGATAGAGCGTTTTTTTATTTTATTTTTTTTTTTATATTGTTATTATTATATATTTTATATTGTTATTATAATATATTTAAAAAAAACACAACACTTCAATTTATATTAAAATTACATATTAAATCACTTGACGAAAAAGAAGAAAAAAAGACAAGGCGCACATGCACAATTGAGCGTTCCTATCGACTGACTTACAATTAATGACAACCACGAAAACAATTCTTTTTATTTTTTACATAAACGTAAACAAATTTAACTTTGAAGACTAAATTCTTTAAAGATACAGACTTTATCTTTATTTTTTTAACCGCACATGTTGGCTTGCAACGGTATGCATTGAAGACAAAATTCTTTAAAGTTACAGAGTTTGTCTTTGTAGCAAGGATGCTTAGCTTTAAAAAAACAAAGAAAAGTCTTTAATTTTAAATACGTTTTTCAATCCCTTATTAGCAAAGAAATTAATCGTTGTAGCAAATATTTTATCTTTACGGAAAAGATAATTTCTTTGATTAAGCTTCAAAGAATTTTAGTCGTTTGTGTTGAAGACGCACCATTTGCTTGTTTAAAGAATAAATCATTGATGCAAGGATTTTTTCCTTCTAACAAAGATATTTTCGTTACAATTTAAGACGTTTTTTCTTTGATTTTAAAGCTTTTAATTTTCTCAGTGTAATTGCTCTTTGTGGCGAGCTGCTGTTGTGAATCATTATTGCATCATTGGCCGACCGATTGCAGAGAACTGAGAACAACTTTATTGGTTTAGCTAGCGGCGATGCGGATTTCCGAATGCCTATTTACTCAATTGAAGGCATAGCTCGTGGTGATGCTGAGTTATATCTTAAGAGCCCAAACCAGTACGTCTCTGCATAAAGAAGAAAGTCACAAAGGTGCCATAAATTTCAACATAAAAGGAACATAAACAAAAACATGTCAGCCTGATTGAGGTGTCAGTAATCAGATGGTCAGAAGGGGCAGTCGCTGTGTTTGCTTATGTATGTATGTATTTATTAAATCGATTATATTTAAGACAAAGGCATTTCTGATTCAGTTGGTATACTTTGAAAACATCTAGAGCTAGATGTTTTCTTCACTAATGATGTTCAATATGATTCACAATACTGCGAAAAGGATTAAAACACCCGTTGAGTTTAAACCACCTCTGCGCACTTCTACCGGAGGTTGGGCAAGGAGTGATACTGAAAAAGGTAACTTGTTTCCAAAGCACTTAAAATCCGTATTTACCCCAAACACATGTACTGGTGTTGTTGATTTGCCGAGTGTAGTTGCGCTACAACTCGACCCATAAAATTCAAGACATGTGATATACAAAAACTAATTGCTGAACTCAACCCAAAGAAAGCTCCAGGTATTGATGGAATTAGTAACCAGATGCTGATTAAGTTGCCTCGTAATGCAATTAGAATCCTTAATTTCTAATGCCATTTTACGACTGGAGTATTATCCAAATAGCTGGAAGCTTGCTAAAGTTAAAATGATTCCAAAGCCGCGCAAAGATTTTACCAAGGCTGCATCATATAGGCCAATAAGTCTGCTCTCAACAATGTCGAAACATTTCGAAAAACTGCTCATGTCAAAATTGTCCCCAATTGTAATTGGTAGTGGGTGCGTCCCAGACCATCAATTTGGTTTTAGAAGTCAGCATAGCACCATTGAACAAACGCATAGATTGGTTCAATTTATAAGAAGAACATTTGAAGAAAAGAAGTACATTCTGCTCTGTTTATTTACCTTTCGCAGGCATTTGATAAAGTGTGGCATGAAGGCCTTATTTTAAAAATGAAATCATATCTACCAATAAATTTTCTGAATTTATTGAATTGATGAGTGTGCCCGAATCTATATCATCCGGTGTGCCACAGGGGAACATACTGGGGCCAGTTTTGTATTTGATTTATATTTGTAATATGCTTTTGAGCTGCAATATTCACACATCTACGTTTGCCGATGATACTGCCTGCCTAGGTATGCACGAAAACCCTAACGAGGTTTCCCGATATCTACAAGAATATATTACATAACTGGAACTATGGTTAAACTTATGGAGAATTAAAGTTAACGAGCAAAAGTGTGTTCAGGTAACATTTACCCTGCGAATAGATACTTCTTCTCCAATTCGAATCAACAATCAAGTTGTTCCTCAACATTCACTTTGAAAATACCTTGATCGATGACTTACATTGAAACTCCATATTGACTCAAAACTAACACAAATGAAACTTAAATTAACTCAGATACTATACAAGTCGCTTTTGAAGCCAATATGATGGTACGGAATTCAGTTATGGGGCACTGCTTCAGCTTCTAATGTCGAGAGAATCCAACGTGGCAAAACAAAATTTTACGTTTAATAACATCGGCTCCATGGTACATTAAAAATTCCAGTTTACATCGTGATTTAAATATGCCACTAGGGATTGAAGAAATTGCAAAATATGCAGGCAAATACTTAACAAAACTCGAGTCACATCCTAATCCGCTTGCTCGTAATATTCTAAACTTTACTGGACACGTCCGCCTAAAAAAGAGGGACACAAGGGCTCTTATTCTCAACACTCCAGATGGGACTTCTTGAAAATATTTTTTTTTCTTTTTGATTGGCACTACTTATGTATTATTTATAACTACCAGTAAGTTTATGTCCGACACTGGTCGGGCCTAATAATTGTATTTTAGATTGAAGATTTGAATACTTATTGTTAGTTCATATTTGAAGACACAATAAATAATTACAAGCATTAAAAAAACAAAAAAAATTTTTTGGCCCCATAACATTCAAATGCGGCATTTTTGTGGAAATTTTTTTATAACCAATTTTGTGTAGAATGCACAACATTTTTCCTGTACATAATGTTGCCCTAACTGTTTCTTGGTCTTTAGTGGTAATCAGTCCATACACATAAATTTGGGCTGGCACTAAATTGTAATTAAAGTTTTAACTTCTTCTAGCACTTGAACCAGAAAAAGTATATAAATGATTGAGTTGAGATCTGTTATGCTTAACCTGACCAGACATCCCGCTTTAGGCGGGATTATCCCGCTTTTCTGATGTTGATCCCGCCTTGAATTTTTATCCCGCTTTATCCCGCTTTTTAGAGTTTTGAAATTTCTTATATCTTAATATATTTTTATTAATATGTAACTGATAAAAATTTATTCCAAATATTTTTAGTGTAGTTATTGTTTATTTTTTTTTGGATCTGGCAGCTCCTCAAATGAAAAAAATAAAAATACAAACGTATACACTCAAAGATCCTTTTGTTACAGTGCTTTATATGTGCAGACATTCTGCTGCTTTAGGAATTTCTTACCAAGAGGGCTTATTAGGAGAATAACAACTGACATTCACCAAACTGTCAATAATAAAATAAAAAGTTCTTGCTTATTTTTTTATAAAGAGTTTGACACATTGGTGTAGTCAGTTGATGATAATATAGACTAACAAGGCCACTTGCTATCATTCGCCTTAAGTTTTTGTACATTGTTTTGTCTTTTTACATAAAAAACTATACTTTAAAGCAAAATGCCGAAGAAAAAGCTTTTGTGCTGTTTTAATGTTAAAATCAAAGAAAAATATAGTTTTTTAAAAGCAAATATTGGGGAATCGATTCTTTTGAGTTAAAAACTGTGTTTCCTAAATACATACGAAACTTTTTATGTGCGTATTACACATCCCGCTTTAAAAATCCCGCTTTTTGGCCGTATTTTCGTCAAAATCCCGCTTTTTGAACGATCGTGTCCCGCTTTTTGTAAAAAGCTTCTGGTCACGTTAGTTATGCTATAACTGATCATTTCTTTATTGAAATGCTGGTCTTATATACTAAATAACATAATCATACAATAATAATAAGTTATAAAAGAAATGCATAATATGCGGAACTAAAATGTTGCAATTATTTGGAACAGTAGTACATATTATTCGTAATAGGTACATACATACTGTCTTTAATAAATAAGCTTTCTGCTTTGCTAATATTTTTTACATAGTAAAAATAACAAAAACAAAAAAAACGCAAAAAAAAAAACTTAAACAAGTGATATTGAGGAATACCTCAAAGTCAAACAAACAATCATAAATAACAAAAACAAAAAATACCGAAATTAAAAAAAAAACATAAACGAATAACCCTTGAGGAATTCTTTGTATGAATTCCTCAAATACAGAAAAACTTGAAGTGAGTTCTAACGGCAGAAATGCTTATTTTACTGTGAGTTCTGAAACTCTGAATGAAAAAAATATAAAAAATAAATCTGATGAAAATCTTTTGTTAACGGCAACGCCAATTTTTCGTCAGCGATCAACTTCGCTTTGTCCAATTCCAAATAGTAATGATGCATTAACATTACAGTTGCCCAGTACTTCTTCATTTAAGTCAGTAATATCATCCCCTTCAGGCTCGCGTTTATCACTTAACAAAGTTATCACTACAGATAACAGCGGCTCGAAACTCAAGGTACAAGTTGGAATGGACAGATACATTACAATTTTAAAGCGCGGGCGAAGCCCGAATTCTTCAAAAATCTCATCTGCTCCAAAAGTGTCTAGGGATAACAGCGCAGCCTCAACTAATCGCCAAAACCGCTTTAAAATTTTTCAAGATGACAACGACAAACCCGAGGTATCCTCGAACAAAACATCCAAGCCGCCACCAATCTATTTGAGACAAAAAAATTCAAATGCCCTTATTAAAAAATTAATTTCGGTCATTGGTGAGAATAAATTTCACATTGTTCCAATAAAACGTGGCAACATCGATGAAACTAAAATCCAAATTTATGACGAAAAAGATTTCCGCAAAATGGTTGCTGAATTTGAAAAAAGTAAAACAAGCTTCTACACACACCAGCTTAAGAGCGCTAAAGGCATGCAGATCGTATTGAAGGGCATAGATTCTTATGTTGTCCCCGAAGAAATAAAAGATGCACTCGTCCTCCAGGGGTTCAAGGTAAAAAATGTGTCCAATATAATAAATAGAGAAAAGATTCCCCAACCCCTATTTCGTGTTGAACTAGAACCTAATGATATAAAATTGAAAAAAATGAGACGCATCCAATTTATAATTTAAAATACCTCTTGTACCGAAAAATCACAGTTGAAGAGGCACATAAGCGTTCAGGTCCTGTACAGTGCCATAATTGCCAAGAATATGGCCATACAAAAACATACTGCAATTTACCCTCTGTTTGTGTTGTGTGCGGCGAATTACAGGGCACCGCTAGCTGCAACAAACCAAAAGATCAAAGTGATAAAAAATGCAGTAATTGTGGAGGTAATCACACCGCTAACTACAGAGGTTGTCGTGTGTACTCTTTGGTAAAGAAGACTATGGTGCAAAAACCTAAATTAGCTCCAGCACAATCAGCAAACGTTTACTCTGCCACTTTTCAGCAAATGAGCCATCCAGTTACTTCCCGTGTATCGTATGCAGATGCTGCTAAGGCTAGTTCTATTCCGACACAAAATGTTTCACCGCAAAATAATTCAACAAATACAAACTCAAACTTTAATTATAATCGCCTTGAAGCCACTATTGAAAATCTTGTGCAAACTATAAACAATTTTACAACAAATATGACTACCATGATGCAAGAAATGTTGCGAATGCAGAATACTCTGCTTCAAGCAATACTTAATAAGCCATGAACACGTTAACAATATGTTTCTGGAACGCAAACGGCATTCGCCAACATAAAAATGAACTTGAGCACTTCCTCACGGAAAAAAATATTGATATAATGTTAGTATCTGAGACTCATTTGACTTCGAGAAGTCTTTTTAAAATTTATGGCTACACTATATATGATACAAAGGACCCTAGAGGAAGGGCTTGCGGTGGATCAGCAATTCTAATAAAGTCAAGACTCAAGCACTATGTTCTTGATAACATTTGTGAAGAATACCTACAAGCAACAAATATTGGCATTGAAATTGTTCAAATTTCGTTATATCATCAATTTACTCCCCTCCCAGATTTTCAATCACTGAGAATCAATATGAGGATTTCTACAAATCTCTTGGACCTTGTTTTGTAGCAGCTGGAGACTACAATGCGAAACATACGTTCTGGGGTTCGCGCCTTGTTACACCCAGAGGTCGAGCATTGTTCAACACTATTTCAAAAATGGGCTTGGATGTCATTTCGAGTGGGGAGCCCACTTATTGGCCTACTGACATACAAAAAATTCCGGACGTTATAGATTTTGGCGTCATAAAAAATATCTCTAGGGATTTAATTCAAGTTCAAGCTTCTCTTGATCTCTCGTCCGATCACTCCCCGACGATCCTCACAATTTGTAGCCCATTAAGAAGTAACTTACCTGACCCATATGTGAAGATGATCAATCGTGTAAATTGGCTGGGGTTCAAAAAATATCTCAGCAGTCATTGTACGGAAAACATTACGCTTAGAACACCCGATGATATTGAATCGAACATTGCCAATCTCAGCGAGAATATTAAACAGGCTGCTGAACATGCCACTATCTCCCATCCGCAGATTGGGTTTAATAAAATTTATTCTACAGACATTGAACGTACGTGAAAAAAGAAGGGCTAGAAGGGAATGGCAACAGCACAGATCACCACAAAATAAAATCAGATTTAAAGAGTGCACTAAACGACTCCAAGAGTTGCTTGCATCTGAAAAAATTGCATCTCTTAAAAATTATCTGGAGGGTCTTGATGTTACACCGGCGTCTAATTACTCCTTGTGGCGCGCTGCCAGAAAGCTTAAAACACCCGTTGAGTATAAGCCACCTCTACGCACATCTACCGGAGGTTGGGCAAGAAGCGATACTGAAAAAGGTAAAATATTTGCTGAGCACTTAAAATCCGTTTTTACGCCAAATATATGTACTGGTGTTGCTGATTTGCCGAATATAGTCGCTCTACCCCCTCAACACATAAAGTTTAAGACGCGTGATTTACAAAAATTAATTGCCGAACTCAACCCGAAGAAAGCTCCGGGTATTGATGGAATTAGTAATCAGATGCTGATGAACTTGCCTCGTATTGCAATGAGAATCCTGTTATTCATATTTAATGCTATTTTACGACTGGAGTATTATCCACACAACTGGAAACTTGCCAAGGTTAAAATGATTCCAAAGCCGGGCAAAGATATAACAAAGGCTGAGTCATATAGGCCAATAAGTCTACTATCTACAATGTTAAAGCTTTTCGAAAAACTGCTCAAAACAAAATTGTCCCCAATTCTAATTAGTAGTGGGTGCATACCAGACCATCAATTTGGTTTTAGAAGTCAGCATAGCACCATTGAACAAACTCACAGATTAGTTCAATTTATAAGAAGAACTTTTGAGGGAAAAAAGTATTGTTCTGCGCTGTTTATTGACGTTTCCCAGGCATTTGATAAAGTGTGACATGAAGGCCTTATTTTAAAATTGAAGACTTACTTACCAATAAACATTTTAAATAGCTGATAGCCAAAGTAGCTAGTGCTATTTAAATATTATATTAGTCTTATATTTATATAAGTTTTAATATCATGTAAATAAATAAATAAATAAACATTTTAAATCTTTTGGAAAGTTACATTATTTCCCGTAAGTTCACTGTTGCGGAAGGAGACTTTACAAGTAGGCCTGAAACAATTTCATCTGGTGTGCCACAGGGGAGTATACTGGGACCAGTTTTATATTTAATTTATACTTGTGATATGCCTGTGAACAGTAGTATCCATACTTCCACATTTGCCGACGATACAGCCTGCCTTAGTATGCATGAAAACCCTGATGAGGCATCCCGCAAACTCCAGGAACACATTAGCCAGATGGAGCTTTGGTTAAACTTATGGAGAATCAAGGTAAATGAACAAAAGTGTGTTCAAGTAACATTTACTTTACGAAGAGATACTTGTTCCCCCATTCGGATTAACAATCAAGTTGTTTCTCAACATTCACATGTGAAATATCTTGGTATACACCTTGATCGACGACTTACATGGAAACACCACATTGATTCTAAGTTAACTCAAATGAAACTTAAACTAACTCAGGTACATTGGCTGATTGGTCGAAATTCAACACTTAGCATAGACTGTAAACTTTTAATATACAAGTCGCTTTTAAAGCCAATATGGTGCTACGGAATTCAACTATGGGGCACTGCTTCAGCTTCAAATGTAGAGAAAATTCAACGCAGGCAAAATAAAATTTTACGCATGATAACATCGGCTCCATGGTACATCAAAAATTCAAATATACATCGTGATTTGAATATGCCACTAGTGACTGAAGAAATTGCAAAATACGCTGGCAAATATTTAACAAAACTCGAGTCACATCCTAATCACAGCACTCCAGATGGGACTTCTTGAAAATACTTTTATTTTTTTTTCCTTTTGATTATCACTACTTACATATGTATTATATATAACTACTACTAAGCTTATGTCCGGCATTGGTCGGGCCTAATTATATTTTTTAGATTTAAGATTTGAATACTTATTGTTAGTTCATATATGAAGATACAATAAATAAAAATTCATGCATAAAAAAAAAAAAAAAAAAATTATTTGGAACATTTAATAAATGCAAGAACAAAAAATTGTTTCGAGTTTAAATGACCTTATTAAATGAAAAATGCAACGTTTTGAATTGTGTTTAACTAAATAGAGTGTAAGTGAACTAAGTAATTAAAATAAAATGCAACTTGGGACTTATGAATTGACCTAAATAAATAAACAAATAAATGATATGTTATTAACCCGTTGTGGGCCGCAACATTCTCCCCGCCTTGACCACCGGTCAATTAGGTATCTATGATGTCAATCGTGACGGGCCGTGCTCGCGGCCCTGGCTGAGGTGTGGATTGGTCATCATGGTTGATGTTGTAGGTGTGGCGATTTATTCGTATTTAACAGTAATGAGCGCTACTAGCAGCATTGTGGACAGAATCAGTGCTGTATAACTTATTGTCTGGTGGTGTTGAATTCGGGGAGCGAGGCAAGACTTGACTCATTTAGTTTTTTCTGGAGTGCGTTAAGTTGATCCGAATGAGTCTCAAGTTCCTTGTCAGTGGTGTTGAACATTCTCTTTATCTCCTGAGGTGTGCTTATGGAGTCTACGTGCTTAAGTTTATCATATGATGTGTGTATGTTCAATGAGCACTGTGTGATTTCGGTGCCGCATACTGATGATACTTCGATGTCTCCGATAGTCGCGAAGATCCATTTATTTTGATTTTTCAATTGCGACCATGTAGAGCCTGGAAGCCGGGTGAGCTTGCAATCGGTTGTATTCCTGTTGTTAAAGATGTGGATTTCACATGAATTGTGATTCGAAACCCTTCCAAGCTTGAATTGTTTGTTGTGACATATAAATGTATTGTCCTTGACTGTGATACAATTGGACAATTATTTGTAAATGGCACGTATTCGTCCCTGTGTGGATTTACAGCTAAAAATGAACTTTCTGGGATGATGGCGACTAAAACATCATTTCTGATGGTTGGTATTGGCACAATGTTAAATAACTCTAAAAATTGTTGATCAACTAACGGTAGCATGATTTCGAAAATGACTTCATCCTTAGTTACAGCTCCCTTGGCACTAATTAGTTTATATAGTTGTATAAGGTTCTCATTTTCGACTGGAAGTGTACGAGATGCTGGAAGATGTGCCTTGATTGTGGTAAGTTCACTTCTCAGTTGATGGGGGGATGATAAGAATAGACTGATTCTTCTATTGTGGGCGTCGGTGAGCACATTTATGATTTTCATTTCTCTTCCTTGGAGATTTATTGCCGTCAGCGCCATTTGATTTGCTAGTAGCCCTATTAATTGTGTTTGGCTGATTTTTTCGGACTCTTTGTCTATCTCATTTGCTTTTTTATTTATTCTTTCGATGATGGCATTTAGTTGACCTTGAGTATTGAGTTCGTCCTGTTTTATAATATCGATATTTGAGTCAATAATGGACGTCTGATTTTTTAATAGTTGAAATAAGTAATGAGTCTGACCCTTAGCTTGCTTAATTGTGTTTGACATCTCCTCTGCATAATATGAATCGAGAACACCAAATAATGATCGTACAATATTTCCTACAATGTTGAGTGCAGATCTTTTTTTCTACTGGTTGCAAACAACTCCTTCTCCTCGGTTAATTCATTCATAATTTGCTCGAAGTTATTAACCGAAATCCTACATGTTGCCTGTTGTTAAATTTCTGAACAGAGTTGTTGTAACTTGTTTAGTCCTGACTGGAAAGATCTTAGCTCAGAATAAAATGGAGTCAGATCATAAAATACTATTAATTTCCATTCAGCGGTGACCAATTTAGCTGTTCCGATCCCTGCAAAATATAATCCGGGATCTGTACGAAAATGCTTGATCGTAATACTGTTGCCTTTGGCGACAGGGATGAGTAGAACCGTTATTATCATGGCTAGTAATATTGGGCTGGTGATATGTTTAACCCTCTTTATTGGGGTACTATGCACTTCTTCGGTAGACTTCGGGCGGAGGTGCGTAGATACCCTTTTAACATAAGTTGGTGGTTCAATCTCTACTGGACCTTCGGCATGAAAGAGCGGAGCTAGCCTGTGAACCTTGCCATCATCTCCCTTGTAAGTTTTGAGAATTCTGCCGAGAGGCCATTTTATAACAGGTATATTGTCTTCCATTATGATGATCATTTGACCCTCATGCACGTTTTCGCATGTTGTTTTCCACTTCCGTTTCTCCTGCAAGTTATGTAAAATTCTGTTGACCAACTCGTCCAGAACTCATGCTTCAGTTGGGAAACAAGTCTCCATCGTATTGCGAGGGAACTGGATGAAATTGTTGCTCTGGAGTCCACTTGAGCTGTGAATGGTTCTCAGATTAGAAAATGCCCTGGTGTTAATGTCGTTAAATCGTTAGGGTCCGTTGATAGTGAGGTCAATGGTCGCGAGTTTAAAATTGCTTCGATTTCAATTATAACTGTTTCGAATTCCTCGTGCTGCCTCCCATAGTCCGCCAAAGTGAGGTGCTCTCGGTGGTATGAATTTGAATTCAATGCCATCCTTACCACATGCTCGAACAATCATCTCTTGCGAAGTGTCAGCAAATATTGCCATGTTTAGCTCGTCTAGCTGATTTTTGGCGCCAACAAAATTTGTAGCGTTATCTGAGTATATTGTTTGACAACGACCTCGGCGTGCTATAAACCTTTTGAGGGCCCCAATGAATGCTTGAGTGGTGACGTTAGTCACTACCTCTAAGAGAACAGCCTATGTTTCGAAACAAATGAATACCGCTACATACACCTTGTGCGGTCTTTTACCTCTTATCTTGTAGTGGACCCAGAATGGTCCACAGTATTCCACTCCTGATTTTATGAATGGGCGAGCTGGAGTTACTCTGCTTGCCGGTAGCTAACCCATAACTTAATTTAGTAACCTTGGCTTCGATCTTGTGCATCGCATACAGTTCTGAACGATGTTTCTGGCCACTGATTTGCCCTTGACAAATCCAAAACTGCTGTCTGGATATTGCCAACATTGCTTGAGGACCACAGTGATAGTTGTCAAGATGGACCATTTTCATTATACGTTTTGTGATCGGATCGTTATGTGGAAGCAGTATTGGATGTTTCGCGTTGTATGAAATGTGTGACGCTTCTAGCCTTCCTCCGCCTCGTAACACACCATGTTCATCAAGAAAAGGAGACAATGTACATATAGGACTCGAATTATTTATTTCCTTGTTGTTCTGTAGTCTCATGATTTCTTGCTTGAAATCAGCTATTTGTATGGCTTTAACCATCAGATGCATTGCAGAGGTTAGCTCATGAGGGCTGAATAGCTTAGTTGATGGCTGCCTATCATTTGATATTTTGGTATTTACAATAAAGCGCTGCATGTAGGCTACTATTCTTTGAAGGCACATGAAAGAGTCATGATGATTTATCTTGTATATTATGTCTTCCAGCCCAGTCGACATAGTAGACAGAACAGTAACAGGGTTAAATCTGAATTCTTCAGTGCTGGGTGGTTGTCGTTTTTTATTGAATTTCTTTAGGCCAATTGGTCTCGTTGCCATGAAGGAAAATTGGTCCGTAGAACCATGTGGTGCATTCGCCAAATGCTTTGGGACTCAATCCTCTTGAAATGTGGTATGCAGGATTTTGGTTTGACCTGACATGTCGCCCTTGGTGATGATGGTTGTGAATTAATCCAGTGAAGTACTATATCTGAGTCGGACCAGAAATATGTTTTATGACCTTCAAAGTGAAGCTCCTTTCTTACTCTTGTGGCTAGCATTGCCCCTAGAACATAGTTCTAGTCTCGGCAGCGTCAACCTTTTCAATGGAGCAACTCGAGATTTTGCACACAACAGCCTAACAATAATTCTTCCATCTTGTAATCTTGAACGTAGGTAGATGGCAGCTCCATACGCCCTTTCAGATGCATCAACGAATGTATGTAATTGTGTGTGAGTCGTTATCTGACCGTTAAAGATGTGTCTTTCAGTATGTACGAGGTTTAGCTCTTTCAGGTTTTTGCGGAATGTTCTCCATTCTGAACTAATTTTTTCCGGCAATGGATCATCCCATGTAATTTGTAACTCCCACAGTTTCTGTATAAAACATTTTGCAGCTACTACTACTGGGCCTGCAATGCCCAATGGATCGAATAGTTTTGCCACATCAGATACAATGAAACGCTTAGTTATTTTTGGTTGTTTTGGATGTTTGTCTTGAGAAAAAACTGATCTGGCTTTGGATTCCATGTTAATTCCAGCACCTTAGTTGATTGTTTTTCGAAGTCTAAGTTAACTTCCAGATTTTCCAGAGGAACACCCTTTAGTAGTTGAGAATGATTCGCACACTATTTTCTTGGGTTGCATCCGTCTTCGTGGAGCAATTGTGTGAGTTCCTGTTGTATCTGAATTGCTGCGCTTAGACTGTTTGCTCCACTTAGAAATTGCCGTCATCCACATAGAATTTATTTTTTAATTTGTATGCCCCTAGTGGGTATCTTTCCATGCTTTCTTCGGCCAGTTGTTGTAAGCGCTTTGCTGCAAGGTACGGTGCTGAGGATGTTCCATACGTCGCTGTATTCAGCATGTACGTTGAAATATCTTCTGCTGGATTCCTTTTCCAAAGGATTAATTGCATGTTATGGTCCGCTGGATGAAGTAAAACTTGACAGTACATTTTCTCAATTCAGTTCTCGTTGTACCTTCATAGTGAACAGACGTAATAGCGGAATTAGCAAACGCTCTATCTGCCACTATTGCGCAAGTGAGCCAACCAGTTACTTCCCGTGTATCGTATGCCGATTCTGCTAAGACAAATTTATTCCTACACAAAATGTTTCACTACCTAATAATTCAAAAAATAAAAACTCGAACTTTAATTTCAATCGCCTTGAAGCTACTATTGATAATCTGGTGCAAACTATAAATAATGTTACAACAAATATGACTAGCATGATGCAAGAAATGCTGCGAATGCAGAATACATTGCTTCAAGCTTTAGTTAACATACCATGAACACGTCAAAAATATGTTTCTGGAACGCAAACGTCATTCACCAACATAAAAATGAACTTGAGCAGTTCCTTAAGGAAAAAAATATTAATATAATGTTGGTCTCCGAGACTCATTTGACTTCGAGAAGCCTTTTTAAAATTTATGGCTACACCTTATATGATTCAAAGGACACGAGAGGAAGAGCATGTGGTGGATCAGCAATTTTAATTAAGTCAAGACTGAAGCACTACATTCTTGACAACATTTGTGAAGAACATCTATAAGCAACGAATATTTGTGTCGAAAATTTTTTTAAAAATTTTGTGGTGTCATCAATTTACTCCCCTCGCAGATTCTCAATTACTAAGGATCAATACGAGGATTTTTATAAATCTCTTGGCCCTTGTTGCGTAGCAGCTGTCGACTATAATAGTAAACATACGTTCTGGGGTTCGCGTCTTATTACACCCAGAGGTCGAGCCCACTGACATACAAATAATTCCGGATGTTATAGATTTTGGCGTCACGAAAAATATTTCGAGGGATTTAATTCAAATTTAAGCTTCTTTAGATCGCTCGTCCGATCACTCTCCCACGATCGTTACAATTTGTAGCCCATTAAGAAGTGACTTACCTAACCCATATGTGAAGTTGATAAATCGTGTTAATTGGCTGGGATTCAAAAAATATCATAGTAGTCATTGCACGGAAAATATTACGCTAAGAACACCTGATGATATTGAATCTAATATTGCCAACCTTAATGAAAATATTAAACAAGGTTAAAAGAATTTATTCTACGGATATTGAACGTCTCGTAAGTGAAAGAAGATTAGCTAGAAGAGAATGGCCACAGCACAGATTACCCCAACTTAAAATCAGATTTAAAGAATACACTAAACGACTCCAAGAGCTGCTTGCATATGAAAAAACTGCATCTCTTAAAAACTATTTGGAAGGTCTTGATGTCAAACCAGCATCTAATTGCTATTTGTGGCGCGCTACTAGAAAGCTTAAAACACCCGTTGAGTTTAAACCACCCCTGCGCACATCTACAGGAGGTTGGGGAACAAGCGATATTGAAAAAGGTAAAATAGTTGGTGAGCATTTAAAATCCGTATTTACCCCTAACACATGTACTGGTGCTGTTGATTTGCCAAATGTAGTTGTGCTACCCCCTCGACCCATAAAATTTAAGACGCGTAATGTACAAAAACTAATTGCAGAACTCAACCCGAAAATAGCTCCGGATATTGATGAAATTAGTAACTAGATGCTGATGAAGTTGCCTGGTATTGCTATTAGAATCCTGTTCTTCATTTT
Source organism: Tachina lurida (assembly GCA_944452675.1). Classification (NCBI taxonomy): domain Eukaryota; kingdom Metazoa; phylum Arthropoda; class Insecta; order Diptera; family Tachinidae; genus Tachina; species Tachina lurida. The sequence goes on from OX101754.1 coordinate 69,781,891, forward strand.
CAATGTCATTTTGCGACTGGAGTATTATCCAAATAGCTGGAAGCTTGCCAAGGTTAAAATGATTCCAAAGCCGGCCAAAGATCTTACCAACGCTGAGTCATATAGGCCAATAAGTTTACTGACAACAATGTCAAAGCTCTTTGAAAAGTTACTCATGATAAAATTGTCCCCAATTCTAATTAATAATGAGTGCATAACGCATCATCAATTTGGATTTAGAAGTCAGCATAGCACCATTGGACAAACTCATAGATTGGTTCAATTTATAAGAAAAACTTTTGAGGAAAAGTATTGCTCTGCGCTGTTCATTGACGTTTCTCAGGCATTTGATAAAGTGTGGCATGAAGGCCTAATTTTAAAATTAAGCACTTACCTACCAATAAATATTAGAAATCTGTTGGAAAGCTACATTATTGCCCGGAAGTTCACTGTTGTGGAAGGAGACTTTATGAGTACGCCTGAAATAATCTCATCCGGTGTGCCACTGGGGCCAGTTTTGTATTTGATATATACTTGTGATATGACATTGACCAGTAATATTCACACATCTACTTTTGCCGATGATACAGCCTGCCTTAGTATGCACGAAAACCCTCACGAGGCTTCCCGATGTGAAATACCTTGGTATACATCTTCATCGAAGGCTAACATGGAAACACCACATTGACTGTAAGCTAACACAAATGAAACTTAAAATAACTCAGATACATTGGCTGATTGGTAGAAATTCAACCCTCACCCTAGATTGTAAACTTTTAATATACAAGTCGCTCTTAAAACTTATATGGTGCTATGGAATTCAGCTATGGGGTACTGCTTCAGCTTCCAATGTCGAGAGAATCCAACGAAGGCAAATCAAAATTTTACGGTTAATAAAATCGGATTCATTGTATATAAAAAATTCAAATATACATCGTGATTTAAATATGCCATTAGTGACTGAAGAAATTGCAAAATACGCAGGCAAATATTTAATAAAACTCGAGTCACATCTTAATTCGCTTGCTTGTAATATTTTGAACTTCACTGGACACATCCGCCTAAAAAAGAGGGACACAAGGGCTCTTACTCACAACACTCTAGATGGGACTTCTTGAAAATACTTTTTTTTCCTTTTGATTATCACTACTTATGTATTATATATAACTATTAGTAAGTTTATGTCTGACAGTGGTCGGGACTAATTATATTTTAGATTTAAGATTTGAATACTTATTGTTAGTTCATATATGAAGATAGATTAAATAAAAATCATGTATAAATAAAAATAAATAAAAGAAAAATTTTCTCAATGTCCGTGCAAAATACAAATCTCGGCATCCGAAAGCGTAGTAACATACCGAACAGGTCGCCTTGAGTGACAGGACCGATGTGTTAAATATCATTCAACGATAGTCCTGAGGCGGATTTTGCCGAGGCATTGAATACCACATGAAGCTTGGTGGTGCTACTTTCTGGTTTTTGCACGCAATGATGAGGAATATAAAAGTGGGGTGATTGGACCTCGTCGTCATTGATGCGAGTCATGTGGCCCAGTGTTTCGTATTGATCCATGAACTCAATGCATTGGGATCTGAGGTATTTATCTCTAAATATTCATCGCTCTAACGCATGAAATCTTGAGATTGCTATGCTCTTTGTCTCACCTAGAGCACTTGGATTGTTTGAAAATGGTAGTCTGAAAATAAAACGTCCATCTTGACTTCTTGTTGTATTTTGTGCGAAGTGTGTTTCACAAAGTTGCTCCTCAATTGTAAATTCACTGCTTGATTCAAAGTTGTCCACTTTCCAAAACTGTTGTATCAATTCGCTTGTGTCAGTTGTTTCATTTTCACCATAAACTGCACATACTGCAGTTTCGTTGGCTTTCTTGTTTAATTTTCCACTGACAACCCAACCTAATTTTGTGTTTTGTAATATTGGTAGATCATTAGCTAACTAAATTTTGCCGGAAGTCAGCAGTTCAAAATAATATTCGGCTCCCAGAAGTACATCGATGTTACCACCCTTGCTAAACTCAGGGTCAGCGAGCTGAATGTTCTCTTGAATCGGCCATAATGAGTGATTAAAATCCCTTTTTGGCTGCACAGGGATGATACTGGGAAGAACGAAGGCCTCGAGCCGAGTTTTGTACTCACTTGTTGATTGACTCCCGATGCCTTCTATCCGTATGATAGCTTCTGCAGGCTTAATGTTTAAGCGTTTCACCAGTCTGGTGGTTACATTGTTGATCTGAGAACCGGAGTCCAGTAGTGCCTTAAACTCACCGATTTGTCCATTGTTACCCTATATTCTGACTCGAGCAGTTGCAAATAATACATAACCCTGTTGGATACCAGACTGCTGTAGAGATGCCACTGTTGATGGAGCGGGAGACTTCTTGAAGCTCTGCTGTGAGTTGTCCGACATGACTTGATCGCAAAATACGCAGGTAAATATTTAACAAAACTCGAGTCACATCCTAATCCGCTTCCTCGTAATATCTTGAACTTTACTGGACACATCCGCTTAAAAAAGAGGGACACAAGGGCTCTAATACTCAGCACCCCAAATGATACTTCTTGAAAATAATTATTGTGCTTAATACGAAATTTATGTATTATTAATTACTATCACTAAGTTTATGTCCGATACTGGTCGGGCCTAATAATTATATTTAGATTTAAGATTTGAGTACTTATTGTTAGTTCATATTTGAAGATACAATAAATAAATATATGCAAAAAAAAAAAAATTACTTGATCGATGTGCACTAATGTATTGTGTTTTTTTTCGCATTTGGTGCAATGTTGTGATGGGCACACCCTGGCAATGTGACCTGGTTTGAGACAATTTACACATAGTTTGTTAGATTTTATATACTGCAGTCTTTTGTCTATAGACTGCCCTAGGAACCTTTGACATCTGTATAATAGATGCAGGTTTTCGTTGCAACAGCCGCATTTCTTGTCTCTTGTGATTTAACTTGCAGCTGCGGACGAATACGTTTTTGTGGCAAGTTGTTTGTTTTTCTGCCCCATTGCCTCCAACGAGAGAAATTCTGTTAGTGATGGATTTTCCTTTGGGCATGACAATGATTGCTCATACAGCATGTACGTTCCTTTATCTAGCTTATTCATGACTATGTGAAGGACTGTAGCGTCCCATGAATTTGTGTCTACCCCTAAATTTATTAGTGTTGCTAGAGTTTCTTGTATGTTGTCGTGCAAGTTTTTAATTGCGGAAGCAGATGGATTTTCCGATAATTTGCTTTGCCCTGTGAGTTTATCTAGTAACGTGAATGTCAAAACTCAAATGTTATTATACATTTCTTGAAGCAAATTCCATGCTGTTGTATAATTTGCTTCAGTTAACGATAAGTGTTGAATAAGCTTCTGAGCCTCACCCTTCACATTAGGCTTCAAGAACCATATTTTCTTTATTGTCAGCATCAGGTTCTTATGAATGATTTCATTGAACAGAACATAGAATCCACGCCATTGCAAGTAGTCTCCATAAGTGTGTTATTGTTACATTCGGTAGGTGGACCGAAGATTCTTGTTGAGTTGGTGATACGATTACCTCTTGTCTTTCTTGGACCTTGATGTACTTGTCCTCAATGATGGTTTCTTTTAACATGTACTGGTGAAGGTCATGTTCTAGGTTATCAGCACAAATTTTTCCATGTACCTGTTGCATGGTGTTGATGTGACTATCTATATTCCTTAGTTTTGACTTGATGTATAAATGGGAAATTCCGGAATGTTCTTACAGCAATTCATCCCACTTATTGTTGATGATGGTAATAATGTAGCTTCATTACTAATCTGTGCCTTTCTGCTGGCACCTTTGGTTGTTTGTGTTCTGAAGTGTTGCTTGAAGTGCCTGCTAATGACCTTAGTGTTGGCATGGCAGCTTCAATCTCTTGTATGGCGTCGCTGTGCCTTTGGCCAATTTTTTCATATAGGCCACCTTGTAGATATGGGTGATCCTGTATAACAGATGCTGTTCTCTGAATCGTATTGTCGTTTTGCTCAAATGTTTGCCATAAGATTGCCAACTCCTGGGTCTTCCGTTCGTAGTACTCCAGAGTTCTTCTCTCCTTGGGCGTCTTTTTTGCGTTAGCAATTAACTTATTAATTTCTAACGCTGTGTCGTCTTGCCGCTTTACCAGCTCTTCTATGGTAGCCATGGTGGGTTTATGATTGATGTTAAAAACTTATCCTTGACAGGAGCATTATACATACTACAAATAATAACTTGTGCCAAAAAAGTTAATTCCTTGAAGTTCAAGAATTTTGCTCAAGTTACAGCAAAATTTTTGTTGAAAAATATAGTTGGTATTATATAACAGTAACAGTACACAAAATAATGATACACGGAAAAGATATCATGGATGTGGTAATACTTTCTATTGGCATGCTTTCTGAAGAAGCCAGAAATAAAGATTATAGAAATTATAGATTAAGGTTCTCCTGAAAGTGTCACGGAGTTGCAACAAATACAGATTTTTTTATCGACTTCTAGTATCGTCAGATCCTTTTATAAGTAGCATTAGATGTCAACCCCGTAAACAGGTTCTGGAACTTAATGATATAGTTACAGAAATGATAGATGATGGATAAGTCTATATTTACATGCATGTATTGAAATTTATTTATAAAATAATTAGTTTTGGTAAAGAAACAAAAAGTTGTGGGAAAAAATATAATATGGGTTATATGGGCGGTAATTGAAGTAATACTAAATTTAAAAAAAATTTGGCCAAAAATAAATGGGCGATGGATAGTGGGCGTGGCCAATTTTAATGAAACTTTATTTTATTCTTAATTGAGGTAATAAAAGGCTCTGTGCCAAATTTCAAAAAATTTGGGCCAAAAGTAAATTTTGGGTTCTATGTGCGGTGTGTGGTAGGCGTGGCCAATTTTGATGAAACTTTACTTTATACTTAATTGAGGTAAAAAAAGGCTCGGTTTTTTTTATACACACATATATTTGATTATTGTATCTTCAAATATGAACTAACAATAAATATTCAAATCTTAAATCGAAATATAATTATTAGGCCCGACCAGTATCGGACATAAACTTAGTGATAGTAATTAATAATACATAAATTTTATATTTTATGTGTTATGTATTATGCACAATAATTATTTTCAAGAAGTATCATTTGGGGTGCTGAGTATTAGGGCCCTTGTGTCCCTCTTTTTGAAGCGGATGTACCCAGTAAAGTTCAAGATATTACGAGCAAGCGGATTAGGATGTGACTCGAGTTTTGTTAAATATTTACCTGCGTATTTTGCGATTTCTTCAGTCACTAGTGGCATATTTAAATCACGATGTATATTTGAATTTTTGATGTAACAATTTTATTTTGCCGTCGTTGGATTCTATCCACATTTGAAGCTGAAGCAGTGCCCTATAGCTGAATTCCGTAGCACCATATTGGCTTCAGAAGCGACTTGTATATCAAAAGTTTGCAGTCTAGACTGAGTGTTGAATTTGTGCCAATAAACCAATGTATTTGAGTTAACTTAAGTTTCAGTTGAATTACTTTAGCGTCAATTTGATGTTGCCATGTAAGCCTTCGATCAAGGTGTATGCCAAGGTATTTCACTTGAGAATGTTGAGGAATATTTTGATTGTTGATTCGAATGGGGGAACAGGTATCTTTTTTTAGGGTAAACGTTATATGAACACACTTTTGTTCATTTACTTTAATTCTCCATAAGTTCAACCATCTTTCAAGCTGGCTAATGTGTGCCTGGAGATTGCGGGATGTCTCATTAGGGTTTTTATGCATACTTATACAGGCTGTATCATCGGCAAATGTATAAGTGTGGATGTTATTGCTCACAGGCTCATATCACAAGTATATATTAAATACAAGACTGGCCCCAGAATACTACCCTGTGGCACACCAGAAGTTATAGATTCGGGCACACTCATGAAGTTTCCTTCCACAACAGTAAACTTCCTATCAACAATATAACTTTCCAAAAGTTTTTCTATATTTATTGGCAAATATGTCTTCAATTTTAAAAATAGGCCTTCGTGCCATACTTTGTCAAATACCTGAGAAACATCAATAAAAAGGGCAGAACAATACTTCTTTTCTTCAAAAGTCCTCCTTATAACTTGAACCAATCCATGCGTTTGCTCAATAGTGCTATGCTGACTTCTAAGCCAAATTGATGGTCCGGGATGCACCCATTATCAGCTAAAATTGTGGACAATTTAGTCATGAGCAGCTTTTTGAAAAGTTTTGACACTGTTGATAGTAAGCTTATAGGCCTGTATGACTCAGCCTTGGTAAGATCTTTGCCCGGCTTCGGAATCATTTTAATCTTGGCAAGTTTGTGGAAAATACTGCATTCGTAAAATGGCATTAAAAATAAATAGCAGGATTCTTATTGCAATATGAGGCAAGTTCATCAGCATCTTGTTACTAATTCCATCAATACCTGGAGGTTTCTTCGGATTAAGTTCAGCAATTAGTTTTTGTACATCGCGCATCTTCAACTTTATGGGTTGAGGGGGTAGAGCAACTACACTCGGCAAATCAGCAACACCAGTACATGTGTTTGGGGTAAATACGTATTTTAAATGATTAGCAAATATGTTACCTTTTTCAGTATCGCTTCTTGCCCAACCTCCGGTAGATGTGCGCAGAGGTGCTTTAAACTCAACGGGGGTTTTCAGCTTTCTAGCAGCGTGCCACAAAGAGTAATTAGATGCTGGTGTGACATCAAGACCTTCCAGATACTGTTTAAGAGATGCAGTTTTTTCAATTGCAAATAACTCTTGCACTCTTTAAATATGATTTTAAGTTGTGGTGATCTGTGCTGTTGCCATTCCCTTCTAGCTCTTCCTTTTTTCACACACGACACGTTCAATATCGGTAGCATACATTTAATTAAATCCAATCTGCGAATGGGAGGTAGTAGCATGTTCAGCAGCCTGTGTAATCATTTCGTTAAAGTTGGCGATGTTAGCTTCAATATCCTCGGGTGTTCTTAGCGTAATGTTTTCCGTGCAATGACTGCTAAGATATTTTTTGAATCGCAGCCAATTTACACGAGTGATCATCTTCACATACGAGTGAGGTAAATCACTTCTCTGTGGGCTACAGATTGTAACGATCGTGGGAGAGTGATCGGACGAGAGATCTAAAGAAGCTTCAACGTTAATTACGAGGCTCGGTGCCAAATTTCAGAAACTGGGCCAAGAATAAATTTTGGGTTCTATGGGCGGTGCGTAGGGATCGTGGCCAATTTTGATGAAACTTTATTTTATGCTTAATTGAGGTAATAAAAGGCTCTGTGCCAAATTTCAACATTCTATGAGCACTCCTTATATTTTTTGCCAAACATTGTTTGAACAAATCCCACTTTGCGGCCCATTAAAATACGACGCATTTACTCGCGTCAAAAACGAAGGTACCTCCCGTAAAAGCTGAAACATTACCCTGTCTAGAGCTATGCGGAGCGGCTTTGATGGCAAAAATGGGGAATCATTATGTACCCAATTAAATCTAGATAGGAGTAAGGTTTATCTATGGACTGATTCTACTATTGTTTTATCCTGGCTTAAAAAACCTCTGTGCCAATGGCCCACCTTTGCTAAAAACAGAGTAGCGTTGATCGTGAATAAAGTTGATAATGAGAATTGGTCACATGTAGATTCCAAGGACAACCCCCCCCCCCCGATTTGGCAAGTCGTGGAACTCTTGCACGAGATGTAATTGATTATTATCTTTGGTGGCATGACCCTGCTTGGTTAAGACAACCGCGAGAGTGCTGGACACAATATACCCCTATTGAACACCAACACCTTGAAGTTCAGACGTTTTCAGTTCAGCTCGAAACCCCGTACGACATACTGGAAAGTTTTTTAGATTTACCCCGGGCAATGAGAATTATTTCGTATATGTTCAGGTGCTTAAAGTATTTGAAGACTCGAAATTGCTTGTACTTTACTTTAGATTTAACCCAGTCTGAAGTAAAATTCACTCGAAATCGCAGCGATGCCAACTTAGCTATTTTGGAGCTAGATTTAGCTCTTTTTAATTGCTTCTAACTCGAAATTTTTCCCTTTAGCTCTTTTTTTTTAAAAAGAGCTAACACAGCTCTTTTCAATTGTGGAAACGGCACGCTTAGCACTTTTCACATTTTATAGTAAGTTTTCCCGTTTTTAACCTATTGTTTCGGCTTTGAGGCATTTACATTTTTGCAACTATGTAAGATGTATTTATGTATGTACTGTGTGTTTCTGAATAATTAGAAAATTTTTGACAAATTATTGAAATGGATTCTTACTGCCAAAAATATAGAAAATCTCGGAAATCAAACCCCGCATTTAAAAATGGATTAAACCAACAAAAGATCCATCTAAAGCTTTTTGCAAATATTGCAACTCAGTTATAAAAGCGAAACATTTTGATTTAGTACGCCATTCGGAGACTCAAAAGCATAAAAATGTATGGCCCAATTTAACGATATTGTGCTATCCTAACCAGACATATCATTTTCACCAGACGTTCCAACACAAACGCAAATTGCGCACGCAAATCTTGCATTATATGCCGCAGTACATACACCGTTTTTACTAACGGATCTTTTATTTTTTCTTAATTTTATTTTTATTATTGTTAAAAAATCTTGAAGTACAAATTGAATAATAAACACATTCATAGATTTTTAAACGCAAAAATCTAAAATTTTTAAATTTAGCTCTTTTTAGCTCTTTTTGACTACTTGGTTGGCTCGTTTTGCCTCTGAATTGTTGGCATCACTGCGAAATCGCTTGATTTGAATGTGTCAGCGGAATTTTATACCAGAATATACCTCACTTTCAAAGGGTATACGATTGTCTACAAAGAGCAGTTTACTAACGTTAAACCCCTTTATCGATTCAGATGGCTTTGTCAGAATTAATGGTCGATTGGCCAGATCACATGGCTTATCAGATCACAGATCCGCCCGCTTTACTCGCTTATTTGTTGAACATGTGCACAAGTGCTCTGCTCATGGCGGCCATTCATTAATGCTCCGTATAATTACAAGTGAATTCTGGGTCCCTAAGCTGAAAAATCTGATCCGTACAGTAATTCATAATTGTAAAGAATGGACTATTTACCGAAAGAAGTCCGGTCAGCAAATTATGGTTGAATTACCCCCTGAACGATGTTCTATGTCGATACCGTTCACTCACACTGGCTTCGATTTCGCAGGACCGTTCGACATAAAATCCTACATTGGTAGTTGTTGCAGAATTACAAAAGACTATGTTTTACTTTTTGTTTGCTTTGCCACATACATTTCGAGGCAACTGGTGATATGTCGACGGAAACATTCCTTGCAGAATTTGTCCGTTTTTCGCACGTCGAGGGTCCGCTTCTCATTTATATTCTGACAACGGAACTGCATTTGTCGGTGCTGATTTACTCGAGGTTGACCGAAAACAGTTTTTAGCTGAAATCAAGAGGAAGGTACTTGTACAGAACAGGTTTCAGCCTGTTGAATGGCATTTCATTCCCACTCTTCATATAAGCGGCTTATGGGAAGCCTGCGTAAAGAGCGTCAAAACTCATTTACGTAAAATTTCTGGAGTTCAGAAGTTTACTTTTGAGGAATTTACAACTATGTTAACCCGTATAGAAGCTTGCCTGAATTCTAGAACGTTAACTGCCATTACTGATGATCCATCTGACTTAGTTCCCTTAACGCCAGGTCATTTCCTGATTGGTGCACCTCTTCTGTCACCCCCTGAACCCGATCATGCTGGTCTCTCTTTGAGTGTTGCCAATAGGTGGAAAAAGCTTAAAATTCTTCAGCACCATTTTGTCCAGCGCATAGTGTGAAATTTTGGAAGTTTAGCTGAACTTTATTTAATTTTTGAAATACATAAAATGAATAAAATTATATATTATTTCGGTAGCATAATATTCCACCTCAAAAACCTCATACTCAATTTGGGGATTTACCCTGCGAAACAACTGCAAAATGCACCTGAAATTACTTATTCAATCATACTTTTTGTCTACAGAAAGCTTTCAGATTTGTTACAATTAATAGAGTGATACATACAAACGGCAAACCAGTAGGCCATAATTTTTTCTGTATTTATTTTATAGATGATTGTCAATTATTGGCATTTGAATAATTGCAAAATCTTTTCTTACTCGTGTATAATTTGTTGGTGGAAAAAGTGATTTTTAAGAAGTAAGTAAAATTTAATTTTTAATTTTATTGGAGTTGAAGAGGTAATACCACATAATACCATCTTGAAACGCATACAATTTAAAGGTATGCGTTTTCGCTATTGGGGACACACAAAGTATCGTTTGCGATATTTTGCGATCTTCTTTTAAATTAAAAATTTTTCAGAATGACTTTAGAAATTTCATATCCAAAAGTGGAAGCAAGAACCGACAGCAGACGCCATTATTGGTTTTGTTTTCGAAAAAATATGCTCACAAATGATATCATCTGACACTTCTTGCAGTTTAAAGGCAACTCTTTGTGCTCTAGTTTGTAAAAATACAAAAAAAGGAGTAATCCAGTCGAAATTTAGCATCGTTTCTGAGAAAAAATGCTACCTGGATTGATAATAACGTTAAATTTTCAAATGCTGTAACGATGGGGAATGCTGCGAGAAAATTCTTTAGAATTCAGAACGTTGTCTGATTTTTTGATAATTGATTTTGCAATTTTCACTGCCGCTTCTGCAGCACCGTTTGACTGGCTATAATATGGACTGCTCGTAATGTGTTTAAAATGATAGTCGTTTGCAAAATTTTTAAAACTTTGATTGAAACTGAGGACCGTTATCACTTCTGCATACGGAACAGATTCCAAAACGCGAAAAAAAACTCTTTTACTTTAGTTATTATGTCCTCTTCGGACATAGAGGTCAAAGAATAAAATTCAAAGAAACGGGAGTAGTAATCAGTTATTATAAGATACCATTTGTTACTTTTAAATAGATCTAATCCAATTCTCTCCATAGGTCGTGTCGGCAGACATGTTCGTCCTTTCTTCGATGCATTTTTGACAATTTTTTACTAAGTCTTCCAATTGCGAACTAAGACCTAACCACCAGACTGACGTCTGAGCTAGTCTACGACATTTTGTTATGCCCTGATGGCCGACGTGAATATAATTCAAAATATCGTTGCGTAAATTTGGAGGAATAATTATTCTAGTATCTTTTAACAATAAATTATCCGTAAATGAAATGTCATATCTGTATTGGTAATATGGTACCATGTAATCTGGCAACTTATTACGGGATGGCCATCCATCGATAGAGTACTGAAGCAGCAACTTGCAGACTGGGTCCTGCTTCTGAGCGTCTATAATCTTGTCTATGTAATAATCTCTGACTGGGAGATTTTTTACTATAAAACGAACAAATGCTTCAGTTTCTAGTCCTAGTTCTTGCGGTTCTTTGTCATTACTAGGTATTGGACTGCGGGATAAAGCATCCGCTATTTTTAGATGCTTACCTGGAACATATATTATCGAGTAGTCATACCGCATAAGGCGCATTCTAAATCGCTGAGGTCGTGGCGTCAAGGTATCTAAATTTTTCGATTGTAAAATTTGGATCAGAGGTTTGTGGTCAGTTTCAAAAATAACGTGAATTCCTGTCACATATTCCGAAAATTTTTCCGCTGCCCAGGTTATAGCCAGGGCTTCACGCTCAATTTGAGCATAGCGTCTCTCTGTTTCAGTCATTGTTCTTGAAATGTACGAAACCACTTGATTACGCCCTTGTTTGTCCTTTTGTAGAAGGCATGCTCCAATGCCATAACAAGAAGCATCTGAGCTAATTGTAACTTCTTGTGAGGGGTCGTAAAAAGCTAAGACTGGAGTTTTAGTTAAGCTATCTTTTATTTCTAAGAATGCTTTCTCCTGCATTTTATCCCAAACGAATTTTACATTGCCCGTCAAAACATTTAGCGGTTCTAATTTTTGAGAGCGATTTTCTATAAACTTTGCGACGAAATTTACCATACCGAGAAAACGTTGGACTTCTGTCTTGTTTTTTGGACGGGGATAATTAACAATTGCATTGATTCGTTCTGGATCGATTGAGATACCATCTGCTGAGAGAACATAGCCTAAATAAGTGAGTTTTTGTACCCCAAAACATGATTTTTCTTTGTTAATGGTTATTCCCTCAACTTCTAGCCATCTTAAGACTTTTTTTTAATGCGGTGTCGTGTTCGTTTTGGTTTTTCCCAAAAATTAAAATGTCATCTACATGTGAAATACAGTTTTCTATACCTTCTAGGACCTTATTAAATTTTGAAATAAAATATTCGGGTGCGCACGAAATACCAAATGGTATGAAGATGAAGCGTCCAAATGGACATATAAAACAGGTAAAACTGACTTTCAGGTGTTAGTTTTATTTGATAAAACCCTTTGTTTGCGTCGATTTCTGAAAATATTTTTGCTTCTCCAATTTTAGCCAGTGAAAGTTCGATTTTTGGCATAGGAAAGTAAGGTCTAATAACCGCTTTATTTAACTGGGTGTAGTCTACGCATAGTCTCACCTCGTTGTTTGGTTTTGGAACAACTACTATTGGACTAACCCAATCCGTAGCATCGTCCATACGTTCAATTATATCCAACCTCAATAATCTTTCAATCTCTGTTTTTAACTTAGGCAACAGTGGAAACGGCACTCTCCTAGGAATTGTTTGTACAAACGGAGTCGCATTGTTTTTCAACTTTATACTTATTTCCCCTTTGAATTCGCCCAGCTCTCGGAAAAGTCCAGGATAATTTTGAGTAATTTCTAAAGATGCATTCGCACTTTTGTCATTCGAAACGAAAAACTGTTCCAATCTTAAGGGCTGGATCACATCCAAGCCAACTATGGCATTACGCCCTAATATAGGAGTATTTAATCCCTCAACTATGTAAACGTCCTCAATGATTTCCCTATCTTTGAACCTGATAGTGGTTCTGGCCACACCTAAAACTCTTAACACGTTACCATCGGGTCCCGTTAAATTCGAATTAGTTTGAGAGATGGATAATTTATTGCCTGTTGGAATTAGGTTAGCCGGAATACAAACGCAATCTGCACCGGTGTCTATAAGAAAATCTATTTTTCTTTGTAACTCAGCTAATGTACACTGTATGAATCACGATTGTGTGAATGATTTACAAATGTTTCGCGCATTCAAATTCCTAACAGTTCCAATCATATATTCAGACTGTTCACGATCTACTGAAGATTTATTTGTATAATTATCCATCTCTATTGCATTTATTTTCCTATGCTTATTTCTTTTAAACTGAGGGTCATTTTTTTTAATACAAACATTTGCAAAATGTCCCCTCAAACCACAAATGTTACAATTTAGACTTCTTGCAGGACAGTCTTCCTTTCGTGTGATTTATAGCCACAATAATTACATTTACTTTTATTACTATAATTAACATTTCTACAGTTACCTTTCCCATTAGACTTCGAATCAGACCCCTGCTGTTGACTTCCATGAACTACCGTAGCTGGTTTTTTGATGTTGTAGACATGCTTGTCCTCCGCTATGATTTTACTTTGTTTTATTTGGATTTCTGCTTGAGCTGTATCCGTTGCGATTTTCAAGGTTAAGTCAGACTTCAGCTGCATCTGCTCGCTCACTTTGGTGTTCAGCATCCCAACTACAATCCGGTCTCTGATTAAGTCATCTTTTAAATTTCCATAGTCGCAATTCTCAGCTAGTGTGTGCAAGTCTACTATGAAGCAGTCGACAGGCTCACCTTGTCTCTGAACACGTGAATTAAATTTCAACCTTTCGAATATGGTGTTTTTCTTCGGATTAAAAAAGTTTTCAAATTTATCTAAGGCATCTGTTAATGACGTTGGGGTAACACCAAACTGGAGCAAAATTTCTTCACTTTTCTCGCCCATTATATAGAACAGCAAATCAATTTGTTCTTGAGGAGATTTTGTTACTTGTCCTGACACATTCATGTATCGCTCAAATCTTTTTCGCCATTTCGACCAATTTTCTGGTATTGAGAAATTAAAAGATTCTGGAGGAGCAATGTTTGCCACGAATATGTTTTCCATCCTTTCGTCTTTTTTAGCCATATCTAACTTTTATTTACTGCGTTCTTTACCGCTGCCACCATGTGCTATTCGCCGTATTACAAATGAAAACTCTCGGTTTGTATTAGCTTAAAGAATACTTTGTTTAAATTTAGTTTTCACGTGTCTTCTATATCTATGGAAAAAAGGGAATGCCGGAAATTAAATTTGACAACGCGCGTTACGGAGTAAAACTTACTACTTATTGAACGATTGTCAATAAGCGTACTTAAACATTGATGTGAAGTAAATCTTTATGGTATGACGAATTTGTTAGCGATAGCGTTTACACAACAGTTCTTAGTAGCGTCACTCAACACAAAGTTCCTTCGCAGTATTTCCTGTCCTGGCGAAAACCTAACTATACGCGACCTCGTATTGTACCTGGTTGCCGTTTTTTCACACACTGATTGTAAATTTCTCCTAATCTCGTCCCTTACCAACTCCAAAGTATTTTTCTTAGGCATAATCTCAATATCTCCTTCCTCCAAAACATCTAGCTTCTTAGCAATGTCGTACGCTCCTACGTGCGTAATCATATTTCAACCGAATAAAGAAAAATAGGGAGAGAATCGGGTTGCAATATGGACGGTCGAACGTAATGAGCATTCGATGGCCGAAAGATGGTGGTCCCAATCACGTTGATCGTTGGAGACGTACTTTATTCGCCGCTTTTATCTGTTTGCATAGTATACAGTGATTGACCTAATTTCTGACTTGTACTGCCATCCTAGGCCAAAGTTTTACTGGTACCGCAATGTGATTTCACCGTCGGTTGATGCGTATTGGCTATCAGTCCTTCGGAACCCACAACTTTCAAATAAAACTCTCAGTTACTATGCTCCCATCCGTAGGTGTTGTTTTCTTGTACACGAAATACTCCTGTACCTTCAGATCTGGCAGCTGGACTTTATTTTTCTCTACGTGGTCGATCAGTTCTTTGTACTCCTTACTCTGGAATTCCGGTGAATCCAAATCTATCAATGGTTTCTCATTCACGAACATATTGATTTCATCGGCCTGCAATCGCGACAACGTATCCGCCACCACATTTTGCAAACCCTTACGATGCTGTATATCGAACTGGTAAGCCTGCAGTTTGATACTCCATCTCGCCAGTCGGCCACTAAATTATTTTTGGCCCATTAGCCATTTTACCGCATTATGGTCCGTCAAAACCGTAAATGGCATCAATTCGATGTATGGTGTGAACATCTTGATTCCACTAATAACCGCTAAACATTGGCGTTCAGTTACGCTGTAATTGCGCTGCGCGTTGTTTACTTGTGCTGAGTGGAAAGCTATCGGGCGTTCTAGGCCCTCAGCGTCCAGCTGGAATAAAACGGCTCCTACTCCCAAATTAGAAGCATCACATTGGATATAGAATCGCTTGTCGAACACCGGTTGGGCTAGCGGTTAAGGCGACCTTAAGTTTCTTTTTGAAACATTTAGATTTGCATAGGGTACGTGTGATGGGTGCTGTTATCGATGCGTAGTCCTTTATAAAACGCCTAAACCAGGAGGTCAGTCCAAGAAATCGACGTACATCGCGTGCACAGTTCGGGGTAGGTATTTTTATAATTCCCTCAATTTTCCCGGGATCCGCTTTCAATTTGCCCTCTCCCACGATATAGTCTAAGTACCTGATTTCTTTTCTACAGAAACGGGACTTTCGTATGTTTATGGTCATGTTAGCCTGGGACAGTAAATCTCCTACCTGCCTTAAAAGAGCTAAATGCGAATCAAAATCTGGCGATACCACCAATAAGTCGTATAAGTACACGAAAACCTTCTGCCTCAGTTCAGGCGAGATCACCCTATCCATTAACCGACAAAACCTCTGGGCTGCATTGCACAATCCGAACGGCATGACTGTGAATTGATAGTGCGTCCTCCCCGGAACCGTAAATGCTGTTTTCAGCCGGCTTTCCTCGGCGAGCGGAATCTGCCAGAAAGCATCTTTCAAATCTGTGCTGAAAATGAAATATGTATCCTGAAGACGTCCTAAGAGAGCGTCAATATATGGGAGTGGATACGCGTCTTTTACGGTACACGCGTTTAACCTACGATCATCTAAACACAGTCTATTTTTATCCGCCCATCGTACTAGTGTCACTGGTGAGTTCCACAGGCTGTTACTGTGCTCTACTACTCCCAGGCCCAACATGCGATCCAGCTCCGCATATAGTAACCTCTCTACCGCCGGGGATAGCGGGTAATGTCGCTGCTTAATTGGGGTCGCATCCGCAGTGTCGATTACATGCTCCTCCATCCACGTTTTACCGAGACCATATTCACCAGAATCCAAAAAGTGCCTCTTTGCCTCATCTAAATTTTTCGTTTGCTCCGCTGTTAGACTGTGAGCTTCGGGATCCGCATGTTCGGGTTCTAAGCATATGCTACAAATTAATTCTGGTGCTACCGCAGAAATCTTCCAAAAATCGATTCCACAATACATTTCATTCTCCAAATCAGACACAAGATATATATCCATGACGTGCCCCTGGCTCTTATACGAAACTTTAGCCCTTATCCGACCTATGCACGAAACTCGTTGACCGCTAGCTGTTCCCACTTGGCATTTGTGTACAGCGTAAACCTTCAAGTTCAGTTTCTTAACGAATTCGGTACAGTTTCTGCCGAGACAGGTAACAGTTGCGCCGCTCTCGAATAACGCTTTAATTTTCACATTCTCAATGGCAATTTCCGTATATGATCTAGAATCCGGTGTCGATATACTGCAATGCGAGCCGATGCTAAATTTTTTCTATGTAAACGTTGGGTTCTATATCTCATACGAGTCTTAAAAATTCCCTTCGAAATAGCTGTAGTTGGAATTTCAAAGTGTGCTTCACTGTTAAAAATTCTCTTCATTTCTTCCATGTAATTCCTCAATCGCTCATGAAAAGGTTTGTGTAAAGGAGGATTATTCTGTAGTTCATAACTTCTGTTGAGTCTCATGTGTGTGGGGTCAAAGTTGGATAAATTGCTAAACGAGGTACTAGTGGCTTTATCAATTTTATCTAACGGAAAGTGGGCTAATCTATTGTTTGGCTCGAACGCGATTCCCCACTGGTCACGTTCGCCGACCTGTTTCCCTGGTTACATTTACTGCAATAAGGCGTTATCATGCCTGGCGTACCACACTTGAAACAAAATAATGATCGCTGTTGAGAAGGACACTGCTTGAAGGTATGACCACTGGCCCTGCAATTCCAACAGTGCACAATCTCATTTCTATTTACTGCTTGCCTGTGTACATACCTCCTCTACTGTGTCTCTAGGTGTCTCATAATCTTCGTTTATTGAGCGATTAAGATAGTTTTGCCTAGCCCTACGCTGTAGCTCATAGTCTAGGATGTCTTCTGCTTTTCTACATCCCGCCCTAAGATGTTCAATGGAATAGATTTGCGCGGGAAATATTAATTCGGCTACTCTATATTTTAGGTTTTTCTTGATAATGTCAACTATCTGTCAATCCGGTAACGGTTCTCGTAGCTGATTTCTCAAGCTTAAAATTTCATCAATCTAGCTACTACAACTATCCTCCCGTTGTTGGGTTTTGTTCATTATACGGCAGTTTACATCCATGTTTGAGTTATACATCTGAAATTTCCGCACGATGTCTAATCTCATATTGTCCCGTTCATGTTAGGATTATCTTTAATATGCAACCAATACCATTTGGAAGCCTGTCCGTCTAAAATATGATGGAAACCCTTCATGGCCTCCTCCCATGGGCAATTGTAACTTCTTTGCAGTTTTTCTACTCTGAATATAAAATCTTCGACTAACATGGTCTTCTTGGTACCACATAAAACTATACCGCATTTAGAGAGTTCCGGATATCTAGGCAAGATCCTGTAAAAATTTGGGACGTCGTGCATACTACGAGGAACGTGTGGTGTCGGAGCCGCTTGTGTGCTGTTCCCAGTATTTTCTTCTCTCCCGGCTCGCTGCGAGGTACTAGGTAGATCTCGAGGCCAGTTAGCCCTTTGCCGACTAACCTCTCTCTTTTCCGCTGGCGTAGGGGTACGTTAAATAGCTTCTCTAACTGCGTCGGCTGTGGCCACTCTCATCTCCGATCGGACTAACTGCATCATTTCCGCGCGTGCTGCTCCTACTGATGCCGTTACTACATCCACTGCTTCATCAGGGGTACTCCTCCCTTCGCTACCTAAGCCTGTCAGAGGACTGTACGAGGGTGGTGTTACCGAACTGCTTATAGTACCGGTAACTGTTAATTGATGCTGCTCTCTGTCATCACCTCCGCCGTCCGTTACATCTGACATATCCGGTGGGGCCAGCATTATTTTCACCTATCTGCTCTACACCCAACGACCTTAAAATTTCAAAATGCCAAACCGAATCTACACTCCCTCGATAGAAATCGTAAATTGTAACCCCTGATAAACCAAAATTTCGGATCTAAGCCAAAGTCCAGCCAAAAGTTGTATAAACCCAAATTATATCCCTTAGCTTTATAAATATTCAAAAAACAAAATCTGTAGAAAACAAATATGTATGTGTATATAATAATAATCAACATTAAAAATAGAAAAAAATTAACTAAAGTAAAAAGTAGATAAAGCAATATCATAAAATTCTTCGGTATATTCAACTCATAAAAGGGTGGTACTAAAAAAACGTATTGGACTAAAAATATAAAAATATAAAAAGTTATTAAAATGAAGTCTTAAGTCAGAACCAAATTGATATCTAAAATCTTATTTTTACTTTAAGGTTTAAGAAACTACCAAAAATATTGCTAAACTAAAAAAAAATAAAAATAATAATATCGAATTATAACTTAAAAAAAATAAAAAAGAAAACTACTGATCTGATCTTCAAAACCCAAAAATTTTGAATTAGATAATAAAAAAATTAATGTAAAACGTAAGGTGAAAAGTAAAGTGTGTTATATGTGCGTACTAATCGCCAAAATATTCCAAAAAGTATTTTCCTTTAATAGAAACCAAAGTCTCATGTCAAAGGTAAGATAAACAGTGTGAACGAGCCCTTTTCACATTCGTTCTAAATAGTTTTGAAAACCAACGCAAATTGTTATGTTTAAGTATATCTGTATCGTCGCTATTGGTACTGTCCATAAAAAACATTCCCCACAAAAAAATACGATACCCTTCCACTGGCCAGGTAGAACGTCGCGAATTATTCTTAACCGTATAAAATCAATTGAAAATGACTTACGTCGTCCAGCACCAGTAATAACTATACTAAAACCCCGTTCAGTAGCATTTAAACATTGCCTCTGACTAGCAAATAGTACGGCGCATAACGCAAATTTATCCAACAAATTAAAATAAAAATTTTCGTTATGGTCGTCAGCTGCCCATAGTGCTACCCGTCTCGACTCAACCCAGCGATCTTTACCTACACTGTGTTGTCCAAACTTGGAAGTCACCTACGGTATTAAACGCCTATAACGTTGGGCGCCATTTCTTTTGTTATCGTTTTCTTTATGTTGTTTATGTCGCTTGCTTCATCGTCATCGCTTGCGTGATATTGATTTCCTTTTTTTTTCTTCCGGACTAGCTACAGAGAGGTAGATTGCGTTTGCGATGTAATATGCCCACGGTGTTATATATTCGAACGCATTTTGCCTGACCATAAATGAACGTAACAAAAAAAATGTTTTCTATTACATTAAAATATCACGGCATGTCTACGTTGGACTCGACTAGTGGACAATAATGGTATCCAAGTTGGTATGGGATACCCAATGCCCTCCCTGTAGATTACTCAAAATATAATCCCCTTCTGGCAACTCTATCGGAATTCATAGAGCGCCCCTAAAACGAACATGGCTCACACAACTGTTACCTTACATTATTCTTACTCGCTCTCCATCGAAATGTAATTCACTTACGACGATAAATTATTATTCATTTCAATAGACTTATATTGTATCATATTTTATCTTCTTACATATATGATATATATGATATATATATATATATATATATATATATATATATATATATATATATATATATATTTATATATATATATATATATATATATATATATATATATATATATATATATATATATTTATATATATATATATATATATATATATATAATTATGATATATGATTAGGCGGTAATTGAAATTCTAAATTTAAGGGTAATACTCGCTGTACTACTTCTTTGGCCTACGTCCTTAACACTAAAAGGCAAATATGCGCTCGCCCGAAGGCTTATGCGACGGTAGCAAACCACGGTCCAACCTGCGAAACCTAGTGCTTGAGCTCAAGAACGGGTCGAGGGGTCAGACAAAACTTTAACAAACAAAAATATACAAATATCTACAAATCAGTAAGTTTATAACGCGGCGCAGTAATTAGAGGACGTGAACCAAATCGGGTTGACGGTTCATACAATAATACACAGGTTTATTAACTAACATACTAGTACTGAGAGGTGAAATATTACGAGGATATTATTAAATTTACCATGCAATATTCCTACTGGCAGATGTATACATACTTACATACATGTATGTATATACAAATATATGTATATTTACGCGTTAGATACATATCAAGGACTTTTAATACGCCCAGCTATGCTCACCAAGGAATACCATAAACGTAAAAGACGGAACTCGGTCCGTAGGTACGAAATAACTTTCTCATTTGGCCGAACTCTAAGACCATTGGGTCTATTTAATTAATGGGATACTTAAGGCACCGAATTTTGTCTACGTAATCTATCAATACGCAGTGTTACTATTTTACTATACTCTTTTAATCCACCTCTCTGTAAGAGGAGGCTAACTTTTCACCACCGATTGCCAGTGCTACTTCTCGTAACCTTAATATTCTATACACGTTTTTATGACTTTCCATGTTGGTGAGCAAGGATCAACTTGGCAATAGAAATATACAAATAAGCTATCTTCCATAGTTTATATAAATATAGGCCAAACCCGGTCGAGGTGACACTGACGATCAGGCCGGCTAACGTGGTGTACGCTGGAGTCGTACTCGTTGTGTGGGAACAAATTTTTCAGGCCACGTGCGGTCAAAGCCAAATAAAGGCTGCCGCGTTAACAGCTCCCACGCCTATGGCTAACGGCCGCCAGTACAATATATATATATGACGCTTACCTTGCCCCGTTATACTTAACGGTTATACGACGTCACTGAATACCGTCACGTGTTCTGTACTGCCTGGATGTTGTCTAGCCCCGCTTCGTCACGTGTGCGAATTGTTGCCAGCCTTGGCTGTGCCTGCCGACAACTCTCCTGTAAGCGGGGTCCGGCCGACTCACGCTGCAGCACGTGGCGACCGCGCGCTTAAGCGTTGCGGGTAGTACTCCCGTTGAAAGGTGATGGTTTTAGCAGCTATAGCGGTTTGCCTTTATCAATAATACCCCTGCGATGTAAAAAAATAACCTTCGTTTAATCCATCCATGGAACTATGGCCGCACTTACCTTACTGTTTTTCCAAAATGACTAAGTTCCCTTCCCTGTTGAATGGTAAAGTTGTCCTTCTAAGCGCTGGCTCCTGCGTGTTACTTATTATTCGCTCACCTATTCAAACTACTTTTCGCCAGCCAAGTATTTTAGTGCATGTCAAAGAAAACATCTATACGCAGGCTATTCCCAAAAATAGAGTTACCGTAGTTTAACAATCAAGGTTGTACAACAGCTCTAAGGTTGTAATTAAAATTCATTGTCGATACCCTATTTAAATACAACTCTGTAACAAGCAGTGGGGAACACTGCTTGTTACGATCATGGTGTATGCCAAGATATTTTACATTTGAATGTTGAGGAACAACTTGATTGTTGATTCGAATTGGAAAACAAGTATCTCTTCGCAGGGTAAAAGTTACCTGAACACACTTTTGCTCGTTTACTTTGATTCTCCATAAGTTTAACCATAGTTCCAGTTGTGTAATATGTTATTGTCGATATCGGGAAGCCTCGTTAGGGTTTTCGTGCATACTTAGGCAGTATCATCGGCCAACGTAGATGTATGAATATTACTGCTCAAAGGCATATCGCAAGTATAAATCAAATACAAAACTGGCCCCAGTATGCTCCCCTGTGGCACACCGGATGATATAGATTCAGGCATATTCATGAATTCTCCTTCCACAACCGTGAACTTCCGGGTAGTAATGTAGCTTCTAATAAATTCAGAAAATTTATTGGTAGATATGATTTAAATTTTAAAATAAGGCATTCATGCCACACTTTATCAAATGCCTGCAAACCATCAATAAACAGAGCAGAACAGTACTTCTTTTCTTCAAATATTTTTCTATAGATTGAACCAATCTATGCGTTTGTTCAATGTTGCTATGATGACTTCTAAAACCAAATTGATGGTCTGGTATGCATGCACCCACCTTCAATTAGAATTGGGGAAAATTTTTACATGAGTAGTTTTTCGAAAAGTTTTGCCATTGTTGAGAGCAGCCTTATTGGCCTGTATGATGCAGCCTTGGTGAGATTTTTGCCCGGCTTTGGAATCATTTTAACTTTGACATGCTTCCAGCTATTTGGATAATACTCCAGTCGTAAAATGGCATTAAAAATTAATAACAGGATTCTAATTGCAATACGAGGCAACTTAATCAGCATCTGGTTTTTAATTCCATCAATACCTGGAGCTTTCTTCGGGTTGAGTTCAGCAATTAGTTTTTGTACATCACACGTCTTCAATTTTATGTGTAGAGGGGGTAGGACAACTACACTCGCCAAATCAACAACACCAGTACATGTGTTTGGGGTAAATACGGATTTTAAATGATTTGCAAACAATTCACCTTTTTCAGTATCACCCCTTGCCCAACCTCCGGTAGAAGTCCGCAGAGTTGGTTTGAACTCAACGGTTGTTTTAAACCTTTTCGCAGCTCGCCACAAAGAGTAATTAGATGCTGGTGTGACATCGAGATTTTCCAGATAGTCTTTAAGAGATGCTGTTTTTTTATATGCAAGCAGCTCTTGGAGTCTTTTAGTGCACTCTTTAAATTTAATTTTATTTTGGGGTGATCTGTACTGTTGTAGTGGCATGTTCAGCAGCCTGTTTAATATTTTCATTAAGGATGGCAATGTTAGATTCAATATCATCATGTGTTCTTAGCGTAATATTTTCCGTGCAATGACTACTAAGATATTTTTTAAATCGCAGCCAATTAACACGATTTATCAAATTCGCATATGGGTGAGGTAAATCACTTCCTAATGGGCTACAAATTGTAACGATCGTGGGAGAGTGATCGGACGAGAGATCTAGAGAAGCTTCAATTTGAATTAAATCCCTAGATATTTTTCATAACGCCAAAATCTATTACATCCGGAATTTTACGTATGTCAGTAGGCCAATAAGTGGGCTCCCCACTCGAAATGACGTCCAAGCCCATTTTGGAAATTGTATTGAACAACGCTCGACCTCTGGGTGTAATAAGACGCAAACCCCAGAACGTATGTTTAGCATTATAGTCGCCAGCTGCTACGAAACAAGGGCCCATAGATTTGTAGAAATCCTCGTATTGATCCTCAGTAATTGCGAATCTAGGAGGGGAGTAAATTGATGATATGAGAAAATTAATGCAAAAATTTTCGATACAAATATTCGTTGCTTGTTAATGTTCTTCACAAATGTTGTCAATAATATAATGCTTGAGTCTTGACTTTATTAAAATTGCTGATCCCCCCGCAATGTCTTCCTCTTGGATCCTTTGAATCATATAAATTGTAGGCATTAATTTTGAATAGACTTCTTGAAGTCAAATGAGTCTCAGAAACCAACATTATATCAATATTTTTTCCCCTGAGGAAGTGCTCAAGTTCATTTTTATGTTGGCGAATGCCGTTTGCGTTCCAGAAACATATTTTTAACGTGTTCATGTCTTGTTAACTAATGCTTGAAGCAGATTAATCTGCATTCTAAGCATTTCTTGGATTATGCTAGTCATATTTGTTGTAAAATTATTTATAGTTAGCACCATATTCTCAATAGTAGCTTCAAGGCGACTAAAGTTAAAGCTTGAGTTTGCATTCGTGGAGTTATTTGGAGGTGGAACATTTCGTGTGGGGATAGAACTCGTCTTAGCTGCATCGGCATACGATACACGTGAACGGACTGGTTGGCTCATTTGAGCAAGTGGCGAACTACGCGTTTGCTGTTTGTGCTGGACCTAATTTAGGTTTTTGCCCCAGTCTGTTTAACGAAAGAATATACAGGACATCCTCTGTAGTTAGCGGTGTGATTATCTCCACAATTACAAAATTTTATTCTGCTAGATCTTTAGGTTTAGTACAACCAGCAGTACCGTGCAATTCAGCGCAGATAACACAAACTGAAGGTAAGTTGCAGTAAGTTTTTGTGCGGCCGTATTCTTGACAATTATGTTCGGGTCCAGAACGTTTGTGTGGTTCTTCAACTGTTATTTCTCGGTATAAGAGATATTTTAAATTATAAATTGGATGAGTCTCATTTTTTTTCAATTTTTTATCGTTTGACTCAAGTTTGACGCGAAATAGAGGCTGAGGAATCTTCTTCCTATTTATTGTGTTAGATACATCTTTTACATTAAATCCCTGGAGGACGGGTGCATCTTTTATTTCCTCGGAAACAACATAGGAATCTATGCCCTTCAATACGATCTGCAGGCCTTTAGCACTCTTAAGCTGATATGTGTAGAAACTTTTTCTACTTTTTTCAAATTCAGTAATAATTTTGCGAAAATCTTTTTCTTCATAAATTTGAATTTTCGTTTTATCAATATTACCACGTTTTATTGGAACAATTTGAAATTTAGTCTCACCAATGAAAGAGATTAATATTTTAATAAGGGCGTTTGAGTTTTTTCTCTTAAATAGATTGGTGGCGGCTTGGATGCTTTGTTCGTGGATCCATCGGGTTTGTTGGTGTCATCTTGCAATATTTGAAAACGGTTTTGACGATTAATAGCTGATGCGCTGTTATCCCTAGACATCTGTGGAGCAGATGCAATTTTAGTAGAATTTGGGCTTCGCTCGCGCTTTGCAATTGTGATATATCTGTCCATTCCGACTTGGACATTGGGTTTTAGGCTACTTTTATCTTCAGTGACAACTTGGTTAAGTGATGACCACGAGCCCGAAGTGGATGATATCGCTGAGTTAAATGTAGAAGTACTAGGCAACGGTAATTTCAACGATTCACTAGTGGCATTGGACAAAGTTCAGTTGATCACTGACGAAACTGTGGTTTTGCCGTTAGAAAAAGTCTATGATCAGATTTTTTATTTTTATTAAGAGATTCAGAACTCACAGTAAGTCTATCATCAGATTTTTTTATTGTTGTCATTAAGAGCTTCAGAACTCACAGTAAAATAGACATTTCTGCCGTTAGAACTCACTTCACAATTTTTTTCCTTTGAGGTACTCATATAGAGTATTCCTCAAGGGTATTATGTGTGTTTTTTACGGTTTTTTTTTTGTTTTTGTTATTTCTATATGTAAAAATATTAGCACAGCAAAAAAAAACTTATTTATCAAAGTTAATATGTACTACGAATATTTTTTGTATGCTTTTTTTGGTTTAGTATGTATGTAAGAAAAATTCCGCTATTACGTCTGTTCACTATGAAGGTACAAGGAGAACTAATGCAATTAATCATTAAAAAAAATATCAATTTTATTTCAACACTAGTTTTCAATATTTTTTTTGCACTAATATGAACTTTGTTTCTTAAAAATATCTAAAGTATTCCGATATTTTCTATAAAATTAATGACTGAAATATCCTTCTGATTATTTCATTTATTTAATAGGGCCGCTATGTATAAAATCGTACAAGAATGGGATTTATTTTTTAAACGTTGAGGCTGTCCACACAAACTTTGCAAACCGTATGTATTTTCTATTAGATTTGCAATTCCCCAGTGATAAAAAAAGAGTGAAAAAATTCGACTTAATAAAATCCAAGCTTTTTTTAATTGAAAAACTATCTTATGTGAGATATCATGTATGCATACATTTTTATATGGCTTCATATATTACATCTTATTTCTATATATGGATCCACATATGAAGAGCTTCAGAATTAAATTTCCATATATGACCTCATATACATATTATAATAAATTTCATATATTAGTCCATATATCAATTCATATATATCACTTTTGCAATGTATAATCCTATATATTTCCCATACATAAATAAATTCATATTCATATATATTTATATACATTCATATATTAAAAATATACATATTTTTTTAGCTGGGATATTGTATTTCTGTTTGTTATATTTGAATACATATTTGAAATTGAAATTTCGATTTAAGAAATATCTTCATTAGCTGTTGTAACGCATTTCTTTTGGTTATGCTAAATTTGTTTAATGTTAATAAAATTTATAAAAAATGCATACCTGTATATGTGCAACCTATCAGAAAATGGTATCCAATCTAATTTAGGCTGCTCCCCGCATTGAATACCAATTACTCCAAAAATATCTCCTACTTTTAATAAGATTTCTGACAGTGATTTGCTATTAATTGTAGGTATACGCTTTTCATCAATTGCAATAGCCCGAGATAAATCCGACAAACCATCACCGATACGTTGAAACTCTTTTTTAGACTGAGTCTGATATCGTTTTGTCATGTCATTAGATATTGCTAACAAATTTCGTACGGAAAGGTCCATAGAATGAATAAACTGTAAACTAATTTCCATTTGGGAATCTACATAGGATTGTAATAGTTGCTTTTCTGGAGGTGATATAGCCCAACAGTATGTTATTCCTACGTAGGAGTCCCTTTCAGCTTTTCTTTTGCCCAATTTCCAGACTTTTTCATCAGTACATGTTAAAAAATGGTGCCAAACTTTGCATTTGGATAAAACTGGATGTCGACAAACCCAATCAACAAATTCCTGTAATTGTACACGACGATGTTCAACAAATTGGTCTTCATATCTTCCAGATATTTGTTTGTCGGGTAATGGAGGAATTGGAATTAAACAAAACTTCTCTACCAATCTTTCATGTAACCAATCAAAATGCTTATATCGCCTGGATACCTAAATTAAAGTAAGAGAAATAATTTTAAAACCAAAGCGGATACGTGAAATATTTATATAATTCAATTTTTCATTATTTAAGAGATACAAAATACCTATCGCTCACTTACTAAGACAACGTCATAACTAAAAAACCCCAGTTTGCCAGAAACCGAGTTTAAACTTTTCAATTTGCACACAGCTTAATGGAAAATTAATATTTTATTTGTCTCTCAAGAGTTTAATATATAAGATATTATATATGCAATTTTTACAGAATATTAATAACAATAAGAGAATTAATTCTACATCACTAACTCAAAAATCTAATTTTTTGAGTTATAAAGTTGTTGTAGTAAATGAGCGATATCTATTATGTATATTAGCGATATAACGAATGTTCGCATTCAGAAATTATTCGGCTACTTTTGGTGTTAGCATTCGCTAAAATGTATGCGAATATTTCAAGCGATTACTAAAACCAAAAAAAATTACAAATCCTTTACGGAAATCCCAACGTCAAAAACACGGAAATTATGTTAAGCAAGAATGAAACAAATGCACGTAAGCTCTATATGTAAAATCACTACTTTTTCTATGTGAAATTACAAACACCTACTAAATCGTGATATACAAACGAAATTCTGAGGAATATTACATATTTACAGATAATAAAATAGTTATTCCTAATGACGAAGCGAAAACTAATTCAATTATGATCTTTGATGATGTTGCATGCGAGAAGCAAAATAATATACGAGCATATTTTTGCATGGGGCGACATAAGGATGTTAATTCATTCTACTTGTGTCAAACTTATACGAGAATTCCCAACCACTTAATAAGAGACAATGAAAATGTGATTGTAATATTTAAACAAGATGAGACAAACATGAAGCAGGTTTATAAGGAACATGTAACTACATTACAAATATTGTTAAATTTTAAATTCAGTAGGTAACGTCTGTCATAAAATATAAAAATTATATTGTTTAAGAAAAGTGTTTACATTAGGTCCGTTTGTTTACTTTTCCAGTCAAATCCAGTAGTTGAGTAAATTTCGTGTAATTTGAACATTTTACTCTCAAGAATGTCTCTTGCACAAAAAAGTATGCGAACAGAAAAATTGCCAAAATTTTCAAATTAATCCAATCCGCTGATAATAGTGTTGTATAATATGTGTTGTTCTGACTACTCATCAAATACATGTTTTTGGTAATTGATGCATGCATTTTTATAGTTTATAAATTTGAAGCAATATATATTTATAAAAAAAGAAGTTCTTTGAAAGCTTTAACTTGTATTTGGTTTTTATTTTTTATCTAGGTAAATGGCATACGAAAAGACATCAATAGTATAGAGAAATGAGTATTCACATATATGTACATAAACCTTACATCTCTAAAACATTAAAGTAAAATTTTTTTTTTAATTTTTTTTTAATGCTTGTAATTATTTATTGTATCTTCAAATATTAACTAACAATAAGTATTCAAATCTTAAATCTAAAATATAATTACACTGTACAACAGCCAAAATAGCCTTTAGATAAAAGTATGCTGACTATATGGATTTCGATGCGTTAAATTCAAATCTGCTGTCAGTTTTGCTCTATCACGTAGAGATTTTTTTTATGGGCGTGGCTAATTTTGGCCCCTAAATTAGTCGGCCATACTAATATATTTTACTATAACTCGAAAACCGCTATTTCGATTTTAATAAATAATAAACCAAAAGACGCGCCACAAAATTTTGTTAAAAAATATTTATAATCATTTTTTACCTATTTTTTATGGTTTCGAAGTTATTCAGAATTTAAAAAAGAAAAAAGTTTTTTTTATGCAAAAATCGCGTAATTTTTTTAAATGAAAATTACAATAAAAAAATCAGAAACTTGCAAGTTTCATATTTTTTGCATTTTTCTTAAAACCACATATCCTAGAAATAAAACAAGCTATAAAACGTGAAAATCCAGCAATAAATCTTGATTTTATTCACAATTTAAAGCAGGTACCTAAAAATGGAAAAATGTGTGTAATGCATTAAATGCAGTCATCATTCATTTACATCTGGCAGTGATGGGAAAGTTGGTACGATCGTACTTTTTTATACTGTTTGACATGAAAAAGTACCGTAGTACTCCCATAAGAAATTTTATACTCTCACGGGCAACTTAGAAATGCAGTCAGAAGACTCGCACATGCATATCTTTTGCCAAGAATTAAATTGTTTTTTCGACAAATAGAAAGAACCTTTATTAGTAAAGATCTTTTAGAAAAGTGTAACCACAATTAAATATCAATATCAATATTTCATTCAATGATATTTTATGTGGCACAGAAGTTGATCTATTGAAACTTTTTTAAATCAGTTTAAAGAAAATTTTAAAAAGTTTATATTAAGTTCTAAGGGCAAAAGTGGACTTTGACAATAAAATGTTAGTTTGGTTTAGTAAGTTTCCCCCTGAAAGTATTTTATCTGTTAAACCAATATCATTATACCACTTTTAATTAAAATGTTACCAGGGAAAAGAAAAAAATGAAAAGAAAAATAATTTGAAATATTAACAACCAATATAGAGCTTATATAAAAACGCATTAGATGAATGCATGTTTCCTGATATATCGAGAGTAGCTTACGGAATTTTATCCATGCCTCACTCCGCTGTAAATGTCGAAAGGATTTTCTTTTACCAAAATTTCATGAAAACAAAATATAAATCAACAGCCATCGTATTCTGTAACTCGCTAAAGCTAAATCTAATATTCGGCTACGAATGCAATTTTCAAACGGGTATTGATAAATCAGGTAATGGCTTAAAAATGTAATTCGCCGAAATTTTATTGCTTTATGTCATCGCCAAAAATTTAAAATTTTCTATTTGTTCAGCATTTTAGCGGTCGAATTTAGCTTTAGCTTTAGCGAGCTATGGAATACGGAGGCAAGCTTTATGTTCCAACAGTATTAATTCTAATCCAGGATACACCTATTTGTATATTTGTACCTATGTGTTCCTTTTTTTTTGTAAATGAATTTCTTATAATTTTTTGTTAATAAAATTTATATAAGAAATATTATAATTTTTGGTACTCTCGGGATCAAAAAAGTACTAAAAAAATTTGTTTTTGATACCGAAATACAAATTTCATTTCCCATCACTGACATCTGGTAATGCTATTGAAAGGGCACTGCGGGCTGGTAACAGAACTTTAAATTGTGAATAAAATCAAGATTTATTGCTGGATTTTCACGTTTTATAGCTTGTTTTATTCCTAGGATATGTAGTTTTAAGACAAATGTAAAAAATATGAAACTTGTGAGTTTCTGATTTTTTTATTGTAATTTGCATGTAAAAAAATTACGCGATTTTCTGAATAACTCCGAAACCATAAAAGATAGGTAAAAAATGATTATTAATATTTTTTAACAAAATTTTGTGGTGCGTCTTTTGGTTTATTATTTATTAAAATCGAAATAGCGGTTTTCGAGTTATAGTAAAATATATTAGTATGGCCGACTAATTTAGGGGCCAAAATTAGCCACGCCCATAAAAAAAATCTCTACGTGATAGAGCAAAACTGATAGCAGATTTTAATTTAACGCATCGAAATCCATATAGTCCGCGTAATTTTATCTAAAGGACAGCCAAAAAATTTTATTTTGTTGTACAGTGTTATTAGGCCCGACCAGTGTCGGACATAAACTTAGTGGTAGTTGTTTAATTCAGTAAATGAATAAGGTTAAACTATTTTGTTTAACCTGCTTGGATTATCTTCAAGGCGATTCACCAGGAAGATTTATTGATGCAACTCAAGCACTTGAAACTTGGTTGCGTGGAGATGGTTAAATCACTTTTGGTAAAACAACTTTGTTTCTTTGCAAAATGTACTTGAACAAATGTATACTAATACTAACTTATTGATATGTCATTAAAATTTTCTACTATTAATTGTATTGCTTAATAAAATTGAGGTCATAAAATTTTGCTTTATAAGCGTATTGCTTAAGTACAAGTTCATTGTACAAAAAACAACCATTTATGCATGATTGCAAGTTTGCAATTATTTATGACCCAATTTTGATATTCTTATGCAGAGTAATTATAAACAGTGTGTTATTTCTTTTGTTTAATTTTGAATTGCAATGAACGTTTTAATTTTTTTTTTTTTTAATACATATGTTTATTTATTGAATCTTCAAATATGAACTAACAATAAGTATTCAAATCTTAAATCTAAATATAATTAATTAAGCCCGACCAGTGTCGGACATAAACTTAGTGAAAGTTATTAATAATACATAAGTCGTGACAAGCAAAAACAAAATAATAATAATTTTGTTTAATTGTGAGGTGCAATGAACTACAGGAGAAGTGAAGTTTAAAATATAGGTCAGTGGTTTTTTTTCTTTTTGTAAAAGTATGAACATGCATCCCCCCAACCTGGCGAGACTATGCTCAACAATTAACTACAATTATGTCATTAATAAAGTGCTTACTACTTGGATTAACAGTTAAAAATAAAAAATTTATTATTGTTTTGTTTTTACAATTTGGTTACGATAAAGGCAATGACTTTATAGTTATGCAAAACTAAGTAAAATATAAAAAATATATACAATAAAAATATTAAATTTGTTATTATGTTTTCAAGTATGTTCGCTGAACTTCTGTCATGGAGCTGGTGAAGGTGTTGTTGCTGGTTGTGGGCAACACCCAGATGATTGTGATCTTTCTGTGATTTGAGCGATGTTTGATTTCTTGCGTTTTATAGCTCTGACTATGATCCATATGATCGCCACCGCGCTGACGATTAGTGCTACATATGAGACAGTTCTCTCATGGTTTGATGGATGATGAATTTGGAAAAGTGAACTGATGATAGCCTCTAATTTCTGTTGTAAGGATGTTAATTTGATGAGCTGTACTGCTATTTCATCTAGCACAAATGACTGGTTAGTTTTGTTGATATGGTTGATGTGCGACAGGGGTTGATATGCTAGTTCTGATATGTTGCCAAGGCTCATGTAAGATGAGACGGTTTTAGTTACGGCCGGACATTTGGATGAAATCATATTTAAGGATGCAGTCTGGATTGATAGTTAGCCCGGACCCTAGTAGACTTATTGGTATAATTTCCTTTACACAAACCGCTGTGGCATGTGTAGAGGCTCGTGATGAATATATCCATTTGTTTTTATGAGTTAAGGGTGTCCAGGCTACAATAGTTGGAAGCTTCCTCAACATGCAATGTGGTACGGTGATATTGTTGAATAAGTTGATTTCACAAGAGCACATTTCTGCACCAGTTATATTGGAGTTACACATCGTAGCATATAAATACCTCTTTGCCAATTACTTCACAGCCTTTCAGTTGTGTTGATGATAATGGAAAGTAGTGCAGTTGAAATGAGTTTATTGCTATTGCCGGACTGCATATGTCTATTACCAGCATAGTGTTGTTAATGGGGGTCGGAACGGGAATTAAGTTGTAAAGCTTAAACTTTCCATTGTCTATTAAGGTTATAACAATCGTTTTCTTGTAGTTTAGTTATTGTTGTTAACATTTTTTGTGCATATTCAGAGTCTAGTATCACAAACAATGAATGAGCAACATTTCCGACGAAGTCTATAGCACCTCGTTTTTGACGTGGTTTGTATAGTAATTTATTATCAAGTCTCAATTCCGCTTCAACATGTCGAAGATGTTCTACTGTACTATAACACGATGCATTGTATTCCATCATCGCACACAGTCGGCTCAAGAAGCTCGTTCCATTTCCTAAAAACGCTGTGTCAGCCCAGTAAGAAGATGAGTCATAGTAAACGACCAGATTCCACTGACGTTGAGCCTACTTCTTCGAAATGAATACCCAACTTGGAACCGAAGCACTCATTATCAATTGGTGCTCCCAAAATAATTGGGAATATGAGCATGAGTGTCAACAGTGTGATGCCTAAATTATTTCCGAGTAATTTTAGACGTTTGCTCTTCGGCTCAGTGATTTCATTTTTGTTGTCGATTTCATTGAGTTCATCATTCGGTTTGTTGTCGTCTTCTGTTTCTTTTAGACTGGCCTTAGGGAGTGGTGCCTTGTAATGGACCGCTCTTTTAAGGACTCCTGAAGCGGTTTTGACGTCTGCCACTCTAACTACGTTTTCCACCCCCTTATAGATTTTAATCACACGTCCTAAAGGCCATTTTATTACGGGGCAATTATCTTCCTTAAGAATGACGATGGTTCCGGGTTTTAGGGATTTTGATTACTCCTTCCATTTATTGCGATATTGCAATTCGTTCAGATAGTCCCGTCACCACTTTTCCCATAAGTTGTGTTTGAGAATGGACACTAGTTTCCACCGAGTCGCCAGGTTTGTTTTCGTTGATGTGGCCTGTGCATCTACTTGTGCCGTTAGCGGTTCACTAATCAGGAAATGCCCTGGAGTGAATGCCTCGAAGTCATTGGGGTCGTTTGATATGGGTGAAATTAGTCTGGAGTTGAGAATCGCTTTTATTTCGATAATCAGTGTGTCTAGTTCTTCGTAAGTTAAGGAAGGACTAGCTAAGCTCCTGATTAAAAGGTGTTTTGCAGATTTTACTGCCGCCTCCCAAATGCCTCCAAAGTGAAGTGCTCGAGGTGGTATGAATCTGAATTGTTTTTTTTTTTTCTTTTTAATACATATTTTTATTTATTGTATCTTCAAATATGAACTAACAATAAGTATTCAAATCTTAAATCTAAAATATAATTATTAGGCCCGACCACTGTCGGACATAAATTTAGAGATAGTTATAAATAATACATAAGTAGTGATAATCAAAAGGAAGAAAAAATAAAATAAAATAAAAAGTATTTTCAAGCAGTCCCATCTGGAGTGTTGAGTATAAGAGCACTTGTATCCCTCTTTTTTAGGCGGACGTGTCCAGTAAAGTTCAAAATATTACGAGCAAGCGGATTAGGATGTGACTTGAGTTTTGTTAAATATTTGCCTGCATATTTTGCAATTTCTTCAACCACTAGTGGCATATTCAAATCACGATGTATATTTGAGTTTTTTATATACCATGGAGCCGATGTTATTAATCGCAAAATTTTATTTTGCCTTCGTTGGATTCTCTCGACATTGGAAGCTGAAGCAGTGCCCCATAGTTGAATTCCGTAGCACCATATGGGTTTCAAAATAGACTTGTATATCAAAAGTTTGCAATCTAGACTGAGGGTTGAATTTCTACCAATCAGCCAATGTACCTGAGTTAATTTTAGTTTCATTTGGGTTAACTTAGAGTCAATATGGTGTTTCCAAGTAAGCCGTCGATCAAGGTGTATACCAAGATATTTCACATGAGTATGTTGAGGGACAACTTGATTGTTAATCCGAATGGGTAAACACGTATCTCTTCGTAATGTATATGTTACTTGAACACACTTTTGTTCGTTTACCTTAATTCTCCATAAGTTTAACCATAGTTCCAGCTGGGTAATGTGTTCTTGAAGATATCGGGATGCCTCGTAAGGATTTTCATGCATACTAAGGCAGGCTGTATCATCAGCAAATGTGGAAGTGTCGATATTGCTGCTCAGAGGAATATCACAAGTATAAATCAAATACAAAACTGGCCCCAGTATACTCCCCTGTGGCACACCGGATGAGATAGTTTCAGGCATGCTCATAAAGTCTCCTTCCACAACAGTGAACTTCCGGGCAGTAATGTAACTTTTCAAAAGACTTACAACGTTTATTGGCAGGTATGTTTTTAATTTTAAAATTAGGCCTTCATGCCACACTTTATCAAATGCCTGAGAAACGTCGATAAACAGCGCAGAACAATACTTCTTTTCTTCAAATGTTCTTCTTATAAATTGGACCAATCTATGAGTTTGTTCAATGGTGCTATGCTGACTTCTAAAACCAAATTGATGGTCCGGTATGCACCCACTATTAACTAGAATTGGGGACAATTTTGTCATGAGCAGTTTTTCGAAAAGCTTTGACATTGTTGATAGGAGACTTATTGGCCTGTATGACTCAGCCTTGGTAAGGTCTTTGCCCGGCTTTGGAATCATTTTAACTTTGGCAAGCTTCCAGCTATTTGGATAATACTGCAGTCGTAAAATGGCGTTAAAAATAAATAACAGTATTCTAATTGCAATACGAGGCAACTTTATTAGCATCTGGTTACTAATTCCATCAAAACCCGGAGCTTTCTTTGGGTTGAGTTCAGAAATTAGTTTTTGCACATCACGCGTCTTAAACTTTATTTGTTGAGGGGGTAGAGCGACTACATTTGGCAAATCAATTACACCAGTACATGTGTTTGGGGTAAATACGTATTTTAAATGGGCAGCAAATATGTTACCTTTTTCAGTATCGCTTCTTGCTCAACCTCCGGTAGATGTGCGCAGAGGTGGTTTAAACTCAACGGGTGTTTTAAGCTTTCTAGCAGCACGCCATAAAGAGTAATCAGATGCTGATGTGACATCAAGATTTTCCAGATAGTTTTTAAGAGATGCACTTTTTTCATGTGCAAGCAGCTCTTGGAGTCGTTTAGTGCACTCTTTAAATCTAATTTTATTCTGGGGTGATCTGTGCTGTTGCCATTCCCTTCTAGCTCTTCTTTTTTCACATACGAGACGTTCAATATCTGTAGAATATAGTCTATTAAACCCAGTCTGCGGATAGGAGGTAGTGGCATGTTTAGCAGCCTGCTTAATATTTTCGTTAAGATTGGCAATGTTAGATTCAACATCATCAGGTGTTCTTAGTGTAATGTTTTCCGTGCAATGACTACTAAGATATTTTTTGAATCGCAGCCAATTTACACGATTTATCAAATTGGCATATGGGTGAGGTAAATCACTTTTTAATGGGCTACAAATTGTAACGATCGTGGGAGAGTGATCGGACGAGAGATCTAGAGAAGCTTCAATTTGAATTAAATCCCTAGAGATATTTTTCATAACGCCAAAGTCTATTACATCCGGAATTTTATGTATGTCAGTAGGCCAATAAGTGGGCTCCCCACTTGAAATGACATCCAAGCCCATTTTGGAAATTGTATTGAACAACGCTCGACCTCTGGGTGTAATAAGACGCGAACCCCAGAACGTGTGTTTAGCATTATAGTCGCCAGCTGCTACGAAACAAGGACCCAGAGATTTGTAAAAATCCTCGTATTGATGATCAGTAATTGCGAATCTAGGAGGAGAGTAAATTGATGATATGACAAAATTATTGGAAAAATTTTCAATACAAATATTCGTTGCTTGTAAATGTTCTTCACAAATGTTATCAATAATATAATGCTTGAGTCTTGACTTTATTAAAATTGCTGATCCACCGCATGCTCTTCCTCTCGGGTCCTTTGAATCATATAAGGTGTAGCCATAAATTTTAAAAAAGCTT
Source organism: Tachina lurida (assembly GCA_944452675.1). Taxonomy (NCBI): domain Eukaryota; kingdom Metazoa; phylum Arthropoda; class Insecta; order Diptera; family Tachinidae; genus Tachina; species Tachina lurida. The sequence continues at coordinate 69,818,424 of OX101754.1, forward strand.
CTCGAAGTCAAATGAGTCTCAGAGACCAACATTATATCAATATTTTTTTCCGTGAGGAAGTGCTCAAGTTCATTTTTATGTTGGCGAATGCCGTTTGCGTTCCAGAAACATATTTTTAACGTGTTCATGGTTTGTTAACTAAAGCTTGAAGCAGAGTATTCTGCATTCGCAACATTTCTTGCATCATGCTAGTCATATTTGTTGTAAAATTGTTTATAGTTTGCACAAGATTTTCAATAGTGGCTTCAAGGCGATTATAATTAAAGTTTGAGTGTGTATTTGTAGAATTATTTTGCGGTGAAACATTTTGTGTCGGAATAGAACTAGCCTTAGCAGCATCTGCATACGATACACGGGAAGTAACTGGTTGGCTCATTTGCTGAAAAGTGGCAGAGTAAACGTTTGCTGATTGAGCTGGAGCTAATTTAGGTTTTTGCACCATAGTCTTCTTTACCAAAGAATACACACGACAACCTCTGTAGTTAGCAGTGTGATTTTCTCCACAATTACTGCATTTTTTGTTACTTTGATCTTTCGGTTTATTGCAACTAGCAGTGCCGTGCAACTCGCCGCACACGACACAAACAGTAGGTAATTTGCAGTAAGTTTTAGTATGGCCATATTCTTGACAATTATGGCACTGTACGGGTCCTGAACGCTTGTGTGGTTCTTCAACGGTTATTTTTCGATATAAGAGATATCTTAAATTATATATTGGATGGGTCTCACTCATTTTCAATTTTATATCATTTGGCTCAAGTTCGACGCGAAATAGAGGTTGAGGGATCTTTTCCCTATTTATTATGTTCGATACATTTTTTACTTTAAAGCCCTGGAGGACGAGAGCATCTTTTACTTCTTCGGGAGCAACATAGGAATCTATGCCCTTCAACACAATCTGCATACCTTTAGCACTCTTGAGCTGATATGTGTAGAGATTTGTTTTACTTTTTTCAAGTTCAGAAACCATTGTGCGAAAATCTTTTTCTTCATAAATTTGAATTTTCGTTTCATCAATATTACCACGTTTTATTGGAACAATGTGAAATTTATTCTCACCAATGACCGAAATTAATTTTTTAATTAGAGCGTTTGAGTTTTTTTCTCTTAAATAGATTGGTGGCGGCCTGGAGGTTTTATTCGCAGATTCAGCGGGTTTTTCATTATCATCTTGCAATATTTTAAAACGGTTTTGCCGATTAGTAGAGGATGCGCTGTTATCCCTGGACATCTTTGGAACAGATGCAATTTTAGTAGAATTTGGGCTGCGCCCGCGCTTTAAAATTGTAATGTATCTGTCCATTCCGACTTGGACCTTGGGCTTTGGGGTGCTCTTATCTTCAGTGACAACTTGTTTAAGTGATGACAACGAGCCCGAAGCGGATGATATCGCTGAGTTAAATTTAGAAGTACTAGGCAATAATGTCAACGATTCACTAGATGGCATTGGACAAAGCGAAGTTGATCGCTGACGAAACTGTGGTTTTGCCGTTAGAGAAAGTCTATTATCAGATTTTTGGTTTTTATTAAGAGCTTCAGAACTCACAGCAAGTCTTATCAGATTTTTTATTTTTATTGTTATCATTATGAGCATCAAAACTCACAGTAAAATAGGCATTTCTGCCGTTAGAACTCACTTCACTATTTTTTTCCTTTGGGGTACTCATAAAGAGTATTCCTCAAGGGTACTTTGTATGTTTTTTTGTTTACGGTTCTTTTTTGATTTTGTTATTTCTATATGTAAAAAAATATTAGCAAAGCAAAAAAAAAGCTTATTTATCAAAGTTAATATGTACTACGAATATTTTTTGTATGATTTTTTTTTTTGTTTTGTTTGTATGTAAGAAAAATTCCGCTATTACGTCTGTTCACTATGAAGGTACAACGAGAACTCGAATCTGAATTGTATATTCTTTTTGCTGCATGCATTTTCAATTGCTTCTTTTGCTTCGCTTGCATAAATTGCGGGTATTAGTTCAGACAATTTATTTTTTGCGCCTACAAAGTTCGTTGCATTATCGCAATATAGGTTTTGGCAATGTCCTCGTCGGCTAACAAACCGTTTGATGGCTCCTATAAATGCGTCAGTGGTTAGATCGCTTACCAGCTCTAAATGTACTGCCTTCGTAGAGAACCAACAAAATATAGCATTATACGCCTTGTGTGGCCGTTTTCCTCTCACCTTGTAGTGAACTGTCATTGGACCACAGTAGTCTACTCCAGAATTAATGAACGGCCTAGCTGGTGTTACCCGTGTGGAGGGCAGATTGCCCATAATTTGGTGAAATAGGGCGGGCTTAGCTTTACTGCATATTGTGCAGCGATGAATCGGCGCTCTTGCCATGATCTTACCTTTTATTGTCCAAAATCATTGTCTCACTATTCCTAAGAGAGTTTGTGCACCACAATGCTTGTTGTCCTTATGTATCATTTCAAATATCAGCTTAGCGATAGGATCATTGTAAGGAAGAAGCAGCTGATGTTTGGAATCGTATTCCAATGATGAGGCTTCCAGTCGACCTCCCACACGTATCAAACCCTCACCGTCCAAAAATGTTGAAAGGTTCGACAAATTGCTGGTTCCTCGCAACACTTTGTATTTAGCAAGCTGTTGAATTTCTTCTTTGAAATCTAATGCCTGTATTTGCTTGATGATTAACATTAGTGCATTTTGTAGTTCCTTTGTCGATAGGGATTTTTGATGTTGTCTAGAGCCATTCCGTTTGGTATTGGTTAAAAATCGTAAAATGTATCCAACAATGTGTTGAAGACGCCAGAATGAATTCTTATGATTTATTTTATAGTTGAAATCGGGTTCTGTTGAAGTCATCACTAATGCTTGCTTTTCCTTTCTCTATAAATTGGTTGTGTGTGCAAGGTTCGGCCTGAATTTAGGTGGCCAAGCTGTTTCTTGACCGTGTAAAAATATGGGACCATAGAACCATAAAGAGCAATCTTTCAGGTGCCTGGGTGCAATTCCTCGAGATAATATGTCTGCGTGATTACATTTTGTGCTGATGTGCCGCCATTGTTCTGGTCTAGTGTTTTCTAGGATGTTGAAATTCGATTGGCAACAAAGGTGTTGAGAGACGCTGATGAGTTTATCCAAGACAGCACAATTTCCGAATCAGTCCACAACCAAACTTGGCTTGTAAACTGAAGATCAGCTATTATTCTTGTAGCTAGTTGTGCTCCAAGTACAGCTGCGCATAGCTCCAATCGTGGAATGGATTGAGCTTCGATTGGGGCTATTCGGGACTTCGCACAAAGGATTTGTGACATGACTGTTCCATGTTTCATGGTAGATTGAAGATAAGCCACTGCACCGTAAGCCTTTTCTGATGCATCTGTAAATATGTGCAATTGTACAGATTCTGTGATTCCACCTTTGAAGATGTGTCTTGATATTTTTAGCGTTTTCAGTTCATTCAGGTCTGCGCGGAAAGTAATCCACTTGGTATGCATGGATTCGGGTAGAGCTTGGTCCCAATCGAGTTTTAGCTTCCACAACTCTTGTATGAATATTTTTGCAGTGACTGTGATAGGAGACAGAAGACCCAATGGATCGAAAATTCGTGCGAGATCCGATGTCACAGTCCATTTAGTTACTCTTTTTTATCAATAATATTCACGTTTATGCTTAGTTGATCTTCTTTCGGCAGCCACGTGAGTCCTAGTTTACTGATGGAATCTGATTTGCTGCTCTCGAAGTCCAAATTCAGTTCCAGATCATCTTTTGGAACATTTTTGAGCAGTTGGGGGTGATTGGTACACCATTTTCGCAAATTGAAGCCGCTTTGCTTCATGATCTGCTGAAGTTGTTCTTGCACCTGAATTGCGGTGTATAAGTTATCGCTTCCGCCTAGTCCATCATCTACATAGAAGTTTTCTTTTAGAAACTGTGATGCCAGAGGATACTGTCTGGCATTTTCCTTTGCCAATTCTTGCAGGCATTTAGTTGCTAAATAGGGAGCTGCTCTTCTTCCATATGTTACAATGTTTAATTGATAGTATGAGAGTGGTTCTGAAGCATCTGTCCGCCAAATTATCATTTGAAAACGGCGGTCCTCAGGAGAAACCAAAACTTGCCGATACATCTTTTCTACATCTGTGGAGAATACGAATTTGGGAAGTCGAAACCTTAATAAAATTGAAAATAGCATGCTTTGTACTATTGGTCCTGTGTACATCAAATCATTTAAAGAGTGCCCTGATGTTGTTTTTGCTGAATCATCGAATGCTACCCTCAATTTTTTTGTGGAGCTGTCCGGCTTTAGAACGCAATGATGTGGGATAAAATAGTTTGGTGAGCTAATAGAAGTTGATGATATCTTCGTCATGTGTTTCATATTTTCGTATTCATCCATGAATTTCTGATATTGACTCCTATATTCGGGGTTTTCCTGCAGTCGATGTTTTTATTTAAATAAATGTATATTTAAATTTTTAATGTACCATGGAGCCGATGTTATTAGTCTTAAAATCTTATTTTGCCTTCGTTGGATTCTCACTATATTGGATGCTGAAGCAGTGCCCCATAACTGTATTCTGTAGCACCATATTGGTTTCAAAATCGACTTGTATATTAAAAGTTTACAATCTAGACTGAGTGATGAATTTCTACCAATCAGTCAATGTATCTGAGTTAATTTCAGTTTCATTTGTGTTAGCTTTGAGCCAATATGGGGCTTTCATGTAAGCCGTCGATCAAGGTGTATACCAAGGTATTTTACGTGTGAATGTTGAAGAACAACTTGATTGTTGATTCGAATTGGGGAACAAGTATCTCTTCGCAGGGTAAATATTACCTGGATACACTTTTGCTCGTTTACTTTGATTCTCCATAAATTTAACCATAGTTCCAGTTGTGTAATATGTTTTTGTAGATATCGGGAAGCCTTGTGAGGGTTTTCGTGCATACTAAGGCAGGCTGCATCATCGGCAAACGTAGGTGTATGGATATTGCTGCTCAAAGGCATATCACAAGTATAAATCAAATACAAAACTGGCCCCAGTATGCTACCCTGTGGCACATCGGATAATATAGATTTGGGCACACTCATGAAGTCTCCTTCCACACCCGTAAACTTCCGGGTAGTAATATAACTTTCTAATAGCTTCAGAAAATTTATTGGTAAATATTATTTCAATTTTAAAATAAGACCTTCATGCCATACTTTATCAAATGCCTGAGAAACGTCGATAAACCGCAGAACAATACTTCTTTTCTTCAAATGTTCGTCTTATAAATTGAACCAATCTATGAGTTTGTTCAATGGTGCTATGCTGACTTCTAAAACCAAACTGATGGTCCGGTATGCACCCACTACTAACTAGAATTAGGGAAAGTTTTGTCATGAGCAGTTTTTCGAAAAGTTTTGACATTGTTGATAGCAGACTTATTGGCCTGTATGACTCAGCCTTGGTAAGGTCTTTGCCCGGCTTTAAAATCATTTTGACCTTGGCAAGCTTCTAGCTGTGTGGATAATACTCCAGTCGTAAAATGGCGTTAAAAATAAATAACAGGATTTTAATTGCACTAAGAGGCAACTTTATTAGCATCTGGTTACTAATTCCATCAATACCCGGAGCTTTCTTCGGGTTAAGTTCAGCAATTAGTTTTTGTACATCACGCGTTCTAAATTGTATGGATCAAGCGGGTAGCGCAACTACATTCGGCTAATCAATAACACCAGTACATGTGTTAGGGGTAAATACTGATTTTAAATGCTCAGCACATATTTTACCTTTTTCAGTATCGCTTCTTGCCCAACCTCCGGTAGATGTACGCAGAGGTGGTTTAAGCTCAACAGGTGTTTTAAGCTTTGTAGCAGCGCACCACAAAGAGTAATTAGATGTTGGTGTGACATCAAGACCTTCCAGATAGTTTTTAAGAGATGCAGTTTTTTCAAATGCAAGCAAGTCTTCGAGTGTATATTTGAATTTTTTTATATACCATTGAGCCAATGTTATTTATCGCAAAATTTTGTTTTGCCTTCGTTATTTTCTCTCGATATTCAAAGCTGAAGCAGTGCCTCATAGTTGAATTCCGTAGCACCATATAGGCTTCAAAAGCGACTTGTATATCAAAAGTTTGCAATCTAGACTGAGGATTGTATGACGAAAGTAGTTGAAGAAAGTGTTCTGCGCCCAACAAAATGTCGATTTTGTCCGGTCGGTTGAAATGTGGATCAGCTAGTATGAAGTTTTTGGGTATTGGCCAGTCTTTTATGTTGATGAATTGTGCCGGTTGGGAAGAAATAATACGCGGCACCACAAATGCTTCGAATTGTGTTGTGAATCCATTAATTTGAGAATGTAATGCTATGTTAACTCGGTGCTGTATTTTAGTGGTGGTGCTTCCGATTCCACTAATGTTTGCTGATGTCAGCTGCATTGGAATACCAAGTCGTTTGACTAGACGCTCGGTGATAAAGTTTACCTGGGATCCTGAGTCAAGTAATGCGCGACATTCAATTTCTGATGAATCAGTTTTGAGTTTAACTACTGCAGTGCCAAGGATCACAGCTGATGACGACTGTTGACTTGCTGTGGTTAAAGAAGTAGCTTTTGATTTGGTTGAGCACCCTGCTGTTGCAGGAAAAGTCGTAGCTTCTACAATGGTCGTTGCAGAGGATGATGCTGCCTGTGGTTTTTCTTCATTTAATTGTTTTGACGGGTAGTTATTGTTTTCTAGATGCAATAGCGAGTTATGTTTCTTATTGCATTTCGTGCAACCCCTTGAGGTACATTGTTTTGAAGAATGACCAGATTTCAGGCAATTTACACATAATTTTTGTTTTTGGATGAAATTTAAGCGCTCGTATGGCTTGAGTTGTTGAAATCGTTGGCAACGATATAGCTGGTGAGGACCTATTTTACAAAGCACGCACGAAGGCTCAATTAATTTAGATGGTGCAGCTGTTGCACATACCTTCGAAGATGGATTTTCCTTTTGGCCCATTGCCTCCATTGATTGCAATCGAGTTTCCAGAAAAGCTAGGAAGTGTTTGATTTTCTGTAGCTGTTTTGGATTTGTGATTGATCTTTCATATTGGTTATGAGTGTTTCGATACAGTTTCTTTACGAGGAGGTGCAATAGTAGGGGGTCCCAGGATGTAGTGTCGATTCCAAGATTTTGCAATGCGTGCAGACATTCCTGAGTTATGTCATGCAGTTGCTTGATTGATGCAATTAATGATGTATTAATGATGCGATCAAAATTCGTCTATTGTCGTATTGCTCTTTTAGTATTTCCCAGGCTGTCTCGTAATTTTCTGCAGTCGCTGAAAGGTGACTTATGAGCCTTTCAGCTTCACCTGCTACATTAGCCTTCAGGTACCACAATTTTTGGACTGCAGGAATCCGCTGATTGCCTACAAGTTGCAGAAATAAGTCATAGAAGGTCCTCCATTTGAGGTAGTCGCCGTCAAACTAGGAATTGTTATGTTAGGCAGCGGTACTCCAATAGGCTGATCATATGGAGTCGGTGGATCGGGAGCCAGTTGGGAAGCCATTTTAAAATTTTAAAATATCTTCGCTTCTAAGGTAGTGTATGTAGTCATGTTGTATCCTTCTTGAACCGGATCATGACTGGTTTCCCATATGATGAAATGTAGGTTCTGGATTTGGTCCCATTATTTTTCTTTCAGCTTCATATTCTCGGCTGTCGGATCCATTGTGAGCAATCGCTGTAGCGACCCCATCATTAGAATTTGCCTTTTTATTAAAGCGATAGTTGCAGATGTCTTACATCCTACCTCACCAGGGGGTTTCATTAGTGGTGTGGGTTTGTCGGCGATTGGTTGTTGAACTGCCTCCCCTGTAGATGATTTCATCAGAGCTGTCTCAAAAATATCTTTGTATTTGTCGACAAGCTCTGAGATGTTTTTGTAGTAACCTTTAGCATAGTAGTCGTGGTCTAACGGAATTTGATCGAGGCAACGGATTTTGCTGTCCGTGGTCTCAAATTCCGACCAAGCGCTATCTAGCCTTTTGAGTCGTTCCTCATAGTAAGCAACAGTTTTCCTGATAGCTGAGTCTTTTTTAAAATTGCGGATTATAGTTTCGATCAAGTCACCTGCTGCCAGCTGTGATTCTATCAGCTTGTTGAAAGTGTATATATTTGGTTTCTGAGGATTCACGATTTGAGTTGTTGAGTCTTCTAGCTGCCTGAAGGGGAATGCTCCAGTGTAGAAATTTATTTATAAATATTGATCCCAGCTGCCTGAAGAGAATGCTCCAGTGTAGGAAGTCTTACGATGTATGTTAATCCTAGCTGCCTGAGAGGAGTGCTTTCAGTGTAGGAAACGAACGAATATTGATCCTGTGTCAGATCACGTCGGGGTCACCAATGTTGAAAGTAGTTAGAGCAGTAAAATATTATTTACTATTCTGCTCCAATTATTTAATTTTTTTACTATTACTACAATTACAGCTACCAAAATGTGCCGGTAGCGGTAGTAATAGTAAATGAACGGCTACAAGTTTTTTATATTTTTTTGCTAAAGTATTTCGTGTTTTTCGTTACTACAGCTACTTGGAGTCTGTTGCTGCTTCATTCATGCCATGTGTAACATTCAATATCTGCAGATGCAATGTTGTATGCTGTTAAGTTGTAAACCGATAGACGTCTCTTATAACATATTACGTTATCCATTGTTATTGGAATGTTTATGACTTGCTGCATATTAAATTTCCTTAACTACTTTGTATCAAAAGGATTTTACATTTCATAACTTTTTAATTTGTTATAGGATGTTAACCCTTTGTGACGCCATGTTGCAGATATGCAACAAACCATTCAATCCTCATTAAAACCATTGAGTAGAGGCAATTGTTAATTTTATTTTAATGCAGTAACTTTGGTACAATATCTAGTTTCAAAGATACAATTTTTTCTTAATAAAAAACTGTATATTTTACATCAGAACAGACTTGCAATTTTTTAAAAACTTATTTTTCCAGCATTTTACGCTGTAATTTTTTGTGAATGTGCTAGTGAATTACTGTTTTTATTGTTATAATGCTATCAGTAAAGTTATTTCTAATCTGGAAATTTAATTGTCAAGATATCTGACTTTCTTTCCTCTTAATTCCTTAACCTTTTTCACTCCAATAAATAAAATTTCAAATAAATGCTAGAACAACATTTTTTTACTTGTGCTGCGAGCTCCTGGCATTTGTAAAAAAAATTTTTTCTCGATTTTGCGTCACAAAGGGTTAAGTACTCAAATTACTCCAAATTATAAATACATGTGTAAGCTTTTTGTATATGTTCGCTAAACGCATATTTTTTTCTTGCTGGGAAAAAACTATACTTCTTTAATGAAATTAGAAGGTGAATTCCTGATAAGGAGTTTAGAAAAATATAACTGCTTTTCTCTAATCAAAACCCTTAAGAATCGAATTATAGAACAACACGTACTTTTTAAAATTCGCCACAAAAGGCGAAAAAAATAGTACGCAAATACTTTGATTTCATGACTGTTTTGTAATCAAAATATCGCAAATAATCTCAACTACGACGTAGTATGAGATAACATTTCTGAAGTAACTGATATTTTATTAACTGATCTAACAAATTTTATGAATAAAGTACGGTGTAAACTCTGGCATTTCATGTGTCCCATATGCAGTGTAACCACAACTAAAAAATTTTTTAATGCTAAATGAGGCTTAAAATAATTCTAAAAATGCTAAAAAAATATTTGATAATCCTAAAAATTTGGAATGTTTTTAATAATTTTACCGTTATAATTACGAATAAGTATTTTATTTAACTTTAATAACACAAACAAAGTTGACTCAAAAGTAAAAACAACAATTCAGAAACATACAAAATACAATTGCTGAATTCATAAAACCTCTTGTACACTGAAAAAACAGTTTTACATAAATTCAACGAACCCGCATTCGTTGATTTGAATTCATTGAAATTCAACGTATTATACGTTGATTCAAAAAAATATTCATTGAAATTCAAAGTAAAATTTTATGTAGATATGAATTGAACGTTGAAACCATTCTTTGATATTATTCGTTGAATTTAACAACGAACTAGTTTTTTGATTTAACGTATAATACGTTGAATTTAAGGAACACCTTCATTCTTCTAAATAAAAGAAAACAGCTTACTAAATTTCAAGAAAGTGTACTTTGATTCAACGAAACCATTCATTGATTTTAAGTAATGTACGTTGAATTTGACTTAAAGAAGACGAAGAAGATATTTTATTCAAGGAACCCGTTCATTGATTTTAAGTAATGTACGTTAAATTTAACTTAAAGAAGAAGAATATGTTTTATTCAATGAACGAGTACTTTGATTCAAGGAACCACCACTTGAATTTTTGGTTTGCTTGGTTCAATTCAACGTACTAGTTCCTTGTTTTATAACGGGAAAAAGACATACTAAAAAGTAAAAATAAACACAAAGCAATCAGTTATTATTCTTCGTTTGCCAAATAAGTTTGTGTACAGCTAAAAAACGAAATTTGTAATAAAAAAGTGTCAAAAAGTAAGTAACTAATAAAGAAGTAATTACAATTAATTTTAAAGAGTACAAAATGCATTGTTTTCATTGCAAAAAGAAATATAGTTGTATAAATATATTAATTCGTCATATAAGAAAATCCCACGAGTTTAATATATATCGATGTTATGAATATAATTGTGCATTAGTTTTTACCGATTTGTGTCGATATAAAAGGCATATAATACAAGCGCACGCTGCTATAAGTCAAAGATTGAAAAACTCCAGTATATGTGAAAAAAAAGTAAACAGAAAAGTGTACCACCAAAAATAGCAATTTGTTCAAATAATTCTAATAATATATTTGAAACTGCATTAGTGTATGTAAACGCAAATGCTGAAATAAAAAAAGAGTTCAAAGTCGAAGAAGAATTAAAAGCGCTTCAAGAAAAATCATTAAAATTTTGCATTTATTTACATTCAAATAGCAACTTTTGTAGAAAAGACGTGTATGAAATTCAGCAATTAGTTTCAACATTGATTGTCATTCCAGTTCTAAAAATATTTGACCAATTTGCAAGAGAAAAAATCAAAGATATATCTATTTTAAATGAAATTATTAGCATTATTAGTGTTTGTAAAAATCCATTTCATTCGTTAGGCACCGATTATCTCTTACAAAAAAGTCTTATTTCTAAAGGATACATGTGTAGTGTTAATGAATTTATTATCAATGCCGATCTTCAACCTATATTTAGTAAGGGTCAATTAAAGTATGAGGAAAAAATCACCAAAGGGGTACTTTTGCCTCTACGTTTTCAATTTAAAAAAATTTTTGAGCACGAAGACTTTATAGTCAAGATGCTGCATCATATGAGCGCATTAAAAAAAAGTGATCGTTTTACTAATTTCATTCAAGGACGACTTTGGGAAAAAAATACAAATGTATCCTAATAAAATACTTATACCATATTTTTTATATGCAGATGAATTTGAAATTAATAATCCCCTAGGGTCACACATAACAAAACACATGCTATTTGCAATTTTTACTATTCATTCCCATGCCTGCCTTTAGAAAAATCTAAGCTAGATAATATATTTTTAGCAGCTGTTATCAAGTCACAAGATTTGAAAACATATGGAAATAAAAAATGTTTAGAACCTTTAATTAATGAACTGAAGTTTCTTGAAGAAGAAGGTGTTGAAATAAAAGCATCAGACGGTAATGTGTATAACCTCCACTTTATTTTAGGACTTTTTCTAGGAGATAACCTGGGGCTTAATTCCTTATTAGGGTTTAACAAATCATTTTCTGGAATGTTTTGTCGTTTTTGCAAATTATCTTAAGAAAGATGCAAAATAATATGCGTTGAACAACCAGATGAACTACGAAGCATCTTGAACTACAAAAGCGATATCCTTTCACAATGCCCAAGAGAAACAGGAATTAAAGAAGAATGTTGCTTCAATTCCATTCCGTCATTCCACGTAGTAGATAATTTTTCAGTCGATGCTATGCATGATATTTTTGAAGGTGTATGCCATTACAACATTTGTCAAATTATATCACATTTAATTAATAAACGAAAATATTTTACACTTGCACAATTAAATGAAAGAAAACAAAATTTCGAGTACGGTCCAATAGAAATTGGTAATATATGTGGTGAAATTTCAATGACTCATATTCAAAATCGTCATTTACGAATGTCAGCAAGAGAAATGATGACGTTTATTACTTTTTCCCCAATAATGGTAGGAGATTTAGTTCCAAATGATGAAGAAATATGGAAATTTCTCCTAAATATTTTAGAAATTATTGATATTGTTCTTTGCTTCGAAATAACTTCTGACTCCATTGCTGGTTTAACAACTAAGATAAAAATTCACAATGAGCAATATATTTTATATTTTAAAGACAACTTAAAACCCAAATTTCATATTTTAACTCACTATCTAACAATTTTAAAAAATTCTGGCCCACTAAGAAAATTTTGGTGCTTCAGATATGAAGCCAAACATAGAAATTTTAAACTATACTCGCACGCTATAACATCCAGAAAAAATATTTGCCTTACATTGTCCACTAAATTTCAACTAACTTTCGCTAGTAGACTTTTAAGTTCAGTAAATTATAATAACGATTATGATGTTAAAGAAAAAGATGAAATCAGCTGTGGACTCTCGTCTTTAGTAAGCACTGCATTGAATGCACCTAAAGAAGCTCTCAAATATTACAGTAAGGCGAATTATAAAGGGGTTACCTACGCGTGCGGGTATTATGTATCGAAGTTTGACGAGGACTTCAATATTTTTAAAATTATAAATATTGTTAAATTTGATGCAAACTATGTTTTACTTTCGCAACAAATTAAAGACGTTCAGTACCTGCCTCATTACACGTCGTATCAAATTGATCCTAATGTTTGCGGAAAGTTTGAAATTTTGAACTTCAAGGATCTTGTAGGACCCCCAACAAATCTTATAAAAACTTCGAACGGGCAAGACATGATACGAATTAAGGAATACTATATGCCTTAAGCGCACTTGTAACATATGTGTATATGTATGTATGTACATACATACATATATACATATATGTATGTATGGAGCTTTTCCTTCAATATCGTAATAACTAAAAAAACTTGGAAAATTCAAAATATTAAACTCATTTTCTGTAATCAAGTTTTTTAGTTACATTTCTATTGCACCAAAGGCTCGGTATATGTATATGTATATGTATATAAACCAAAATATTTACTACTTCTGGAAAAATATAAAGTTTTTATATTTATTTAAAAATATCATAGGTACATAATTACAACCAATATTGAAAACTGCCGCTTAAATCAGAAAACTTTGAAAGCCAATAATTAAAAAAAAGATGGAGTGCAACGAATTTGAGAAGCAAACAATTTTTATAAACAATTGTGACGAAAATCTGCCGAATAATTTAATTATCAGTTGTGGTGTTACACCAATCCCAAGTAGCCAAACGTACTCAATAAACAATTCTGATAAAAATATGCCTGACAACTTGATTATCAGTTGTGATGTTATACCAAGTACTGAAACTCGTCCATATGAAAAATCTGCAGAGTTGGTAGAAGATAGTTATATATTTTCGCCACAGGTCCCTGCTATTAGTCCTGAATATCAGGAACTTGCTGAATTACTCCAAAGTTGGAATTTGGAGCATTTGTTGGATTTTTTTAAATGTAAGCCTTTATATATTTATAATTTTTATACATAAATGCTTTGGTTTTTATTCACACTTTTCCTTTCCCTATTAAATATCCAAAATTCAAGATACGCCTTTTATATCAATGCATCGATATTACTATATGTATATAATCATAACATTCTTCAATTTATAGCTGAGAAAATCACGATAGCAGTATTAAAAATTATTGAAAAACATCACATACCGATGTTATTTAAAAATCAAAAAATGGGAGACATGATTCAGTTTGAACATTATTATTATTATCCCACTCAATAAGTATTCAAGATCTTGGTGCTGATCCAGCGAAGACTTTGTCGCAATGCTCATCAAACTCTACGTCTGTAGCAAGTCCAAGGGAAACCAACCAGCAAGAAGTTATATTGTCTGAGATTTTAAATGAAAATACCAGATCAACACAAGTAATGGATTACTATAATGAGAATTCTCGTTTGTTATGTCATCACCGATCATTGTTAATTGATATTATTTGTCACTATTTTGAAGAAAATTCTTTGCATATGTCGCTGTCAACAAGCTATAAGCTGGAAGAGGAGATACTACTTCGCTTTCCCAGTGAGAAATTACAGTACTATCGTACTTCTAAGCGAGGTAAAATGTATATGAAGTATTGCAATTCCAAATGTACCAGGCATACTACGAAAAAAAATCAGTTCCAGATGCACCTACTCCTGACATTACTGGTTCCAACTCCCAAGTTTTATGTAAGTATAGTAGTTTTACGATAGCATTATTTTACATAAATATTTATGTATGTTAATTTTAAAGATTCCGAGAGCAACGCAGAGGATTGCATTAGAAGCCTCAGATATGACAATTTGAGTGCAGACGAATTCGACAGTACTTGGCAAGCATGCAGCAATTTCAGAATTAATGAAATAAACCAAGCTTCCACTTTAGCCGATGTTTTTAAAAGATGGCCTGAATATAAAAACCGAGTGGATTCCGATATGTGAGTATATAAATATTTACTGTTTTATACTTTAATATTTATTGCAAAATAAATATTTGTATTAAGATTATCAAAGCTTAAGGTCTAATTCATAAATCAAATAAAAAAATAAAGTTTTTTTCTATATGCAGATTTATGAATTAAACCTGAAGCTTGAACATTCTTAATAAAATAACTAATAAAAAGGTCGAACGAAATACAGTTGAACTCCGATTACCCGGGCCGCACGGGACCAAAACGACGGTTAACTGACTTCCGTATAATCCAGGTTCATCTGTATAATAATATTTTATTACAAAATAACGATATTTTAGATTGACAAAGACTTCAGCGTTGCTTTTGGGAAACGTGAAGGAGTTTTCTTTAAATGGCCGGAACGATTTGCGAAGATAAAAAACTTTCTTCTATCAGAGAACAACGTCAAAGATAAATCTCTGATAGAAATATTGAATAACTTGGATGAGTCGCAGTGCAATGACGGTAAATGCAATTTATTACTACTCAATACTTGTTTATCTACAATTTATGTTTGTTTTTTATTTTTTTAGACAATGCTGCTGTAAAACTGATGTGGTGTCTTCATGGATACTTCATACCTACAATAAAGGTTACAAAAAATAACAACAAAAAAACGTTTTATGTTTAAAAAACAATGAGAAATTCTCAGGATGCGTTTATGTTTGTTGGGAATAGCACACAAGAAGTAACCGAATATGTTAATAACTTAGCGTCTAAAGAAGTATTCGTTCAACCCTTCATTCTAGCTATTGGAACTAAGAACTTTACCTCATTCGAAAATTTCTTAGTTTATTTAGACGGAATATCTTTCCAGTTTAGCTCTTTTTTGAGGGCTTTAGATATATGTTTTAAATGCTTTCATTTATTTAATTTAGAGTATCATCCACCCTGCATTCAATTTTGGCAATTTATTGAGTGTTATTTTTATGGTTTTGTAAATACAAACAAAACACCTTCAAGAGTTTCTGTAATGACAGAACAACTCAAAGAAACCAAATAAATTTATTTAAGTTTGTTTTATTGTAAATAAACATTAATTTATAAATGAATTATAAGTTAACTTTCTAATTTATAATAATTATTAAGGCTTTATAAAGTTTTTATAAAATGGATTTTCATATTAAGCCTCTATAAAGCCTTAATAATTTTTATAAATAAGGCAATAATTATTTTGAAGACTGTAATATTACAACCAAATTTTTTATGTACAAACATATATAAACATACATGTATATAAGTAAGTAACTTATTATATAAATTTTTAAATAAAATACTCAATTTAATATGAACTTGCCTATTATTATATTTATTTAAAGTGAAATTTTGAATGTATAGGTGCATTGGGTCAAGGAACAAATTCATAAAATTCAATAAATAGGTTCATTGGGTCAAGGAATAGGTTTCTTAAATTCAAGGAACTATTTCATTAAATTCAAAGTATGTATACGTTGGGTCAAGGAATATATTCATAAAAATCAATGAATGCATTCATTGGGTCAAGGAACAAGTTTCTTAAATTCAAGGAACTATTTCCTTAAATTCAAAGTATAAATACGTTGGGTCAAGTAATAAGTTCATTCCATTCAATATATAGGTTTAATGAATTTACGTAAGGTTTCAACGTATGGATTCTTAACTTCAACGAACTGGGGCGTTGAATTCAACAAGTCAAGGATGGGCATACGTTGAATTCAATGAACATGTTCCTTAGGTGAAAAATAAGGAATAAATTCGTTGAATCAATTGTATCTTTGTATGATTGTATTAAATATAATAGTTTAAGACTTGTTGTTGGTAGTTTTCATATAAAAATAAAATGCATAAAATAATTTACACTTTTATTTGATATGTTTTAATATATAAGTATCCCAGCTATCAACATAATGCGAAAGACATTTAAAATTACTTTTTGCATTAAAAAATGTATTAAGTTACTTTTTCAGTATTAATTTTCATTGTATGTCCAGGAGCCGGATTCCGCAACGATGAATTTTGAAGTGTTCGATCCCGAAAAAAACATAATTTTGAATACGTCTTTTCTTATTATTATTAGTGTTGTGGTCCAACCAGAGAAATCAATACACGTCAGCTTAGGTATAGTATATAATCCAAAAATTTTGTTCAATATTTATGAATAAAAATTAAAGACAAGTACAATGTAAAGTAGAAACCGGAAGGAAGATTTTAGCAAGTAACTTAAAAGAAGAATAAAGAAATCATAAAAACAGTGATATACAACGTTTTTATATCTGCACGTGGAAACCATAGTTGCACTTTTTAGTAACAACTTTTTTTGACAGTCCCACAATATCTCCTTCTCTTAAGTTAGGTCATACGAGTAGTCTCTCATTCAGATCGGCTTATTCGCCCGTCGGCGAGGTCGTGGCACTGGTTGCCATTGTGGATCTAGCTCTGATGATGAATCTGATGACATATCTTGTTCTGGATTCAATAGTCTCTAGTTGTGGAGTTACTTCTAATTTTAGTTGTTGATCGGGTACACTGCTCGCTAAAATATTTTCTGAGTCGGAAACCTGCTCCGAGACTTTTCGTTGGTCATCAGACATCGTCTGTGGAACGCTAGTCTGTGCATGTTCTATGGCAGTTTCTCTAGACACCGGATGCGATTTAGTTTGAAGTGGGAAAATATCAAGACTGTCGTATAAATGTCTTGTCGAGTCAAGGTGGTACACATTTTCATATGTTTTAGGTACGCTTCAAACTCGTTCGATAACTCTAACCGATTCCCAGCGCTTATTATTTCGCTGATACACTCTGGCATAGACCAAATCTCCCGATTCTAGCTTTCTTAGCGGTTTTCCGTCTCGACTTCTCTGTGATTGCTGCTGCAATACTGGGGGATTTAGTAAATTTAATTGAGTTTAAAAACGCTTCTGCTGGCGTACCACCGTTTGGTGCATTGGGGTTTGGCGTTGACCTGTGTTTTGTAAAAACGTTTGCTAGTTCCCTCATTTTGAAGTTTTACTAGTGCTCTCTTCAACGTGTCCACATACCTCTCCACCTGCCCATTTGATTGAGGATGACATGGGGCTGTGCGTACATGCTTCACTCCTCGACTTTCCAAAAATTTTTGAAACTGGGCACTTACAAATTGTGTCCCATTATCAGAGACGATGGTGTCACAATTTCCATTCCTTGCAAATGTCTCGTCCATTTTCTCAATCACTGCTGATGAGGTTATATTTTTGGTTTGGAAGATCTCAGGCCATTTAGAGTACGCATGAATTATCAGAAGGTAATAGTTACCATCACAAGGGCCTGCAATATCGATATGCACTCTCTCCATTGGTTTGGTTCCTACTGGCTAATTTTGTGGTGCAGCCTTAATAGGGGATCTTGCCGCCAAAGCACATGACTGACAATTTTGTACAAATGAAGTGATTTCTTCATCTATGGCCGGCCAAAACACAAGACATCTAGCCAAAGACTTCATCCTCTCTTTTCCAGGGTGCCCCTGTAATTGATGTAAAATGCGATTCCGCAACGGCTTTGGTATGACAATACGTTTTCCAAAAAGCACATAGCCTTCTACCACACTTAAAAAATCCTTCTTCTATAAAACTGAAGCAGAGAGTTATCAATATTTGATTCCCAGCCAATTTTCATTGCTTTATGACAGCTTGTAATTGCTTACAACTGGCTGTAGCTTGTTGTACCATGTTAAATGTAACTGGAATCTTGCTGATTTGGTTATTAAGCATCGAGGACATATCTTCCTCCAGTTTTGTGCATGCTATAACCATATATTCGTACGCATTCTCATTCACCAGTCTTGATAGAGTATCTACACATCCAAAATTCTTTGTATTTACATACTGCAGTTCGAAATCGTAACGCATCAAAGTGAGTGCCCACCTTTGCAGTCGATTTGCCGTATGTGCTGGGATACCTTTTTTACTACCAAAAATTGAAAGTAGTGGCTTATGGTCAGTCCATAATATAAATCGCCTTCCAAAAATGTAGCGGTGAAATATTTTTACTGCAAATATTAACGCCAGAGCCTCTTTTTCTATCTGGGAATATTTTTGTTCGATCGGCGTTAGAGTACAATCTGCATGCGCTATAACTTTTTCCTTATTATTTGGCATAATGTGGCAGATGAATGCTCCAAACCTATTCCAGACGCATCGGCTGCTACCTTTATGGGGAGATCTGGGTTATAGTGTGTCAAAAATTTTTGAATTTAAGATACTTTTAAATTGGTTAAAAGCTCTTTTACAATCTGCCGTCCATACAAATCTTACATTGTCATGTAGTAGGTTGTCTAAAGGTGCCCTCAGATTACTCATATTTGGAACAAATTTACTATAATAATTTGCACTTCCCAAAAAGTTCAGCAACATTTCTTGCTGGAGGCATTTTGAACATGGCACTGATTTCATCTGAATCCGGTCGTATTCCAGTTCGTGATACGATATTGCTTAACCTCTGTTGCAAAAAAATTATCGTTTTCACATGTTTTCTTGTGAGTTCGGATGTTAAAACACATGCTCCGCCTATTTAAGTTGAAATTTAGAAAATAAAAATTAATAGTGTGTGTTCTAGCATCCGAATTTAGAAGAACACAATTTGAAAATTGACGATTTCAAAGTTTTAGATTCTTTCGTTATCACTTTTGAGCAAATCTAAAACTTTGAAATCGTCAATTTTCAAATTGTGTTCTTCTAAATTCGGATGCTAGAACACACACTATTAATTTTTATTTTCTAAATTTCAACTTAAATAGGCGTAGCATGTGTTTTAACATCCGAACTCACAAGAAAACATGTGAAAACGATGTGGAAGCCAGAACATACACGTATATTCACGTATTCTTTGCAAGACTTTGAACACGTTCTGCAGGTGTTTTTGCCAATTTACACCTCCAATAATTATATCGTCTATGTATGCTGCAGTGTCATCGATATCTGCCAACATGGTGTCCATTATTTGCTGGAATGCGGATGGAGCGCTTTTTACACCTGGTGCCAATCGAATAAACGTAAATAACCCCTTGTGCGTATTTATGGTAAGAAGTTTTGCGGCCTCTTTTGTAACCTCAGTCTGCAAATATGCATCTGACAGATCAATATGAGTGAAAAAATTACTGTTTGCAATTTTAGCGTAAACATCTTCCTCTGTATGAAGGGGGTACTGATGTGGTTCTAAAGCTGCATTTAAGCCGGATGAGTAGTCTCCACAAATTCGAACTTTTCCCCGAGGCCTTCCTAACAGCTACTATAGGCGCTGCCCAATCAGAGAAATCCATTGGAGTTATGACGCCTAGATGATGTAGTCTATTTAATTCCTCTTCCTTCTTGCGTATGCAACCGGTCGCTTTGCCTGAAAAATCGGCTTTACGTCTGCTTTCAAATGTAATTGAACTACTGCCTTACTGCATTTCGATGGTAATGTGTTCAAAATGTCAGAATAGCGATGCTTAATCTCCGCCATGACACTTGCTGCCTTCTCTTTCGCAAAATGCTCGATTTGGCAACATATACTGTTCAATGGTTTGTACCATATACCAAAAAGGTCAAGTGCATGTGTACCTAGAACGTTTAAAGAATTAATTTCGGCTACAAAAATTTTTAGTTGTTGTACTTCCCCGTTGAGCTGAATTTCACAAACGAATTCAGCTATAAAACGAATTTTATCTTGTGTTGCACTGGTAGCGTGGCTACTGTGAAGTTTTACTCCTGGACTGCCCAAGTCCTGCCAACTTTTCTTGCCAATTATGGTTACGTCTGAAGCAGTATCAATCTGAAGCTGGAAAGTTTTTCCGTCCTCCAAGATTACTGCTGCTGGATGTGGGCGAATGATAACATCGACATACTTACGGCGTGCTGCATAATTAATACAATTTACGTTTGCTTTATTGTTCTTTGGTCGCTGCTGGCTTTGTTTAGTTTGCATTTTTCCATAATTTTGTATGTTTCCATAAGGGAATGCTTCTTTGGGTGCCTTCGTTTTCTGCGCGTTACAATAACCCTCAACTTTGGCTCAGCCTCATCCTCCAAAATATTTAACAATTTGGTACTAATTTCTGCATCCTGCTTGCATTTTAACCCAATGACAAAAATTAGACATTTCATCTGATCAGCTGTCATATCTGCCAGCTTAGATTTTTCACAGCATTCATTTACGCGAGCTGCATAAATAACAATGTCTTCCTGGGTTTCCTTTTCTAGCTGTAAGCTAGACTGAAAATTGACTCTCTGGAGCCAAACATGTTCTGA
The DNA here is from genome assembly GCA_944452675.1 of Tachina lurida. NCBI lineage: Eukaryota > Metazoa > Arthropoda > Insecta > Diptera > Tachinidae > Tachina > Tachina lurida. Next base: position 69,839,354 of record OX101754.1, read on the forward strand.
AGAATTTTCACTGTTTCAGAAAACGAAATATCTCTTGGATTTTTAAGCAGAATATATGTAGCGTACTTTCCATATGCTATTGAATCTAGTTTTCCCATCAAAAGTCGTACTCGCGCTGCATCATCCAACTCTTTTCCATCAACGGCGAACACATCTTCGTGCCTGGCGTACCAAACATCAAATGTTAAATTATTTTGCGGGTCATAACAAAATTCAGTCATACTGCTGGCCAATTGTTCCATAAAATTTTCTGGAGCATTTCGATTAACCTGCTCTGTAGCTCAAGTAGCTCCTGGATTTTCCCCGCTTCCTAAATGACGTAAAATATTTTTCACGACCAAAAAAACATCATGTCGGACCAGCTTAGAATTACTTCTAGCCAATTTTTCTCTTTAATTTATCGAAATATAAAATATAAACATCTGCAATTTCCGTAATCCTCGTCGACAATTTCTGTTGTGGTCCAACAAGAGAAATCAATACACGTCAGCTTAGGTATAGTATATAATCCAAAAATGTTTATTGTAATATTTCAATATGTAAAAGAATAAAAATTAAAGACAAGTACAATGTAAAGTAGAAATCGTAAGGGAAGATTTTAGCAAGAAAGTAACTTTTTTTTCATATATATATTTATTTATTGTATCTTCAAAAATGAACTAACAATAAGTAATCAAATCTTAAATCCAAATATAATTATTAGGCCCGACCAGTATCGGACATAAACTTAGTGATAGTTATAAATAATACATAAGTAGTGATAATCAAAAAGGAAAAAAGAAGTATTTTCAAGCAGTCCCATCTGGAGTGTTGAGTATAAGAGCCCTTGTGTCCCTCTTTTTTAAGCGGATGTGTCCAGTAAAGCTCAAAATATTACGGGCAACCGGATTAGGATGTGACTTGAGTTTAGTTAAATATTTGCCTGCGTATTTTGCTTTCTTCAGTCACTAGTTGCATATTTAAATCAATGTATATTTGAATTTTTAATGTACCATGGAGCCGATGTTATCAAACGTAAAATTTTGTTTTGCCTTCGTTGGATTTCCTCAATGTTTGAAGCTGAAGCAGTGCCGCATAGCTGAATTCCATAGCACCATATTGGCTTCAAAAGCGACTTGTATATCAAAAGTTTGCAGTCTAGGCTGAGTGTTGAATTTCTGCCAATTAACCAATATATTTGAGTTAATTTAAGTTTCATTTGGGTTAACTTAGAGTCAATATGATATTTCCATGCAAGCCTTCGATCAAGGTGTATACCAAGGTATTTCACTTGAGAATGTTGAGGAATATTTTGATTGTTGATTCGAATGGGAGAACAAGTATCTGTTCTTAACGTAAACGTTATATGGACACACTTTTGCTCATTTACTTTAATTCTCCATAAGTTTAACCATATTTCAAGCTGGGTAATGTGTTCCTGGAGATGGCGGTATGCCTCATCAGTGTTTTTGTGCATACTCATGCAGGCTGTATCATCGGAAAATGTAGAAGTGTGGATGTTATTGCTCACAGGCATATCACAAGTATATATTAAATACAAAACTGGCCCCATAATACTACCCTGTGGCACACCGGAAGATATAGAATTGGGCACACTCGTCAACTCTCCTTCCACAACAGTGAACTTCCTATCAATAATATAACTTTCCAAAAGCTTTTGTATGTTTATTGGTAGGTATGTCTTCAATTTTAAAACTAGGCCTTCGTGCCATACTTTATAAAATGCCTGAGAAACATCAATAAAGAGAGCAGAACAATACTTCTTTTCCTCTAATGTTCTTCTTACAACTTGGACCAATCTATGCGTTTGTTCAGTGGTGCTATGCTGACTTCTAAAACCAAATTGATGGTCCGGGATGCAGCCATTATCAGCTAAAATTTTGGACAATTTAGTCATCAGCAGCTTTTCGAAAAGCTTTAAAATTGTTGAAAGTAAGCTTATAGGCCTATATGACTCAGCCTTGGTAAGATCTTAGCATAGCTTTGGAATCATTTTAATCCTGGCAAGTTTCCAGATATGTGAAAAATACTGCATTCGTAAAATGGCATTAAAAATATATATAGCAAAATTCTTATTGCAATATGAGGTAAATTCATCAGCATCTTGTTACTAATGCCATCAATACCCGGAGCTTTCTCCGGGTCGAGTTCAACAATTATTTTTTGTAGTTCACGCATCTTAAACCTTAAGGGACGATGAGGTAGAGAGACTACACTCGGTAAATCGGCAGCACCCGTACATGAATTGGGAGTGAATACAGATTTTAAATGCTCAGAAAATAAGTTACCTTTATCACTATCGCTTCTTGCCCAGCCTCCGGTCGAAGTACGCAGTGGTGATTTAAGATCAACGGGTCTTTTAAGATTTCTAGTGGCGCGCCATAATGAGTAATTAGATGTTGATGTTACATCAAGACCTTCCAGTAATGCAGTATTTTCCGAAGATAGAAGCTCTTTGAGTCGTTTAGTACATTCTTTAACTCTGATTTTATTTAGGGGTGATCTGTGTTGTTGCCATTATCTTCTAGCTCTCCTTTTTTCACATACAAGACATTCAATTTCCGTACAATAAATTCTATTAAAGCCAGTCTGCGGATAGGAAGTAGTGTGAATGTTTTCTACACAGTGACTACTAATATATTTTTTTAATCCTAGCCAGTGGACCCTATTAATCATTTTCACATATGAGTTAATTTAATCACTCCTTAGTGGGTTGAAAATTGTAACTCTTGTGGGAGAGTGATCGGAGGACAGATCTAGAGAGGCCTATACGTGAGTTAAGTCCCTATGAATATTTTTCGTGATGCCAAAATCTATAAAATCTGGAATTTTTTTACGTCAGTAGCCAATAAGTAGCCTCCCTACTTGAAATGACATCTAAGTCCATTTTTGAAATTGTATTAAACAACGCTCGACCTCTAGGTGTAACAAGACGCGAGCCCCAGTACGTATGTTTTGCATGTAGTCACCAGCTGCCACGAAGCAAGAACCAAGCGATTTGTAGAACTTCTCATACTTATCTTCGGTAACTGAAAATCTGGGATGTGAGTAAATTGATGATATCATGAAATTCGCACAAAAATTTTCTACGAAAATATTCGTTGCTTGCATATATTCTTAACTTAAAAGAAGAAAAATAAAGAAAGCATAAAAATAGTAGTTTTTTGTCAGTCAACACACAACAATTAGGTGCTTGACGTTTAAAATACATTGAAGCGGCTATTAGACGGTCATACTCGGTATATGAACGTCACAGACTTTCGCACATTTCAATAAACACCTTTAGCAATGCGCGCTCTAACCAAGTCATCAAATTTGCACTGAGTTTGACAGAAGATCTATTAAACAAGTATGATGGTATGACAAATACAAAAATTCAAAAATTTTTGAAAACCAAACCAAGCTGAAAAACACGAACTTTGCATTAAGACAACATTCTCAAATACCAAGTACGACAGCTTAATAGCCGCTTAAGACGTCTTATGCTGTTTACATCATTATACATTTGTATAAATTTTTTTTTTCATATATATTTTTATTTATTGTATCTTCAAAAAAGAACTAACACAGAAAAAAAAGATTCGTAAATACAAGTAATTTATTTGTGAATACAATTAAAATACTATTGAGAAAGGCACCTACAATGATTTTTGTGAACACAAACACGCATTTGTAACATAAGAAAACAAAATCAAGTCGATTATTTCCAATTAAAATGATTGTGTTATTCACAATTGAGTTGTTAACAGAAAACAAAAATTTTTAATGAATTTGTTTTTCAAATTCGAATGTGTTATTTCTTTGTTTGTTTTTTTTATTTTTTCTAGAACTTGGTTTTGTGTTAAATTTTTAAGTTGTTTGGGATGAATCGAACCGGCGATCTCTTGACTAATAGACTGAAGTACTTACCACTCAGCTAAAGAGCAAATCGTTATTAGATAAGCAAATAATGAATACACACAAAATGCGAGTTCTTCTACATGTGCGTATTCCGTTATGATATAATTTAACAAATAATTTTATTGAGTAATTTAATAGATTAGAAAAATTTAAATTTGTTATATCAACAATAAGCAGCATCAAAATCTTTAGTTGACATTTTTAATAAAAAAAAATATTCAAAAATTTTTGAGTTTTTGCGCCATGTATAACATAAAATTTGGTTAGTTCAGTTTATTGAAAAAAATGTGTGTTTGTCGTATCAACAACTTAATTTTTTATATTAACTAACATTTCAATTTTAATTAATTATGAACAATTTGTTTTGCTGGTTGCTGGTTGATATTTTTTTCTGTGTAACAATAAGTAATCAAATCTAAATTATATATATAATTATTAGGCCCGACCAGTATCGGGCATAGACTTAGTGATAGTTATAAACAGTGTTCGAAAATAAACATTATTTAATGTACTTTAGTGTTCTGTAAGGTACAACCTCACACACACAAGCGCTAATAATGTAGGTATTCCGAATACATTAAAATTATAAGTACTTATAATCTTAGTTAACTTAGTAACTTAAGGCCCAACTATAATGTGCTTAACCAAACTTAAGCTAGTCTCAAAATTCAACGAAATGCATGTCAAATGCTTAAGTAAATTACTGAAGACTTTTAGGTGGCTATATTGTACTTATTGGCCTGTCACACACGAGACTAATTTTTATGCCGCACAATTTCTGTTTTTTTAAGAACACACGAGACTAAATTCATCCGACATAAAAATGTATACGCATACATAGCTTTATGTGTGTTAGTGTTTTTTGTATGCATTTGATATTTGCTGTTTTTTTAAGTTGTGTGTGTATTGGTTTTGTGCTGGTGATGCGGGGTTGTAGCTGGTTGAAAAATTATACCAAACACGAAACCCCTCTCTTTGCCTCTCTCACCTACAAACTGGCATGTTATGCCAGCACAATTGTTCTCGTGTGTGAAAGGCCATTGAGCTTAAAAACTTTCTACACTTAGTTGCAAACATTTGCACTTTTGGAAAACTATTTTCGTTTTTATTTCTTTAAAATGTAATATTTTTTACGAAATCTCATTTAATTTGTAAAAGTTATAAATATATTACCATAAACAAGTAAATCCATGTTTATCGTTTATTAATTTATAAAGTAAACGAAAACTAAAATAAAAAAGTACTAAAAAAAGCAACAGTGATTGCATGTTTTAATTGTAAACAATTATATGTATCTATTATGTATGTTTATTAGAAAATTGTTATAATTGTGTTGCAAAAATGGATAAAAAATTTAAATTTCTGAAGACAGTGTAATTTTAAATTGTCCACAAAATTAATTTCGTCCTCCATTATGTTTGAAACCAAATAACCAAATAAAAATGTACAACAGAAACGAACAGATGTCATTTGCTTAAGGAAAAGCGAAATTGACCGCACTTTCCTTAAGCAAATGACACTTGACGAAACTTGACGAAAAGTGTCTTAAGTACATTATAGTTGTATACATTTGATTGTGTGTATTCGCACATTTGCTTAAGTTACATTAAGCACATTATAGTTAGGCCTTTAGTTAACGAGAATCGTTATGTTAACCTACTCAAAATGATGATGATCAACACTTCGTTTTGTAATGTTCAAGACATTATTATTAATGTATATTTAATGCATGTATGTACACTCAAAAAAGTTTTACAATAACTGAATATACAAGAAGTTTCTGTTAACTAAAATTAAAGTAAATCTTACAGGTAGGTAAATTTTTACCTAGGTATTTGTATGTAAAATCTTTTTTGTTTATTGTTTAATAAGCAAACCACAATATATTGATGATTTTCTGTGCACTCAATATAATAAATTATTTAGAATATGTATTTAGTAAAACAATTTCATCAGAAAATTTTTTTCGTACATTTTTACTTAAGCGTTTATTTAGTAAATGTCACGAATGTGGCTGTGCCATCACGAGAATTTTCAGCATGTTGGTTAATTTTAATTAGTAGTAGTGGCTAATGACGTTAAATTTTCATAGTATGTTTGTTCCAAAATTTAAATGTGAAACATTTAGACGGCATGTAGTCAATATAGCTACATACATGGTGACGTCAAAATTACGTCAGAGCCACATGCGCATGTGAAATTCGCATGCGATATACTATTTGATTTAAATTATTTTCTTTCATTATAAAAGTAAAAAATATTTTAATACTCGTAACAACTAATCAATAAGTTGAAAAATTAGATTCCAACTTAAGTGTATAGTTTAAAAACTTAAAATGGTTTTGCGTAAATTTAAACATAGATATGTACATATGGACATTAAAAATTCATTATTGTCGAATATAAAAATATTAAAGTGGTAAGCTATGTATGTATGTACATGAAATTGGTATGTATCATGTTTTGGCATATGTAAGTAAACGAGTTTGGTTGCACTTCAGAACAGAACTAATTTTATTTACCAAATCAAAATCATTTTATAATCATATTTCTTAAACTAAATACAATTTTGCTTATTATTTAAAATTAATAAATTGTGTGAGAACTTGCTGAATATTTAATATTAATAAAAAAATAAGAATATGTTTATTCAATAACTTAAACTAGGTTGTAATTTAATTCTTTTGTTTGTGCCTAAATTGGGTTTGAGGAAATTGTTGTATTTGTTGTTAAGCGTGTCGAATGTGTTTTGTTAATTTGTTGTTTAGTGTGCAGAATATATTTGGGTTATTGACTTTGTGTGAACTGTATGGGTATGTGTTAACTAAGAACATAATTATGGTATTCACCATATGTGTTAACTCCCCCCTTTTTAAGTATTAGCGTCCCGCTAATCTTTAGAATTTATGGATAATTTATTTTTATCTCGGGAAAATTTGTCATAGGTGGGATTTGTAGAACTCCTCTGTTATTCTTGTATTTTGAATAAAGTTGAAATGAAATGATTATGGAAAACCCTATGAGAACCATTAAGAAGTTAGAGCTAATAAAAATTAGGCCCTTATGAGAAATGTCTTTTATGTGTTTAATATTGCCTAGATGAAGGTGATGGAGATATTGCAGGTCTAACCTGACTTCGTTTTCAGTCACATTATTTCTCATTATTGGTGGGAGTATTTGAAAAGATGTTGCCTGCCAATTCGAATAGCCGACGTCATTTACGGTAACCGTTTCGTTAAAAAAGTTTATAATAAAGGTGCCATTAAGCTTTTGGGAGCTATTGCCGTAAGTTAAGTTTCCTATAAAATTAGTTACAAAAAGCGTACCCTCTAGTACAAGTTCCACCACCTGTTGTTTTGCCATCTGGTATTCGCATGATGCTGTTTCGCCCTCGAGTATCCTCACAATACAGCTGTCATTACCTAATTTTTATATTTGATTTTGTTTGCATATTGTAACACCGTCGATTTCCAAACATTTTCCAACTATGCCATACTTTTCCTTTTGGGAAATTAGTACGTTTTTAAATTTGAGAAAAATTCGCTTTTCATTTTTTATTGTTGAACGTAGAACAACGTTATTAAAAAGGGTATCTTCAGTTTGCGGAATAGAAATAATGTATAACAAAAGTGAGTCCTTTACAACCATTGAAGGTTCTGCGAATTGCAAAGCTTCGAGCTCATTTTTATAAGGAAGTGTATTCGTTTGTGACAGGATATTCAGAATATCGCCTTTGTTGAGCAAATGCGAATGTAATATACCTCTTTTCGCCAACTGACTTGCCATTACTATCTGGGCTATCTCTTCCTTTATTAATCCGAGCTTGTTGAAAAGTATTTGCGCGCGGCTTAGTGTGTTATCACTATTTGACTCTGCTACTATTTTGTTGTAATTGTCTAAAAGGCTATTTGTAGTTTTAATTAAATATTGGTTTACAGAGTACTGCCTATTTTTATTTTCAACAACATCACTAGTTTTTTCCAAAATTTTGTCCCAATCAGTAGCGTCAGGATTTCCCGCTATCCATTTCCACGCGGATCCTATCCAGTTAATGGAGCGTTTATTTTTTGACGAGTTTTTCATCCTAAGTTGATCCAGTAGATTTCCTATTTGCTCGAGTTGGTGTTCCATCTGTAATCCTAGTGATCCAATTTTCCTTGATTGAAGGTGAATTATGGGTCTGATTTCTGCAACAGCCTGCTCGTACTCTTTTAGATTGATTGTGTGAATTATCCTGTAGTTTCCATTGCTTATCTTGCCAAGTGGACTGTTATATTCGTAGATGTTAACCGTTGCGTGTGTCCAGTCGATCAGAAGCCTGAAAAAAGAGTTATTGGTTTTTTAGGTGGGACTTGTGAATTTTTTTATTATCTGTTGTTGTAATTGCGACGGTATTGTCCTTCCCAACAATTTGCTTTATAAAAATAGGTTTACCTTTGCCTTTTATTTGTTTGTTTTTCTTAAAGACAATGTCTCCTTGGCTGTATGTTCTAGGCTTTTGTCTCTTCGCGTTTTCTCTATACAGTTTAATTTTTTGATTCCTAGCAATTTCATTGCGTAAATCGTTATTTACTATTGCTTTAAAGTCGCTTAATTTTTGGTAGTTAATCCTTTCAGTTCGTCCGAAAAATATGTCTGCTGGTTTCTTCTTAGTGACAGAATGAACCGTATTGTTGTACCTATCTACTGTTATGTTTATTAGTTCCTTGAGTGTAAAATCCGGAAATTCTTCTTTTAGACATCTGAGCATTTCAACAATTGTTGAATGGACTTTTTCGATAGCTCCATTTACCTCACTCTTTTGAGGTGGTGCAAAATATGTCTTGATTCCTAATCCTTCTATGTAATTTAACACTATCGGGCTTATAAAACTGCTTTCGTTGTCCATTACTATTGTGTTTGGCGCGGAAAAGAAATGTAGTAATTTAATGATTTTATCTCTTACGTGTAGAACTGATTTATTCTTTATGTGAAAGAATTTTGTGAATTTTGAAAATTTATCCACGCAGGTTATAAATTTTTCGCCCTTGATTTCCTATATGTCGATATGTAAAATTTCTGTAGGGTATGAAGGAATTGGAGTGGGTTGTAATTCTGGATTTGGGGGGTGCCGGTCGTATTTGTTCTTCCTACAAACTTCGCAATACCTTGTGAAGTCTTTAACTAACTTGGCCATTTTTGGGAAATAGTATTTTTCCAAAATTTGCTCCTTGTTTTCGGCAAAATTTCTGTGTGCGCGCTTATGCTCGCTTTGAATGATAGTAAGTTGTTCCTCCGGATCAACTATATCCTCTACCAATCTCTGTGTAATTCTGATTTTAAATTTAGAAAAGTGTTCTGCGTATACCTTTTGCAACATTGTAAGCTTTTCCTCTGGAATTTTTACGCCATTTATTAAGTTTGGGTTTAATTTGTTTTTTGAAACCTGAATAAGCCTTTTTTCGTTAAGGTTTTCAAGTCTTACGTAATGCCGTTGAAATTTGTCATGAGGAACTTCCATATAGTTTGACTTCATTCCGTTCGTAAATATTATTTGGTTCCTGAAAACATTTATCGGAGATTCACAATGGTGTATAAGCAGTGCACCGTCCTCTTCAGCGCTATGTTGAGAGCAATCGTCAATTGCTGAGAGTGTGTTTACTTCCGTTGGCAAGCGTGATAGAGCGTCAGCAACGACATTTGTTTTGCCTGGCTTATATATCAGTTTATAATTATATTCCTCTATCCTGGCATTCCATCTTTTGAGTTTTGCGTTATTGTTCGCATTGCTTAATGCAAAAGTAAGCGGCTGATGATCGGTGAGAATTTTTACTTCCCTAGCTCCATATAAGTAAGAACGAAGTTTGTCAAGAGACCAAACTATAGCCAACATTTCCTTTTCTATCGTGGAGTAGTTTTCCTCGGTTTTATTGAAGGATCTGGATAAATATATAATCGGTCGATCTTTTCCAAGCTCTCCTTGCGAGAGAACAGATCCTATTGCGTAGTTTGAGGCGTCAGTAGTTAAAATGAAGGCCTTATCAAATTCAGGGTATGCTAAAATTTCTGATGACATCAGTAGTTCTTTTAAATTCTCAAATGATTTTATGGCATTATCATCCAAGCTAATGCTTACACGTTTGGACTGGTTCGCCTTGATTTGAGCATTTATTCCACGAGTTAGATTTGTTAAGGGTTTTGCTACGGCAGCAAAGTCTTTTATGAATCGTCTGTAGTATGAAGCTAATCCCAAAAAACTTTTTAAATCCTTCAGATTTTTTGGAGGTGGAATATTTTGAATCGCCGTTATTTTACCTGCATCCGGTTTAATGCCATCTTGAGATACTGTGTGTCCAAGAAACTCCAAACTAGTCTTTAGGAATTTCGACTTTTCGAGATTTACCTTTAAGTTTGCTTTTTCTAATAAAATGAACACTTTCCTTAAATTTTAGATGTGCTCATTTCTGTTGCTTCCAAAAACGATAATATCGTCTATATAGACGTAGCAAGCCTTTCCTAGTAATGGGTGTAGTACGTCGTTTATCATTCTTTGAAATATCGACGGGGCGTTCTTAAGGCCGAAAGGTAATCTCGAACTTTCCGTTATTAGTAGAAAATGCCGTTTTCTCTATGTCCTTGTCCTTCATCCTAATCTGGTGAAACCCAGAGGTCAAGTCTAGAGTAGTAAAAAGCTTACATTTTCCCAAACTAGAAAGCGTGGTATTAATATCCGGTATCGGATAGGCATCAGCAATAGTTACTGTTTTTCACCATTTGGTTTGAGCTTTTTTGCGACAATCCAAAGGGGTGAATTATAGGGACTTTTGGAAGGTCTAATTATTCCATTTTCTAGCATTTGGTTGATTTGACTTTCCACCTCGGACTTTAAATGACTTGGATAGGGATATGACTTTGTGTAGATTGGTTCCTCAGTTGAGGTCCTGATCTCTGCACGAACGTTTGTTTCAATCACACCACTATCAGATACTGGGCCAAATAGGGTGCGGTGTTCGTTTATTAAATTCTCTATTTCTTTATCTTCATGTTGTACAGTGTTTATATTGTTGACTTGCTTAGAAAATTTTGATTTAAGTTTAATAATAGAGCCATTGTAAAGCTTCAACGTGTTGTTTTTCCTATCTATTACTGCCTCTAATTGCCTTAGTGAATCGTCACCAATGATCCCATCGAAGGATTTTAATCCAGGAAGGACAAAGAAAACTAATTTTTTGTTAATGCCGAGTGTTTTAAAAAAGGTGCCATAAATTTTACGAGTAATTGGAATTTGACCTGTTGCCGACTGTATTTTAAAAATAGAGTTTACAGGTTTGGAATTTTGTAGAAATGTTTCTGAAACAAAATTTTTGTTGGCTCCTGTGTCAATCAAAAATTTAAGAATTTTACCGTTTTTATGACGCACTTCTAAGTAAGGAACGCTGGATAGGCGTCCGTCGTAAAATTTAATTCATTTAGCCCAAATTCGGTGTCCTCTTCATATTGGTTATCTTCTGAAGGGTCTTCATCGTCCTGTTGGTTTTCTTCACATGGAGGGTATTGTTCTTGGCTGTCTACGGTTTCAGTATTGAAAACTCGCTGCTGTTTCCGCGGTATATTTGATGAATTATTACTAAAATATGGCAATGGCGATTTCTCGGGTCTATTCATATAATTTATTTGTCGAGACCTTATTGAAGGGTCTATTTCCATCGGTACTGGTGGTTTCGGTTGGGTAGGTCTAGGAGGTGGTATGTTTTGTAAATGAGGCTGCATAGGCGTGTTGTAGATTCGTACTTTCTCATGAACATTTAGTGGTCTTTGAGGTGCTTGTGGCTTACTGAAATTTGTGTTTCTAGACATTTGATTGATTGGCGTGGTGACGCTATTAAAATTTCGTGGGTGAATAGAGTTATTCCTAAAATATATATTTTTTGAAATTCCAGACAAGAAGTGTAAGCTTCAGGCAAGGTTTTAGGTTTTTGAATAATTAACATTCGAGAAATATCCCCGTTTATACCTCGTACGAAAACATCTAAGGCCCTGTTCCTGTAGCAAGATATTAAGGCTTCTATGGTTTCTATTGTGTAATTATCGGTTTTTAATTTGTTTATAATAAGCGAGAGTTGGTGGTTTACCCTAGCATAAAATTCGTCTATAGTGCAATTTTTTTGACGCATAATACTGAGCTCATATTCTAATGTTTGAAGGTCCCTTTTGTCTGCATAGTGCAGAGACAAACAATTTTTAATCTTGTCCCAGCTCTCGTCAAATATGTTGTAAGAAATGAGAGCTGTGTCAGCTGGTCCCCTAACCTTCTGCCTAATATGTTGCAATATTGCTCTGTATATTGGTTTTTCCCTTACAATTTCGTAATCCTTTAGGATAGATTCTACGCTATAGACCCAGGAAATATATTGAACAGGGTTACCCTCGAAAATTTGTAGGTCTCTTACGCAGTCTGGGAGCCTACGTATATCATCTAAGTCTTTAGCGGTTTTGGGTAGGGCAAGATTTGACTCTTCAGTGGTAGGACTATTTACCTTAGTTTCCAAGTCTGTTATCTTTCTTTCCCAGCCAACCATCCTACTATTTAACTGTTTGACCTGCTCTATTTGTGCGTTCATTTCACCAGTTAGTTGTGTAATTGCTTCTTGAATTTTTTCCATTATGTGTGTGTGTGTGATTCTTTTTCCCAAACAAACATTTTATATTGCAAGTTTACAATATATTTTATGCAATAAAAATAATTTTCACAGTTCAAGAACAATATGTTTGCGAATGTAAAAAAATGTTTTGTTTTAAATAACTTTTAAAGCAAGGTTGATTGTTTGCTAAATTCAATTCAGTACGATTTAACTTAAATAATTAGTAAGTCTTAAAACATCAAAATGATGTTTTAGTTTCACAAGAATATGGTATATTTTTAATAAATTTTAAAGGTTTATAATTACATTAAAAAGATCAGCATGCTGCTTGTACGGTCCGTATTTATCCTGTTTGAATTTGAAGATCTACTAGGGTATGGCTGACGTCACTAGTAACTGATATGTTGAGTCTGTCTGATATGGCTTTTTGATTGTTCCTTCCGCTTATCTTTCTTGGTTTTAAAAGGGTGGTTCGCTCGTTGTTTGTTTTTTTTTTTTGCTTTTGTTCCCGCTTATTTTTTGGGTGTAAAACGGTAGTTTAGCTTGTTGAGTTCTTTTTAGCTTTTTTTATTTAGATTTTGTTCCCGCTTTTTTTTATTGGGTTTAAAACGGTACTTTTTCTTAAAAGTGTCTGTAGCTCAAACTTTTTTCTTAATTAATCCGTTTGTATTTTCTTGGAACGTTTTTTCCTTTTAAACGGTTTTTTCCTTCACTTATTTTTAGCACAAAATTTATCAAATCGCACTCGTTCAACAATACTGTATTAACTCAAAAACTTGAAAGTGTTCAGGAGAGACAAAAAACTGTTTTCTTAATGCTTAAGGAATTTTCCATTAACAAAAGTTAGGCAATATTTAGAAACCCCATCAATTATTGTATTGCACCACATAACCTTTGTTAAGGCCCATCACTTCAAATAACTCAAAATAATTTTGTTTTCTTGATTCACAGAAATAAACCATTCCACCAGCAAAAAGGTCACAACATGTAATTTTGTTAAGAAAGAATAGTCAGAACTATGGGAATTTTTAACCATAGGTAGACATAAGTGTTATGTATTGTTTTTTGCCAAAAAGATAAAATAAAAAAATTTTGAGTTAATACAGTATTGTTGAACGAGTGCGAAATGTTAATATCAAAATTGTATTCCTTTACTTTTTTTGTCTTTCGTTTTTTTTTAACTGTTGATTACACGATATTATTTTGTTAGCACTAAGCCACTTTCAATATATCCGGGTATAATTATGTCCTCCGCTCGGGCGCCAGTAAACGAGTTTGGTTGCACTTCAGAACAGAACTAATTTTATTTACCAAATCAAAATCATTTTATAATAATATTTCTTAAACTAAATACAATTTTGCTTATTATTTAAAATTAATAAATTGTGTGAGAACTTGCTGAATATTTAATATTAATAAAAAAATAAGAATATGCTTATTCAATAACTTAAAACTAGGTTGTAATTTAATTCTTTTGTTTGTGCCTAAATTGGGTTTGAGGAAATTGTTGTGTTTGTTGTTAAGCGTGTCGAATGTGTTTTGTTAATTTGTTGTTTAGTGTGCAGAATATATTTGGGTTATTGACTTTGTGTGAACTGTATGGGTATGTGTTAACTAAGAACATAATTATGGTATTCACCATATGTGTTAACTTGTATGTATGTATATGTGATATATCTTGCCATATATCACACATTTGTACAACAATATTATAATGACTAGCACTTTCCCGTTGAAATGGAAATACGCAAAAATAGTGCCTATACCTAAAAAGGACTCAGAGTTCAGGCCAATTGCCATAATGTGCTTTATATCTAAGGCTTTTGAAAAAATTCTTTATAATCAGATGTCGCTTTATATAAAATATAATAATTTGTTGTCTAATATGCAACCAGGTTTTCGTCAAAATCATAGCTGTGTCTCCGCTTTAATTGATGTAACTAAAAACATACGACGTGAACTTGAAGAAGAAAAAATTAATTTTTTGATTCTTCTAGATCATTCTAAGGCCTTTGACACGGTCGACCATAATACGCTTTGCATGAAACTTCAGTATTTCTTTAATTTTTCTTTTACGTCAACTAGACTGCTATCATCATATCTCTCTAGCCGTAGGCAATTTGTTTACGCGAGCAACCTCCGATCCTCGGCATTAAATTTGTCAAGGGGAGTGCCTCAAGGGTCAATCCTTGGACCACTACTTTTTTCTATATATGCAAATGATTTGCCTAAACAACTTTTGCACTGCAAAATTCATATGTATGCTGATGATGTTCAGTTCTATTTGAGTAGTCCAGTCAATTCTGTTTCTGATAATATTTCAAGACTTAATGATGATCTATAGATCACAAAGATAAATTCTATTTATAAATATAATTTATAAATAGAATTTATCTTTGGGCAACTGCAAATGGACTTTGTTTGAACCCGCACAAATCAAAATGTATCATAGTACGTAAGAAAACAATTAATAATATTGCCGATGTTGAGATCTTAATAAACAGAGAAAAAATTACTATTGTAAATGCTGCCAAAAATTTTGGAATAATTTTTAATAACAACCTTACCTGGTCAAACCATGTTAACGCAGTTACTCAAAACTGAGATGTCTTTGGTCGTCACAGCACTATACTCCTTTCAATATAAGGCAACTTCGTGCTAAGTCTTATATAGTTCCTGGCTTAATCTACGGTTGTGAACTTTATGCTATTTGTGGTAATTTTTTTTTTATTCTTTCGAGGTTAATATCAATTGTTGCCTTTTTAAGAACATATTAGACCATATTCGGATGCCATTTGTTGACGGTTTGGTACCGGAAATCACCGAATTTTCAAATAAGTTGACGACCTCGCACATTTTGCACGTATTTTTTCATGTATTTTATGCCTGTATGTACATTTTTTTCCTATGGATTTTTAATACTTTTGCTTTTATTGTTGTTATTATAATTATATTTTCATTTTTTATTTTTTATATAAACATATTTATTAGCACCCTAAATATTGGCATAATTAATTTTTTTAATTTCTTCCCAAGTTTCCTCAAATCCCAAAAATGATGGGTCTATGTACACTGAACCAAAAAGGTACATAAAAATATTGATTCAACGAATTTATTCCTTATTTTTCACATAAGGAACATGTTCATTGAATTCAACGTATGCCCATCCTTGACTTGTTGAATTCAACGCCCCAGTTCGTTGAAGTTAAGAATCCATACGTTGAAACCTTACGTAAATTCATTAAACCTATATATTGAATGGAATGAACTTATTACTTGACCCAACGTATTTATACTTTGAATTTAATGAAATAGTTCCTTGAATTTAAGAAACTTGTTCCTTGACCCAATGAATGCATTCATTGATTTTTATGAATATATTCCTTGACCCAACGTATACATACTTTGAATTAAATGAAATAGTTCCTTAAATTTAAGAAAACTATTCCTTGACCCAATGAACCTATTTATTGAATTTTATGAATTTGTTCCTTGACCCAATGCACCTATACATTCAAAATTTCACTTTAAATAAATATAATAATATGCAAGTTCGTATTAAATTGAGTATTTTATTTAAAAATTTATATAATAACTTACTTACTTATATATATGTATGTTTATATATGTTTGTACATAAAAAATTTGGTTGTAATATTACAGTCTTCAAAATAATTATTGCCTTATTTATAAAAATTATTAAGGCTTAGTATGAAAATCCGTATTATAAAAACTTTATAAAGCCTTAATAATTTTTATAAATTAGAACGTTAACTTATAATTTATTTATAAATTAATGTTTATTTACAATAAAACAAACTTAAGTAAATTTATTTGGTTTCTTTGAGTTGTTCTACCATTACAGAAACTCTTGAAGGTGTTTTGTTAACACTCAATAAATTGCCAAAATTGAATTCAGGCTGGAGGATACTCTAAATTTAATAAATGAAAGCATTTAAAACATATATCTAAGGCCCTCAAAAAAGAGCTAAACTGGAAAGATATTCCGTCTAAATAAACTAAGAAATTTTCGAATGAGGTAAAGTTCTTAGTTCCAATAGCTAGAATGAAGGGTTGAACGAATACTTCTTTAGACGCTAAGTTATTAACATATTCGGTTACTTCTTGTGTGCTATTCCCAACAAACATAAACGCATCCTGAGAATTTTTCATTGTGTATTTGATAAAGGTTTTTTTGTTGTTATTTGTTGTAACCTTTATTGTAGGTATGAAGTATCCATGAAGACACCACATCAGTTTTACAGCAGCATTGTCTAAAAAAATAAAAAACTAAGATAAATTGTAGATAAACAAGTTGTGAGTAGTAATAAATTGCATTTACCGTCATTGCTCTACGACTTGAACCTGGATTATACGGAAATCAATTAACCGTCTTTTTTGGTCCCGTGCGGCCCGGACAATCGGAGTTCTTTCGACCTTTTCATTAATTTTTTTATGAAGAATGTTCAAGCTTCAGGTTTAATTCATAAATCCGCAAATAGCAAAAAACTTTATTTATTTGATTTATGAACCAGACCTTAAGCTTTGATAATCTTAATACAAATATTTAGTTTGTAATAAATACTAAAGTATAAAACAGTAAATATTGATATACTCACATATCGGAATCCAATCGGTTTTTTATATTCAGGCCATCTTTTAAAAACATCGGCTAAAGTGGAAGCTTGGTTTATTTCATTAATTCTGAAATTGCTGCATGCTTGCCAAGCAGTGTTCAAAAATAAACTGTACATTATTTAATGTATTATACAAAGGGTAAGATATGACAACTTTCTTCTTTGTGTATGTTTACATGTACACTACGCGATTAGAATCACAATGATTTTTCAACTCAAGTAAAATACTTTATAAAGCACTCTGCTTGACGGGCATAGCACTGAAATTAAAATTGTTGTGTACATCTATGTGCAAATAAATTATATTTTAGTGTTCTTTGCCAAAGTGTTAGTGCTTCATAAGCAAACCCTGTAAAGATATGTACATCCATTCATGCATGCATGTATGAATGGATGTTCATATAAAAATGTGAAATTTAAAAAAAATTGGTTTTCGGTGGGAGGAAAGTAACTAAGAGAGAAAATTATTGAGAGTATAAAGCAACACATCGTCGGTTGGTTTCTGGTTTGCTGCAAATAGAATGTATTTTGAATATACCGTGCCGCAAACCAATAGCCAACCGACGACAAAACATCAGTGTTGCCGAATTCTGTGATATTATCTATACATGGAACAAACCAATTTTTCCACAACTATATTTGAATTACAAAATATATATGTAATTTTAATATAATTTTGCTAGAATTATTCAGTGGAAAGAATATTATAGTTTACACTTTTGATAATCACGTTGCATACATAAATATTTTTACACATTTCGTGTTATATTAAAAATTTATATAAAAAGTATTTTGTTTGTCATTTATATATCGCACACTAAATCATAACGAGTCAGATGCTGAGTAGTTGCAAACAACTGTTGATACTGTACAAATGACGCAAGCATGTGACATAAAAACAAGCATAAACATATTTTATATTCTTCAAGAAGACTGTATTGCAAAAGAAATTGTTGAGGTTGTTAAAGATGTCTTCAATTAACTGGTTTATAAAAAAGAAAAGGCACTTCTATAATTTTGAGTTGTGACTCTTTATGATTTAGTGTGCGATATATTAAATACATGTAAACATGTATGGAAATGTATGGAACTAAACGTGTGGCAAACCTCTAACTGATGGCATAAAATCTTCCACAGGCTCATCAAAATTTCATAAATGACACTTTATAAGATATGACATTTTAATGCCTTTCGATAGCGAAAAACATACCGCATCGAAAAAACTTGACGTATTAGGTTAATTTCTTAACCAATGTATAGAAAATGTTAACAGTATTTTGTCTCTCCTGTAAAATTTTATTGAAGTGAGTTAGCAGGTTTGCACTCTAAGACGACGATATCTTACGATAATCGTTTATTGTAACCATTATTTGAATTAATCAATTTTAAGGTTAAATATAACCTTTTTGTCATTTCTCCTATAATTGTTATGTCCCTGGTTATAACTTTTTATTTTTATTACTAAAATAATATTGCCCGCAAGATAGATCATTGGGAGAATTACGTCCAAATAAAGTTATATGTACATGTATGGAAGCATTTATGTATTTAAATAATTGTTTGTCTTATACGTATATGTAGAATTGGATTTCAAAACTCGCTACATGCAAGGTTAAAAAACGTTTAGTCCTTATTTACACTAAGCAAGTATTATTGCTAATGTGATTAGTTTGTTGGTGAGAGATACGAGGGGAACATATAAGTTTCTTTTCCCCTCGTCTCTCTTTCCTAAAAAACTAATCAGCTTAGCAATAAGACTTGCTGAGTGTAAATTAGGACTTAATAAAGCAAGTATTTTACTTAAACCATATATGTATGTATGGCAGCACTACTTGGCAACGGAAAGTACGTCAACTACACAGAGCAAAAACAAGAGTTACTCATTAGGCTGGTTATGGTGCAAGGGACGAGTTTTGTTCTGTTCCACGTAAGCAAGAAGTTTTTTTCTCACTAGACAATGCAAAAAAAGAGTTTTGGAAGTCCTTCCAAAGTTTAATGTAATTTTCAGTAATCATTGAGCAATTTACTTGTTATTTGTCAGAAGTTACTGCTATGGTGATTTATTTATATACATGCCAGTAATGTACATACTTATGTACATATGTATTTAGGAATAGAGCGCCGTAAATAAAATTACAAAAAATTTTGTTTGCGTAATATCTAAAATTTGGATTAGTTTTATCCCTGTAAAATGAATTACGATTCCGGCAACACTGAATAGAATACAAGATTAAACCAACCCAAGAACATTGCAGACGGACGACGCCATGCACTCTTTATACTCAGCGATGCCAACTATTTATAACCCAAACGCGCTTTATTTCATAAAAACATTTGGGCCTTATTTCATTTTATTTGGGTGTTATTTCATTATTATTGGCAAGAAAACTTTGCAAGGCAGAAAATCATTACTAGGCTACGCCGTCTCGGGAAACACCATGGTGGTAAAAATCCTTAAGCCCGGCCAAAGGCCGGCAATGCAGAAAAATGTTATTAAGCAAGAAAACTTTGCAAGGCAGAAAATCATTACTAGACTGCGCCGTCTCGGGAAACACCATGGTGGAGAAAATCCTTAAGCCCGGCCAAAGGCCGGCAGTACAGGAACACATTATTGGCAAGAAAACTTTGCAAGGCAGAAAATCATTACTAGGCTACGCCGTCTCGGGAAACACCATGGTTAAAAATCCTTAAGCCCGGCCGAAGGCCGGCAATGCAGAAAAATGTTATTAAGCAAGAAAACTTTGCAAGGCAGAAAATCATTACTAGACTGCGCCGTCTCGGGAAACACCATGGTGGAGAAAATCCTTAAGCCCGGCCGAAGGCCGGCAGTGCAGGAACACATTATTGGCAAGAAAACTTTGCAAGGCAGAAAATCATTACTAGGCTACGCCGTCTCGGGAAACACCATGGTGGTAAAAATCCTTAAGCCCGGCCGAAGGCCGGCAATGCAGAAAAATGTTATTGGCAAGAAAACTTTGCAAGGCAGAAAATCATTACTAGACTGCGCCGTCTCGGGAAACACCATGGTGGAGAAAATCCTTAAGCCCAGCCAAAGGCCGGCGATGCAGAAAAATGTTATTGGCAAGAAAATCATTACTAGGCTACGCCGTCTCGGGAAACACCATGGTGGTAAAAATCCTTAAGCCCGGCCGAAGGCCGGCAATGCAGAAAAATGTTATTGGCAAGAAAATCATTACTAGGCTACGCCGTCTCGGGAAACACCATGGTGGTAAAAATCCTAAAGCCCGGCCGAAGGCCGGCAATGCAGCAAAATGTTATTAAGCAAGAAAACTTTGCAAGGCAGAAAATCATTACTAGACTGCGCCGTCTCGGGAAACACCATGGTGGAGAAAATCGTTAATCCTTTCGCCGGGCCAAGGGAATCCGGTGTTTATTACATCGTGCTTATATTATGTACAGCTATTTTTATTCCTTGGGTGTTATTTCATTTTATTTGGGCTTTATTTCATTAAAATTTTTATTCCAAAAAATAAGTTAAATGTTTGGGCCTTATTTCATTTTTTATTTGGGCCTTATTTCATTTTATTTGGGTTTTATTTCATTATTTTTGTTTTGGGCCTTATTTCATTTATTTTGGGCTTTATTTCATTTTTTATTTGGGCCTTATTTCATTTTTGTGTTTGGGCCTTATTTCATTGGGCCTTATTTCGTGTAGCCTTACTTTTTTAGTAACTCTTTTTCAGATTATGCAATATTGCTTCTTCGAAATTATATCCTAAATAACTAAAATCATTTAAAACAGAATCAGTCTCGCCTTCCAAATATTCGAAATTCTTAGTTTTTGTTTTAATTTTTTTTGTCAAACTTTGTAACAACTTATATAAATTGTCGAATAGTGTTGCGATTCAAATGGTTTTTGAAGTACAAAAAGGATAGATGGTTAATAAGTTATATAAATTTTTTGGGTCACGAGTACGAGTACATATTTTTAATTGTGAAATTTCAAAATATTTGCCATTTACAATATTAAAATGTATTTTTAATTCTAACCACAGTGAAGGGAATTTTATTTGCAACATCTGAATCATTAACAAATTTAAACAAAAAGTTAAATTTTGGATATAAGACAAATGTTAAATTTATACAAAAAAGTAAAAAGATATTGAACTGAAATTATATTTTTGACTTTAATCAAAACGCGCTAATTTAGCGCTTTTTTATTAAACGCGCTAAGACGAAAAAAATCGCGTTTGGCATAGTCAAAACGCGCTAAAACTAGCGCGAAAAGCGCTAAATTGGCATCGCTGTTTATACTTATCTATTGATAATTTTAAGCCAGGATTGCCAACTTTTACAAATGTAATGTAAAACCATTCTTCTTGTATTAAGTTTGGCAATAAAGTGTGAATAAAAATTTCTAAAATTGTTTAACCTGTTTAAATATGTATGTACATATGTATGTACGTAGAAAACAAAATAATATTGTTTTTGTTGTCTTTATCCTTTCTTGCATTTTAGCGGTAATTGCGAAATTTAATGTTATGGATTTGCAAATTGTAGCCAATGTATTCTAACGAGCTTTATTTTACTACATTTTATAGTTAGGAAGTAAAGAAAACTACTCGTAACCAATTTTGCCATTGAAAAAGTCAAATTACACACACACAAACACACAAATGCGATAAGCAAGGTATTTTTAAGCAATTTGAAGTTAAAAATCAGACAATATTATGGTTTCTAAAGTATTTATTTCAAAATTAAATTTCATTTTTATTCGGCAGTCTTAAAGTTAATAAATCACAATGCTATAATATTTTACTTAAAAGTATTGCAATATTTAACCTAATAATAAAATAAAAATACCACAGACTTCAGTTAAAATTTACACAAAAATCTCTTTCATATAAATATTTAAATTCATTCAAAGTTTAATAAAAAAAAGTTAAAATGATATTTTTGCTTGTTTTGTTGACTTAACAATGCATTTTTTAGCTTATTTTATATATTAAAAGTTATGTGTTTTACACAAATACATACATATGTATATGTAAACATATGTAAATTAAAGCTTATCAGTAAATAAAAATATTTTATTACCCCTCTTAAACTAAAGATCGAAATTTTTTAAAGAGGATTCCGAAAAAAATAAGGGATCTAGAGATAAGCGTTCACGTATAGGACCCTGTCTAAAATAGGTAAATTTTTATATTTTTTTTGGAATATTTACGTATATTTTCGCAAGGCAATTAATTAAAAAAAGATACTTTATCTGATTGATTTTTCAAGCCGCGTCCAATGGTGCATTTAACTTTACTGTTCGTACCATCAGCAATGTATTATTCCACTAAAACTACGATTTTTAAGCATCGTTACAGCCTGTGCTACTTATATTAAAATAAATTCTATAATTTCTTTAACTATTATTTGACTCATTGTTAACTAATTTCTGTTAAAAGTTTTCCCAAAAAATTCCCTCAAGACCTTCCAACAGAAATAAGTTAACAATGACTCAAGTAGTTTGGCGTTTTTTAATATTTTTTTATAACGATTTCATTTTTGCAAAATTACTAAAAAAAAGCTGCAATCCTAATATACATACATATTTCAATATTTGGAACTTAAATGCATTGTTTTTTGTTGTAATAAAGTACCTAAAACACTCTAATACTTATATGTATATGTAAATATATACTATATATGTACATACACACAAAAATGGCTTTAAGGTATAGCTTTCAATTATTTATGTATTTAAAATAAACATTTTAAAATTTTCGATGGAAAAAAGTGGTTACAAATCCTTTTCGTTACCTGCTAACAACACAGACGCATTATTATTAAAAAGAAACCATAAAACGTTGGAAAATCCCACAGCCCATTGTAAATGCATAAAATTTAAGTACCCAATTACTCGTAAAATCAAAGAGTACAATGGTAAAGAAAACATTCCACTTACAATTTATATTGAAAAAACAAAAACAAATTTTCATATTTCATTGTTGTTTTCAATACAAATTGTAAGTCGAAAGTTTTATTTCGCAGTTCGGAAATAGGCCATATATGTATACAAAAAAGTAGGTTTAATTCTTGTCTTCCCTTTTTTTACCGAACTTAGCAAGAAAAGTGGGATAAAATCACCTGACTAAAGGTTGGCAGTCCTGTAGTTAAAAAAAAATATGTATATATGAAGTGCACAGTGGGCAGTTAAAAGCAAAAAATAAGTGCGAAATTGTACTTATAACCAAGACTTTTCGTGTTTTTAATAATACATACATACATACGCACATGTTTTTGGAAATTGGAAATTGTTGCAATCATAGATTCTTAAAATTAGAGAATTCATTTTCAAAAGGCAGATTTTGAAAATAATATAAAATCAGAAAGTTGAAACTAATAACATTTTGGGGTTTCAAGTTCGTATTCAAAAGTAGAAATTGATGATATGCCTGACTTATATGTTCATAATTCGTATAGCCGACAAATTTTCAAATTTTTTTTTCGTAAATTTAAGAAAGACAATGTTAATAATACAAAATAAATTAGTGAATCATGAAAAGCAAGTTTGTGTTATATGCGAAATTTTGTATAAAATTA
Source organism: Tachina lurida (assembly GCA_944452675.1). Classification (NCBI taxonomy): domain Eukaryota; kingdom Metazoa; phylum Arthropoda; class Insecta; order Diptera; family Tachinidae; genus Tachina; species Tachina lurida. The sequence continues at coordinate 69,863,067 of OX101754.1, forward strand.
AAATCCGTGGAATATAAAAATCTTCAAAAAATTTATAAATTCTTGGAAAATAGTTCAATTCCTAGAATAGAAGCTTGTAATAATTATGAAAATAAAAAGATAACTTAAGGGAAGTTGTTACATCCTCTGCATTCCTCATACATCACATACATACATGAATATTTTGCAATGAAACTCGCGAATCAAACTGGGAACACAATTGGGACGAAGACGAAGTTTTCGTTGCGAACTTTTGTCATGGAAAATAAAATATATTTGTTCATATTAAAATTAACACAACGCCTCCATAAAACGAAATTTGTAGAGCGTGACGAGCTCTGCGATAGATTTATTTCTATTTTGTACACCGACGAACTATGAAATACAAATTTTCTCTCTCTCTGTCTTTGTAAATGCTTCAAAGAACTTTATAAATTATAACAGCTGAATTCGTTGAGTAAATTCGTCGTTGTTGTGTTTCACACGACGAATTTACGCAGCAAACTCTGCATGGACGAAATTCGTCGTTCGTACTTAATTTTGTATACAATAACAGGAAAATAAATGGGGCATATAATAAAAAGTAAAACAAACCAACAGTTTTTATTATATGTTTAAATTGTTTTCTGTAAAATTCACGAAACTTGTGTAGGTTTAAGAATAATTTAGTACTGTAAACAAAATGATAACAAAACAAAATTTATTTATATCACGAAATTTCCAATTTTGTAAGAATGTTTTATTTCTTCCTAAATTCAATGAAATAAACGAAATATGTGGTACTATATACGAAAATAATTGTAGGAAATCGTTTTTGTAACTTAACGACATTCGTAAAATTATGAAACTTGTTAAGGCCGTGATACACTATCATACAAAGTCGTGCGATCTACGAATAAATACAACCCTGATATGATGGAGTTTATAAAATATTTCAAAAGACAATAAGAATTCATCACACAAGGGTTGTACTTTTTTCGTAGATCGCACGACTTTGTACGATAGTGAGAAATGGCCTTTATCCTGCAAAGCTACAAATATTTTAGTAAAATTTAAAAATTTGTAGTTTATTGTACAAAAATTAAATTACGAAAAAGTGTTTCGTATTTTTAAGAATGGAATATTTTGGAGTGTAGTTCATTTATAAAACAGACATACATACAAACATACTGGAGTATAAAACATACTAAAAATGAATTACATCAATATGAATCTTATTTTCAGTTATTTATATCCTTATCATGATGCATAAGGCTATTGATGCATCGTTATCCAAAATGCTAGTTCCAAATTAATAAAAGGAAGTTTTCCCCACTATGTTTTATAAAAACCACACTTTAGATATAGAAAACAAATCTCTTTTTATGTTGTAGAAAACCTTCCTTGTGTAAAATTTGACATGTTTTTAACATTAATCTACATTGTTTAAATTGCATATGTGTGTTTAGCTAAAATAATCGCAAATGAGTTGAAATATATAAATGAACAAAAGGCTCGTCAAAATTTTTATTTTAAAACAAAGCTTTTGGCGATTTTAGAGACAAATCGTTACATCCGACAGGTCTGGCGGTGGTCATACTCTCAATTTTCTATAATTCGGACAGTGCTATCAACTTTTAAATTTCGAAAAGCACTGCAACTATGAAAAGCACTTAATTTATATAAACAGATGTACTCAATGTAATTGGGTCTTATTTCGAGTGTCGTATTACGACTTCGGCTACGACGATTTTGTAGTAGACTAAAGAACATTGCAAGATTTGTTCTTTAATCTATTACGAAATCTTCGTAGTCAAAATACGATACTCGTTATCAGGCCCAATATGTTTAACTTTTATGAAACCCACTCATATATTAAAAAATCAAATATTAAGGAACATGTATATAGCAAAGGTAAAAAAGATCGAACATAACAAGGTTTCATTTCTTAAAAATATCACAGTCCCTATTTGAAAAAAGAACTTATTTAACAAAAAAACTGATATAAAAAATTATAAAAAATAGAAAAATGTCTATTACAATAAGTAAAAAATAAGTTTGAAGTACTAAAGATATACATATAAATATCATCGTTTCTCCGACAAAATCAGGTTTGTTTTCAGGAGAGCAAAAAAACTGTGTTATTTTGAAACCTGTAAATGTTTTTATATAAGTATTTCGTAAAATTAATCTTAAATAATTGTAGATTTGAGAGGTATAGCGGAAGTACCTAAAAAACTACACATAACTCATTTTATTGTTCAGCTTCAAGAGCATTTCTAATAAAATAGTTTTTTATTTTAACACATAACAGTTTATGTTGAATATTTTTTCATAAATATGTAGTATACTTTTGCTAACTTCTGAACCGACTAATATATCATTAAATGATTTGGCGGGTGAATGTATGACACATCAAGTTTTATAATAATGAAATAAACACTTTTTCTGTCAAAGATTTAGAGCCGGACATTTTAAATACGTACTTTTGTTTAAAATGTGACTTGTTTTATTAACAACTGACTTTAACATTCAAATATTTTATTCAAATTAATTTCGAATGTCACCATTTCGAGTAATTTGTAAAGCACCAAATAAACATTTACTCGTTTTTGAAAATTTCTCGTTTTGAAAACGATTCGGTTTGCAGAACATACCCGATCACCTGAGCATAACATAGTTTTTTTTAAACTTTAAAGTTATATACATTACATTGCTATTTATATAAAAATCGTTATTATTTGTTATTTCATTGGTTTCACAACAAAACTTTTATCGTTTCAGACCTTTTTTATATGAAAGCGTTAAACGCGTGCAAAAATATTGTGGTAAATCTTAAAAAATTTATAGAGCTTAAAACCCGTTCTATTTCTACATGTTAATATGGATGTGACAGAACTTGTATGTCAATTTTTACTAAATAGGTTTATATCAACTGAATCCATAAAGACTCAATTCTTTCTCAATTGCATTAATTGAATCATATTCCATATATTGTCTATAACAGACCAAATTTCGATATTCGACTCTATTTGGAATGCTGATGACATTATAATTATCTCTTGTTAGACAAAACACTTTTTACATTAATTAAATTAAATACTAAAGTCAGAGTTTGATATAGCGCGCATTCCTTGAATCAATCTTCTAACAATACAAAAAACATCTTGAAATGCACAATTTAAATTTTTAAATGACAAGTATGCTCAAAACAAATTTGATTTGAAATTTTTAGTTTAGAGCTCGTAAGCAAAAAAAATTAAAAACTAATTTAAAAAGCACTGAGCACTACAAGTATCTTATACTATGTTTAGACGGTACGTGCTTCGCTCTCTATTCATGCTTCACGCCCCAATCATGACCGAATCAACTTGCTTCGCCATACAAAATTATGAGAGCGAATCTAGTAGATTCAATATGAATCTACTTGCCAAGCACGTAAAATTGGTATCTTCTCTAACTTTTATCGCAGTTAATCGCCACTTTATCTGAACTAGCTATCAAAACAAAATAGGTATATGTGTATGTGTGTGTTTGTCAACAAATAAAAACAAACCAAAAAACATAGATGTGAGTTTAATATAAATAAATTTAATTAAGTTATGAATAATATAAAAAGGAAAAATAAGAAGAAAATATAGAGATGCCTTCAAAAACAAGATTTCGCATGAGTGGAATTTATGTAAAGTATGTATGCTTATGTGTATGGCATGTATATACGTGCGTATGATACGTATTTTTGTGTGAATATACATAAAAAAATGCCACGCGAACAGTGATGCCAACTTTTTCAGAGCAAAAACCACTGTGTGTTCATAAAAAAGCACTAAATGAAATAAGTACTCGTATATATGTATGTATGTACATATGTATGTATGTACATAAATATATTTTTATTTATTTTTTTATATTTATCTATTTATTTGCAATACAGAGAAAACCCATATGGCTAATTATAAATGTATTGAATTAGTAAAAATTAAAAATTTAAGTTAACTACAATTTTAAATTTACTACATTTCATAGGTTTTTGTAATAATTTCAATTATATCGAGCCATATTTCAATTTTGCTTATAAGTAGAATATGAGTAGGAAAATAATTGAAGTTCATTTGGGAAGACACTCCAATTATGGTGTACTATTTTAACAAAAGATAATCAACGAGAATTATACTCCTCGTTTCAAGAAATGCAGTTTCATCTTTTTCCTCTGGCCATAAAACTGGTTTAATAAAACAATTAGATTTTTAGGTGTTTCGTCTGAATTAATTTTTACATGAACATGGTTCAGTATGTTAAATTCTGAACAACATAAGCCTTTTCTTTTTAGACCGTATTTTATATGAATGAAACAATTTGATTTATAAAATTATTATTGTATTTCTAACTTACTTTTCAAATAGTTATTAGCGCTAAAAATTATTTCTACTTCAACATTTGAACATGGTAATGTTAATAGTCCTAGAGCAAATATTGACAGTATTAGAAATGGATTATGATCAGTTGAATTTCTAGAATTATGAACTTCGATCGAAAATTTATCAGTTCTGAGCAAATTTTTCCATTTATTTATCCTTAAATTTCTAATACTTCGTTCCATTTCTTCAATTTCAGCTAGAAGCAATGCATTCAGTTTCCAAAAAGATATTAATTTTTTTGCCTTACTGTTTCCATTTACAGAAGTAATAATGTGTAGTTTTTATGTACTCAGTGGAAAAGTTACTGGTTTACATTTTTTTTACTTTTGTCCACTTTGTTAGAGAGCCTTAAGTTAGTACTTTTCAGAAGCATTTTTGGAAGCTTTCGTTATCAAGAAAGCAATACGTTGCTTCCCTCAGTGGTTAGTAATTAGATTATTGTAATTAAACTATTTTATAACGTGCATGGTATGCTCTGTAATTTCTAGAAATATATTATTTTTTCTCACTATGAAAGATAAAGTTTTTCTTCCTTCATATTTCACCAAGCTGAATTAACATTCTGCAAAGGAAACTTTGCATGTCTAAAAGGGGTGAAAGCAGATAGTTTTTGAAAGTGAAAATAAAGCCACCACACTTTAACAAATTAATATTTAGTAGATTTGTAAAACGCACTAAAATCAAAGGTGAAAAGCACAAAAAAAAGGCACTAATTTCTTTTTAAAGCAACAATTTGAAAAATTCCGCACTGTTATGAATTAAAAAACTCTAAATCTAGTACGAAAAGCACTAAATTGGCACGATGCACACGAAGCACGAATGCGTAGTCTAAACAGTATGATTCATAAACATGATTCAGAGAGCGAAGCAGGTGATTCAACTCGTCGTCTAAACATAGCATTATAGTTTTTCGCGTTTAAAATTTTAAAAGCTGACAACATTGCAAAGCGAGTATAATGAGTGATGCTCACAGCCTATCCATATAGCCGCGAAGCACATATACTAACAAAGAATAAGATAGTGTATGTGTGGACACAACAGCTCTTGATACATTTTACACTCAAAATATGCTGTTAGTAAATTCAAATTAAACATCATTTCAAACAATATTATTTTGATTTAAAAACCGCTCTACTAACCCTATGGTACACGACATGTAGAAAGACACTTATGACGCCAGGAGAATTTCCAACACATTGGTTGCATTATCGGCGTAAAATTTTAATAGTATTTTTGTGTCAAAATCAAAATGTAGGCAGCACTTGTGTGTAAATACATGTGAAGATCTGCTCAAACAAAAAAGTCATTAAATAATAATAGATTCTCAGCTATGTTTATTATTTTGACATAACTACGTGGTATGTAGCATATGCAGCTTCATAGTGACGTCAATATTACGGCCAAGCTACATGCGCACGTGTTCTTTTTTTGCCGATTACAACAGGCTTTTTTTCATGCGAACCGAATGATTTTCAATTTATTTTAATTTCAAATTTCAGTAAAAAAGATTGTTTTTCTTTTATTTTCAATAGCTAAAAACAACCTGTACATAATTAAAAGCATGATATAAATATAGAAGGTACTTCCATTCTCTCATTTTTTCTTGACATTCACCTTCTGACAAGGATAGGTATTTTGAAGTTTCAAGTAAAATCGTGCTACCATATTAACTTAATATTTCCCCTCTGTTTCCTGTTTGTTTGAAAATTGTATTGAAAAATTATTTCAGAAGTTTTTTTTTATAAATTCAAACAATTTAAAAAAAATTGTGATGATAAATGTTTTATTACCTTGAAAAGCATTGTAAATGTATTGTGGTGTTAAAAAAGCGAAAATGAGCTACATATTACAAACTGTGGATGTACAAAATATCATTGTAAAAATATGATTGTAGCATTCTTTGAGTTCCCTACATTATCAACAGTGTCTAAGAGCCTGCAAAATCTGTGAAATAGACTTGCCAAAATTATCTGATCGGGTATTTAAGTGATTTTTTAGAAAAACATGTTACAATCAACAAGAAGCCAATTATATAGAATAAAAAAAGATGTAATATCAATCAATATTTGTTAAACTTAATGAAAATTCATTGTCAACTAATCAAAATCATCAGTCAATTTGGATGAAAATATAGTTAAAATATTTATTTTAGGCAGAAAATTTAAAAAGATGCGTCAAGTTATTACATAACCACTTTTTAAACATCACATTCGCAGCTTTTGTTAAGATAATTACACATTTCTGTAAAAATTTTATGGGGGAAGACTTAAATTTTTTACGATATGGGAACATTTTTTTTATTTCTCTCAAAAAACAAACTTCAAAAATACTTATTTTTTAAAAACAAAGAGAGAATGGAAGTACCTTCTATATTTATATCATGATTAAAAGTATTGATTTTAAATCGTCTGTTTCAAAATATTTTTCTTCTAATTTGGGACACAAGTATTCATTTGTGTATTCCAAATTTCAACTCAAGCAGGTGTGGCATGTCTACCACTGTTTTTCTAAATAATTTATTATATTGAGTGCACAGAAAATCATCAATATGTTGTGGTTTGCTTATTAAACAATAAACAAAAAAGATTTTACATACAAATACCTAGGTAAAAATTTACCTACCTGTAAGATTTACTTTAATTTTAGTTAACAGAAACTTCTTGTATATTCAGTTATTGTAAAACTTTTTTGAGTGTAACCTAGATGCATTAAATGTACATTAATAATAATGTCCTTAACATTACAAAACGTAGTGTTGATCATCATCATTTTGATTAGGTTAAATAACGATTCTCGTTGGGCACAAGTTAACTAAGATTGTAAGTACTTATAATTTTAATGTACTCGGTATACGTACATTATTAGCGCTTGTACGTGTGAGGTTGTACCTTACAGAACATTAAAGTACATTAAATAATGTTTATTTTCGAACACTGTTGCCAAGTGCTGTCGAATTCGTCTGCACTCAAATTGTCATATCTGAGGCTTCTAATGCAATCCTCTGCGTTGCTCTCTGAATCTTTAAAATTAACATACATAAATATTTAAGTAAAATAGTACTATCATAAAACTATATATATATATATATATACTACTATACTTACATAAAACTTGGGAGTTGGAACCAGTAATGTCAGGAATAGGTGCATCGGGAACTGATTTTCTTTTTCTTAGTATGTCTGCTACATTTGGAATTACAATACTTCATATATATTTTACCTCGCTTAGAAGTACGATAGTAGTGTAATTTCTCAGTGGGAAAACGAAGTATTATCTCCTCTTCCAGCTTATAGCTTATTGACAGCGACATATGCAAAGAATTTTCTTCAAAATAGGACAAATAATATCAATTGAAGCACAGCCGCGAATAACGTTGTAAAAGCCATTTTTAAAAAAACCAGTTTTTTCACAGATTACTGTTACCATAACTCTCTTGCGTTGTTCAAACATCAAACCATTCAAAATTATGCACCCTATCGCCGTCAAAATACAATTACAATCAGTCAGTCGGTGGAAAACTTGTAAGTAACTAATAAAATCATGCAAACGAAATTCTCGAAAATAATTGATAAATGTAGCAGAGATACAAAAAGAAAAGTTAATGCTAGTTATCATTATTTTCGATAAGCTAAAAAAATTTAAACGAAAAAACCAATCTTGATTTAAAATACGTTTTTGGGCTCTGCTGAAAAATTATTATTTTGTCACTTAAAACGTTATTCGCGGCTAACCTTCAACTAACAAACGAGAATTCTCATTATAGTAATCTGTTACTTGTGTTGACCTTGCTGGTTGGTTTCCCTTGGACTTGCTACAGACGTAGAGTTTAATGAGCATTGCGACAAAGCCTTTGCTGGATCAGCACCAAGATCTTGAAGACTTATTGAGTGGGACTTACGCCATTCCTTCAAATAATGTTCAAACTGAATCATGTCCCCAATTTTTGATTTGATTGAACTAATATATTCATAACATCGATATATATTAAACTCGTGGGATTTTCTTATATGACGAATTAATATATTTATACAACTATATTTCTTTTTGCAATGAAAACAATGCATTTTGCTCTTTAAAATTACTTATAATCACTTCTTTATTAATTACTTACTTTTTCACACTTTTTTTATTCCAAATTTTCTTTTTTAGTTGTGCACAAACTTATTTGGTAAACGAAGAATAATAACTGATTGCTTTGTGTTTAGTTTTTTCCTTTTAGTATGTCTTTTTCCCGTTATAAAACAAGGAACTAGTACGTTGAATTTAACCAAGCAAACCAAAAATTCAAGTGGTGGTTCCTTGAATCAAAGTACTCGTTCATTGAATAAAACATATTCTTCTTCTTTAAGTTAAATTTAACGTACATTACTTAAAATCAATGAACGGGTTCCTTGAATAAAATATCTTCTTCGTCTTCTTTAAGTCAAATTCAACGTACATTACTTAAAATCAATGAATGGTTTCCTTGAATCAAAGTACACTTTCTTGAAATTTAGTAAGCTGTTTTCTTTTATTTAGAAAAATGAAGGTGTTCCTTAAATTCAACGTATTATACGTTAAATCAAAAAACTAGTTCGTTGTCAAATTCAACGAATAATATTAAAGAATGGTTTCAACGTTCAGTTCATATCTACATAAAATTTTACTTTGAATTTCAATGAATATTTTTTTTAATCAACGTATAATACGTTGAATTTCAATGAATCCAAATCAACGAATGTGTGTTCGTTGAATTTATGTAAAACTCTTTTTTCAGTGTAGAGTTAATTCCTTAACCGCACGTGCATATGTACGTAAGTTTCGTAGAACACGGGTAATGGGAAATACATATTAAGCCTTTTTTCAATTTAATCGTAAACGACAAAAATTAAAGTTTTTAGAAAACAAATTTTATAGGTATATCGAGCTTTATTTTCGATTTGATAAGCGACAAAGATTATAGTTTTCATGAGAAGGTTTTTTTTAATATTCAAATATGTTTTTGTGCGTAAATTGTCGCTTACGATAAAATATAACTGAAAAGTTGTTAATAATTTTGGCATTTTGATAACTCTAAACTATGGATAGGCCTATAAAATTTTAATTTCAATAAAAAAGTCAATTTTCGATAACATGTCGCTTGCTGTAAAATCGAAAATATGGCTCGATATTCAAATATGTTTTACATGCCTGGATTGTCGCTTACAATATAATTTTACAGCCTGTATGTTAAAAGTTATCCAGAATTTTGGCATTTTGATAACTCTAAACAATGGATTGGCCCTTAAAATTTCAATTTCAATCAAAATGTTAATTTTTACTACATGTCGTTTAATATTAAATCGAAAATAAAGCTCTGTAGCAGAAGTTCTCACAAGCTCTTTCTTCGGGGACCCCTTCAGAAATTTTAATAGTAGCACGGCCTACCGCAATGCGAAATATACGTTTTACATTTATTATACAAAAGCCATATTACTAAATCTTATTAATATTAACTTTTGAGGAATCATAACAATATTTGTTTAGCTCTTCGCGGACCCCTTTTAATTTTCATACGGACCCCCAGGGTTTCGCGGACCCCCATTTGAGAACCGTTGCTCTATATGGACGTACATAAAAAACATAAAACGTTAAATTTGGCACAAAAAAAACATGAAATAGATGGTTGAAGTTTTGTTACATGATATATAACATCTAAGGGTTCCTCTGTTTTGACGAAGATGAGGAGAAAGCATCGGTTTTCTTATGATTTTGTACTAATATGAAAAAATTATGTTATTAGATTACTTACAGATATTTTATTTCCATATTACCTAATTATCTCAGCAATAAAAATGATTTATAAATAACATTCTTTAAAATTATATTTGTTTAATTTAGAAGCGTTATTGTGTTGCTAGATGTTGTATTTGAAAAGAAAGTTTAATAAAAATGCCTCTAAATGAAAACCAGTTATTTCTATTTTATTGTTTGAAATGATGTTTCATTTGAATTTACTAACAGCATATTTTGAGTGTAAAATGTATCACGAGCTGTTGTTTCCACACATACACTCTCTTATTCATTGTTAGCATAGGTATGTGCCAGAGATCTGCAACAATACATAACAAAAGTCAAAATGTTTCCACTCACGAAATTTGTTTTTGTTTTTGGAATCTAGTAGTCAACACTCCAAAACAACCAAAAATTAATTTTGTTGTTGTAATATGCAATTCACCGTTATTCGGTGAGTCATCGAAGTTGAATTTGTTTGCTTCATTTGTAAACAGAATTGCGTTCGGTGTTTTATAGTGCTTACTTCAATTGCTTGTTAAAGCTGAAAACAAAGCGTGTTAAATAAAAGTTTAAATGGAAATCGAAGGTGATGGTAAGTTTATTAATTTTGTAAAATATAATACTCAAAAATTGGATAATCTAAAAAATAAAATAACTTTTTCCAAAAGTCTTTAAAATTTTGGATTTTATTTTATTTTTTAAGTTCGAGTAAGCTTAAATCATTTTGTTTAGGAGTGTTAAGCATAAGATTAAAAACCAAAATTACTTTGAAGTGTTTTTGAAAATGTTTATCTCGATTTGCGGTTTTTTGCGGTTTTTGAATAATTTTTTTTTCAGCCGTCATTTGTTTACAAAATTCAGCAGTTTTTGATATTTGGTTGACCCAGCAGAAGAAAGGAAAAAATAAGGACGCACTAATAAATTATTTTATACAAACATGTGGAGTCGATAAAAATAAAATAAAGTATCGTATATTTTCTCATTTAGAACTAAAAAAGATAAAAACTCAGAGAGAAAAGAAAAAAAAATTTTTATTTACAAATTTTTTTTAATTTTAGTTCTAAATGTTGATAATTAAAAAAAAATAAGTATTTTATACAAAAACACTTAAAATATACTGCAAATTCCAACTCCAGTTAAAAATTCCGTTATTTTAAGTTTTAATAGTTTTGGCCAAGAAAAGTGATGTTTCCGACCATAGTGCACTCGCGAGTGCACTCGCTGTTTACTAATGATTTTTAGTCTCGAATACTTTTCAGCACTCGCTTTCAATGATTTGTTGTTTTATTCGCTCGTTATTCATATAGAGCAGTGATGTCAAAAATAAAACTATAGTTGTATGTGTGAGAAAAGTTGTCTCATTCGTCTCTGAAGTACATAGGAAAAATAAATATTTGGAACAAATGCAGTTTAGTAAAGCAGTTAAAAATAAATAAAAAGGATCCTATGTGATAGAAAATTAAAAAATAAGATGAAAAATTTATATAAAAAAGTTGGCGGCGACCAATATTTTTCAAGTTATCGGGCTCTGAACTTTTCATAGGAAACTCTGAAAAATCTCAAAAAAATAATTTTTAAATAGCTTATCATATAGTAATGTGAAAAATAAGAAAATAAACTTAATCAAAAAAATTTGCTGCAGGCCATATTTCCCGAGTTATTGGTATTTAAAGTTTAAATAGAAAGTGCAGTTTAGTGAAAATGCTCCAAAAAAAGTCAAAATGTCTTTTAAATACATATAAATTTCTTTCCTTAAACGTTTTACAACATCAAACACATTAAATATCGCGAAAAGCATTGGTGATCATAGAATATTTTTCGCATACCACTTTTTTTTTTTTTTTTTTTTAATAAAGAGAAGTAACACTCAGGCAATTAATGCCTACTGCTAATACTAGGTGTTACCTTCTTTAGGAAAGGGATAGTGAGAGAGAAGACAGGTGGTGAAAGAAGAGATAGAGGAAAGCTTCATTCTTTTACAACTCTGCTTTTCGCACGTTTTTAATAATGCAGTGTTGCAGCGCCTCTCTAATGTTAAATGGGGCGTATTAATTTTTTGAAGCTGTGTCTTGTAGCCATTTTATTGATTATTTTACTTCGCCGATGATTTTGCTACACAACGAAGGAGGGCGCTCTGATGTTACATTGGGACTAGTATCTGCTGAAGTCGGTATAGTTCAGTGACCAGTGACTACGCCTTCATCACTTGAACTTTCCTACAACAACTGACACAAAGGGACACTAATGCACATCAGAAAATGCGTGGTGTTGTTATTTAATGACTGTCGGATACAGGGATTGAACCCAGGACCTTCGGTTTTGTAGTCAACGTGCTAACTACTTCAGCTAACGCCACCTTTTTTCTTTCACTGTATCTATAAACAAATTAATACACCCGCTACCAGTGATGGTATTTTGGTGCGTTTCGGGTATTTTTTGGTGTTTTTTGCCTCTTCATAAACCCGAAATTTTGGTTAATACCCTTTTTTAAAAAGCGGGTATTTACAGTGCTTTTTAACAATTTCTCACAGTGCTTTTGGTGCTTTTTTGTAAAAAAAATATTTTTAATTTTACAAACCTAAAATACTTTTAAGCGCTAATAGCAGCATATCTCTTTAATCAATTCTCTGCATAATATTTGATTGATAGTAGTACGCAATAAGCATTTGTTAAAGCTTACACAAATATTTATTTAATCATCCTAGAACAATTGACAGGATGAGGTTGTCAATAGCAGTCAGTTGTTTTAGACAACGGGTAACCAAGTCCCAATTTTTTGGTATCGTATTGACGTGCTGTCAATGTTGACAACTGGAATAAAGGTGAATATCGCAAAAAAAAAACTTTAAGTTAGTTAAGAAAAAAGTGTTGCTTTTAATGCATTTTGTATGTGTAAATGATTTTTCAGTAACATCTTTATCCTAATCTAGGCCTAAGCTTCACTTACCAAATTACTAACACCGATCATATAGCTACTAACATTTTGAAAAATTAATATACCTAATTAATCTGCCTTACCGTGGTTGGCGTATTTCAAATACGACTACGACTGTTTGGTAATAGATGAAAGAAAAAATGTTGAAGTCTTCTTTAATCTATTACTAAACAGTCGTAGTCGTATTTGAAATACGCCAACCACGATAAGGCAGAATAATAAATATTTTGAGGCAAAAACTGAAATTATATAATGAGGTGTTACACCCCAAACTCTCCTTTTTTTAAATGGCATAATGTATTAAAATTAAAAAAAAGTGTTGGTGCTTTTTTACCCTCTTTTTCGTATTTTTTCCGCTTTTTACCCGTTTTGCAACAGCTTAATGTGCTTTTGCTCTTCTTAGAGATACCATCACTGCCCGCTACGCATGTGTTCTCGTCGCTGTCTCATCGACCACAAAGTAGACCAGAGTTGAAGAAAGTGACTAACAGCCATCCCTAAACACGGGCGGCAAGCGTTTTTTAGCTGTCAAAAGTTATCATGTCCATACATTTTGTATGGAGCATACCGAAATAACACGGCGGCAACGCGACGGCAACGCTTTGCTATTGGAAAATCCGATTTTGACAACGCGTTTTACAATGAAGTTAGTTGCAAAAGAAAACAATTGCCTTCTGTTTGCCATCATCAGAGTTACCACATGTGAATATTTATCTTATTTTCGAAGTTTTTCGGGATGTTAAAAATACTAAAACATTTCTTTGTTAAAAATAAGATTTTTAAGAATATGATATTTAATACTTTTAGTTTATTATTTAATGTCCTTTTGACTAAAGTACTGACACATTTTCTTCTTTCCTTCATTAAAAGTATGAATTATGTGCATACATATGTATATTTATCTTATACATGTTCTATTCAGTAAATATTTTGTGTTATTTACCTTTACGTTTGTTCCCTACAAGAAATGAATGCCTAGTTTCACAAACAAAATTTTTTCATTAACACATTTGCAACAATTTTCCATTGAATTCAATAGTGACAGTCAATTGACTAGTCATTCGATCGGAAGTGATGATGGATTTATTTATTAATTCTAGTTGCTCTACTCTAGCATATATGTTAGAGTGGGTCATCTTGTATAAATATGTATGCCAAAACTTTTATGACTCGAATTATATTTAAACAAAATCATTCTGTCTATGAAAATTAAAATTTATAACTATTAAAAAAAAATAAGTAAAAACAATAGTGAATAAAAGAAATGTACAAAATTTAATTTAATCTATATGTTCTTTTAAAAGAAAGATGTGTGGGCAATGAAAAGGTGTGAAGAGGGCTAGATACCGCCTAGGTTATTCTGTTTTTGCTTATTTCTGTCTTTAATTTTAAATATTTTATTTACTTGAATAGTTTGAATTGACTTTTGAAAATAAACAAAAATCAATTAAATTAATAAAAATTATATGTATTGTCAGTATATGGGGGATATATTAGTCAATTATGATAAGTCGAATTAATATTAATATTATAATTGATTAGTAGAAAGCACTGGAGTGACCAGTTCGACTATATGTTACATTCATTACTTAGAGAGAGATGCAATATCACACGTATACAAAAATTTACATCACACTTTTCATTTTGTCTTTAATAATGTGATAGAAACTTTGTTATACGCAATGATGAATATAACCTACATGATTTCCGGTCAAATGACCGGTCAATTGACTGATATTATTGTAGGGTTTAGTTCATTTGAAACAAAATACATTTTTCCTGAATTTAAACTGAGTAAAATCAATGCATATTAATATATTTTGAGTAAAATCACAAAAAAAAAGATTATTAATGAGAAAAAAAGATTTTTTTGTCCGACTTGAAGGTTTTTGAGAAAACACAAGCAAGTTTTCAAATTTTCTAAATAACTAATTTTTTCAAACTTTAATTATTTTATTTTAATTTAAATAACAAAATTTTAATAACAAAATCACAAACAACAATGTCATCTGTCCAGGTGTTAAAATAATCAGGATATTTTTATTTATTGGTTTGATAACCCTATTTTATCGTTTTGACATAACGTTGCTGCTTTTGTTTAGGTATGACATTTCAGCGTTAAGGCTCGGCGGAAAAAAACTTTCCGCTTTCCGCCCTTGTTTAGGGATGGCTGTTATGAAAAAAGCTAAAATCATTTGTCGCGCAGATTCTGCGAGAAAGGGACAACTGCAGTATATTTATTATTAAAATGTTACCAAAAAAATCAAAGCAAACAAGAGAAAATGTGTACTTTGTGAAATAAACACGTGTACATACATACATACGTACATACACATTTACAAAATTAAATTGAAGAATTTGTTGCATTTAATTAAAAAAACCGAATGTAAAAAGGATTATTTGTTTTAAAAAGTAATTAACATTTGTTTGCAAATGATTCCTGATTTAACTTTAAGCATTTTCATTGAAAAATTTTAATTTTTACCTTTTATTTACAAAAATCACTCAGCGAATAAGACCACAAAGTGTTAAACGAAAAACATTTCAACAAGTAAACAATTTTACAAAATTAGATTAAAGAATTTTTTGTGTTGAATTAAGAAACAAAGTGCGAAATAGCTTATAACTATTAAAAAGGCAATTAAAAATTGTTTTAAGATGATTGCATATTTCATTTGAAACATTTTCATTAAAAAATATTAACTTTTATCATTTATTTACAAAAATCGTCAAGCGAATGAGGTTACAAAGTATAAATTGAAATTAAGCTACAAAATTCCACCACGAAAGAAGGTTAAAGAAGGCGCAGTGACAGAGTGAGCGAAAGATCCGAAAACACAAATTTTCTTCCATCTCGTGTCATCTCTGGTATACCCTGTGTCATCGACGACTAAATGAAAGAGAATAAGAATGTGTGTGATTTTACCTACCACAATTGTGCTATGAAACTGACATCCAGCGTTACCGTTGTGCGACTAAAATCGCATTTTGTCCCTTTTTCGAATGCCTTGCCACTTTTTATGCCCCTTAGTTTTAAATCCCCTTTTAATTTCATGTGCATTATTTTGTGCCCCTTTTTCCCCTTTTTGTTCAAAGTCAACTTTAATTTTTATTTTTACAATAAATGTAAGCATATTTGTACAGATTCTACCACATATGTCAAGAAGATTTTATTTCCTATGTGTATATCTGAAAAAATAAATTTTTTTTGGGAAATTTACAGTATGACGCAGTATTATTTTCTGTGGTAGTATATGGTGTTAAAAAGCCTTGGTATGAATCTTTTGATTTGTTTAAGATTTTTTAATATGAAATTACATACAGTCATTCATAGATAATTCTAACTGTATTTTCGGCAGCCTAATTTGATTTGAAAACCAAATTTGATTTGAAAGCCAAATTTGATAAAAGTAATCAACTGTAATCAGTTGTTCATCTGCCGAATGAATCATTGAATCTCATGTTAAAACAGCCACATACCTCGCCAATTGCCATGTATGGGCAAAATGCAAAATAAAATGCAAAAAGAGCGAACGATGTGTACATACACAAAACCAAAAGAGCATAAAACCAACCAATGCAAATGTAAACAAACCAATACAATGTCACACATGCAAAGCTTTCAATGTAGTGGTGCCCATACTGGAAAATTGCCAATAACAAATGATCTAAAAATATCCGAGCTCTTACCACAAAAAATACCGATTTTCCGAGGAAAGTGTATATTGCTCAAATTAAGCTTTTTTGAAAGATGAACCCACTCGTTTAAGTCAATGGACAAATGGGCCAAAATAAATGCAAAAATTAATTTATATCCACCAGTTGCAAAGTCTTCATCTATATAAAGTAAAATTAAAAAAACACATAAAGCAAAAACATAAATTAGTATTACGAAAAAATTACCAAATGACACTTGTCAGTTTATGCTGTCCGCTTTAAATTTATGTATTTCAAAAGGATTTAGAAGAATGGATTCCAAGTAAAGGCCTTATTAATAAATACAAATGTACAATTTCAAAAGAAAGGGTATTTAAGGTATTTAATAACTATGCATAATGCCTAAAAATAATAATATTATCCTTCTCAGAATCGAACTTTCAAATTTTTATTAAAACTTTATATAGTTAAGTAAGTTTTTTGAATTATGCTGGTTTTTAAATAAATAAGTGATATGAACCATGACCCAAAAATTATAAAAAAAATAAATTAATGTATTCAGCCCAAAAAAAGGGCCAACATTAAAAAAAAAACGAGATAACTACACTAAACTTCTTATTTTTAATGTATTATTATATAATTCACTTAAAAAAAGGGGGACAAAAAGTGGCAAGGCAGTCGAAAAAGTGGCAATTTGCAACTTTAGTCTGTCAAACGGTCACGCTGGTATGAATGTAGTAATTATTAAGACCCAACGCCAGCGTTACCGTTGAAAAATTTCAAAAAGCGGCACAAAAAGGGGATTTTCAAAAAAAAGTGGCACAAAAAGGGGATTTCAAAGAAAAAAAGAGGCAACTTCAAAATCAACAAAAACTAAAGAAACCAGCATATATTAATAAGTTATTTTTATTTAAAACAAACAACAACATTTTCTCATGTATAAGAAGTACAAAAACATTATTTTATGAGAACTCATATGCTAAGTTTATACACACGTATTATTTGCAAGTAAAAATTGTAACTTACTAATTCATGAGAACAAGTATTTATTGTTGGGGATGATATGTATGTATACAGAAAAAGAAATTTTTAGTTTTATAATTGCTTATTTGACTCACAGTCTTCGTATATACTTCTATTTGCAAATAAGACCAGGGTGCAGATTACGACCCTCGTTATCGAACGAAATTACGAAATATTTTAACAAAGTTTATATGGAATATTTTTAAATTTCGAATCGTATCGAATGCCGTAATTTGCCCCCAGTATAAACGTAGTATAGATAGCTATTATATAAATAAAATCATAAAATCTATGTTAATAATAAAACAGTAGTTAAACTGCTGCATTTGATATCAATCGTAATTCCAACAGAAAATAAATGGAAATTTCGTTTGATATCGAATGCAGCTATTGGCCCCAGTTTTAAGATATACACAAAATTATAAATACATTTTTTTATCATGTTTCTGGAACGCAAACGGCATTCGCCAACATAAAAATGAACTTGAGCACTTCCTCACGGAAAAATATATTGATATAATGTTGGTCTCAGAGACTCATTTGACTTCGAGAAGCCTTTTCAAAATTTCTGGCTACACCTTATATGATTCAAAGGACCCGAGAGGAAGAGCATGCGGTGGATCAGCAATTCTAATAAAATCTAGACTTAAACATTATATTATTGACAACATTTGTGAGGAATATCTACAAGCAACGAATATTTGTGTTGAAAATTTTTGCACAAATTTTGTGATATCATCAATTTACTCCCCTCCCAGATTCGCAATTACTGAGAATCAATACGAGGATTTCTATAAATCTCTTGGCCCTTGTTTCGTAGCAGCTGGCGGCTATAATGCAAAACATACGTGCTGGGGTTCTCGTCATATTACACCCAGAGGTCGAGCATTGTTCAACACAATTTCAAAAATGGGCTTGGACGTCATTTCGAGTGGGGAGCCTACTTACTGGCCTACTGACATAAATAAAATTCCGGATGTTATAGATTTTGGCGTCATGAAAAACATTTCTAGAGAATTAATTAACGTTGAAGCTTCTTTAGATCTCTCGTCCGATCACTCTCCCACGATCGTTACAATCTGTAGCCCACAGAGAAGTGATTTGCCTCACTCGTATGTGAAGATCATCAGTCCTGTAAATTGGCTGCGATTCAAAAAATATCTTAGTAGTTATTGCACGGAAAACATTACGCTAAGAACACCCGAGGATATTGAAGCTAACATCGCTAACCTTAACGAAATGATTACGCAGGCTGCTGAACATGCTACTACCTCCCATCCGCAGACTGGATTTAATAAAATTTATTCTACCGATATTGAACGTGCCTTATGTGAAAAAAGAAGAGCTAGAAGGGAATGGCAACAGCACAGATCACCACAACATAAAATCAGATTTAAAGAGTGTACTAAACGACTCCAAGAGTTACTTGCAATTGAAAAAACTGCATCTCTTGAAAATTATCTGGAAGGTCTTGATGTCACACCAGCATCTAATTACTCTTTGTGGCACGCTGCTAGAAAGCTGAAAACCCCCGTTGAGCTTAAACCACCTCTGCGCACATCTACCGGAGGTTGGGCAAGAAGCGATACTGAAAAAGG
Source organism: Tachina lurida (assembly GCA_944452675.1). Lineage (NCBI taxonomy): Eukaryota > Metazoa > Arthropoda > Insecta > Diptera > Tachinidae > Tachina > Tachina lurida. The sequence goes on from OX101754.1 coordinate 69,882,410, forward strand.
TAACATATTTGCTAATCATTTAATATACGTATTTACCCCAAACACATGTACTGGTGTTGCTGATTTGCCAAGTGTAGTTGCTCTACCCCCGCGACCCATAAAGTTTAAGATGCGCGATGTACAAAAACTAATTGCTCAACTTAATCCAAAGAAAGCTCCAGGTATTGACGAAATTAGTAACAAGATGCTGACGAACTTGCCTCATATTGCAATAAGAATCCTGCTATTTATTTTTAATGCCATTTTGCGAATGCAGTATTTTCCACATAACTGGAAACTTGCCAAGATTAAAATGATTCCGAAGCCGGGCAAAGATCTTACCAAGGCTGAGTCATATAGGCCTATAAGCTTACTATCAACAGTCTCAAAACTTTTCGAAAAGCTGCTCATCACTAAATTGTCCACAATTTTAGCTGATAATGGGTGCATCCCGGACCATCAATTTGGCTTTAGAAGTCAGCATAGCACTATTGAGCAAACGCATAGATTGGTTCAAGTTATAAGTAGGACATTTGAAGAAAAGAAGTATTGTTCTGCCCTTTTTATTGATGTTTCTCAGGCATTTGACAAAGTATGGCACAAAGGCCTATTTTTAAAATTGAAGACATATTTTCCAATAAATATAGAACAACTTTTGGAAAGTTACATTGTTGATAGGAAGTTTACTGTTGTGGAAGGAAACTTCATGAGTGTGCCCGAATCTATATCTTCTGGTGTGCCACAGGGTAGTATTCTGGGGCCAGTCTTGTATTTATTATATACTTGTGATATGCCTGTGAGCAATAACATCCACACTTCTACATTTGCCGATGATACAGCCTGTATGAGTATGCACAAAAACCCTGATGAGGCATCCCGCAATCTCCAAGCACACATTACCCAGCTTGAAAGATGGTTGAACTTATGGAGAATTAAAGTAAATGAACAAAAGTGTGTTCATATAACGTTTACCCTAAGAAAAGATACCTGTTCCCCCATTCGAATCAATAATCAAAATATTCCTCAACATTCTCAAGTGAAATACCTTGGCATACACCTTGATCGAAGGCTTACATGGCAACATCATATTGACGCTAAACTAATTCAAATGAAACTTAAGTTAACTCAAATACATTGGTTGATTGGCAGAAATTCAACACTCAGTCTAGACTGCAAACTTTTGATATACAAGTCGCTTTTGAAGCCAATATGGTGCTACGGAATTCAGCTATGGGGCACTGCTTCAGCTTCAAATGTGGATAGAATCCAACGATGGCAAAATAAAATTTTACGGTTAATAACAGCGGCTCCATGGTACATAAAAAATTCAAATATACATCGAGATTTAAATATGCCACTAGTGACTGAAGAAATCGCAAAATACGCAGGTAAATATTTAACAAAACTCGAGTCACATCCTAATCCGCTTGCTCGTAATATCTTGAACTTTACTGGACACATCCGCTTAAAAAAGAGGGACACAAGGGCCCTAATACTCAGCACCCCAAATGATACTTCTTGAAAATAATTATTGTGCTTAATACGAAATTTATGTATTATTAATTACTATCACTAAGTTTATGTCCGATAATGGTCGGGCCTAATAATTATATTTAGATTTAAGATTTGAATACTTATTGTTAGTTCATATTTGAAGATACAATAAATAATATGCAAAAAAAAAAAAAATTTTATCATTTTTGGGACATGGTTCATATCACTTATTTACTTAAAACCCAGCATAATTCAAAAAATTTATTTAACCATATAAAGTTTTGATAAAAATTTTAAAACTCGATTCTGAAGAGGATAATATTATTTTTTTAGGCATTATGCATAGTTATTAAATACCTTGAATAACCTTTCTTTTGAAATTGTACATTTGTATTTATTAATAAGTTTTTTACTTGGAATCCATTCTTCCAAATCGTTTTGAAATAAATTTAAAGCAGACAGCATGGACTGACAAGTGTCTATTTTTAGTCTATTTGATCATTTTTTCGTAATACGAGTACTAATTTATGTTTATGCTTTATGTGTTTTTTTCTATATTCTTATGAATTGAACAGGCTAACGTTCGTATCGCTTTTTAAGCCAAATTACATGTGATAATTATTAATTAACAAATAACATCAAAGTTAGTTGTAAATATTCTGACAACACATAGTTGAACGGATCAGCTAGCCGTTTTCGAAGGCCACTAAACCTTCATCATCAGCGTTCTTCTGTGTTTTGTCCACTGTGTGTGGTGTCAGTTGATGTAGATTTCTGCCCTATATACGAAACTTTTTTGCAAATGGAATACGTGAATTGTTTTGATTCATCGTATTTCAATTTGCTGAAAGGTTTTTTTGTAATGAAAGCTCAAATCTACCATCTCTAAATTTACAACAGTCTTACCATTGTCTTTTATTATTTACTAACTATGCACATGTTAGTTAATGTGCTTATTTTTGTTCTACTTAAGACGAATTTTTTTGGTTTGTTACTATTAAGTATATTTTTATTTAATTTGTGCCACAAGCCAATGAATATTAATTTTAGTTAATTTAATTATTATTTTTTTTAACTGCATTTGTTTCTATATTCTTATGAATTGAACAGGCTAACGTTCGTATCGCTTTTTAAGCCAAATTACATGTGATAATTATTAATGAACACATAATTATTAATAACATCAAAGTAGGTTGTAAATATTCTGACAACACATAGTTGAACGGAACAGCTAGCCATTTTCGTTTTTTTAGTTTTACTTTATATAGTTTTATTTTATATAGATAAATACATAAGGTGTAACTCGCAGACTTTGCAACTGGCAAATGTGGATATATTTTTGCATTTAATTTGGCCAAATGTTCATTTGCTTAAACGGGTTCATCCTTAAAACAAGCTTCATTTCAGCAATATCAACTTTCCTCCGAAAATCGGTATTTTAGTGGTAAATGCTCGGATATTTTTACATCATTTGTTTTTTGGAATTGGCCACGTGTGTTTTAACATGACATTCAATGATTCATTCGGCAGATGAGCAACTGATTGCAAAAACCACAAAAGGATTTTTTAGTATCTGCATCCATCTGAACCCACTTATGCCGTCTCTCCTAATCATTGGAATACTTTCGTGTTGCTTATTCTTTTTTAACGCTTTTTCCAAGATAATAGGCTCATATGATGAACTAATTTCATGGAACTTAAATCAAAAGCATTACTTGAAGATAGCAATTCAGTGTGGTATTTTCCATAGCACTATTGAGCAAACGCATAGATTGGTTCAAGTTGTAAGGAGGACATTTGAAGAAAAAAAGTATTGTTCTGCCCTTTTTATTGATGTTTCTCAGGCATTTGATAAAGTATGGCACGAAGGTCTAGTTTTAAAATTGAAGACATACCTACCAATAAACATACAAAAGCTTTTGGAAAGTTATATTGTTGATAGGAAATTTACCGTTGTGGAAGGAGACTTCATGAGTGTAACCGAGTCTATATCTTCTGGTGTGCCACAGGGTAGTATTCTGGGGCCAGTCTTGTATCTAATATATACTTGTGATATACCTGTGAGCAATAACATACACACTTCTACATTTGCCGATGATACAGCCTGTTTGAGTATTCACAAGAACCCTGATGAGGCATCCCGCAATCTCCAAGCACACATTACCCAGCTTGAAATATGGTTGAATTTATGGAGAATAAAAGTAAATGAACAAAAGTGTGTTCATATAACGTTTACCCTAAGAAAAGATACCTGTTCCCCCATTCGAATCAACAATCAAAATATTCCTCAACATTCTCAAGTGAAATACCTTGGAATACACCTTGATCGAAGGCTTACATGGAAATATCATATTGACTCTAAGTTAACCCAAATGAAACTTAAATTAACTCAAATATATTGGTTAATTGGCAGAAATTCAACACTCAGCCTAGACTGCAAACTTTTGATATACAAGTCGCTTTTGAAGCCAATATGGTGCTATGGAGTTCAGCTATGGGGCACTGCTTCAGTTTCAAATATTGAGAAAATCCAACGAAGGCAAAACAAAATTTTACGTTTGATAACATCTGCTCCATGGTACATTAAAAATTCAAATATTCATCGTGATTTAAATATGCCACTAGTGAGTGAAGAAATTGAAAAATACGCAGGCAAATAGTTAACAAAACTCGAGTCACATCCTAATCCGCTTGCCCGTAATATTTTGAGCTTTACTGGACACATCCGCTTAAAAAAGAGGGACACAAGGGCTCTTATACTCAACACTCCAGATGGGATGCTTAATACTTCTTTTTTTCCCTTTTTGGTTATCACTACTTATGTATTATTTATAACTATCACTATGTTTATGTCCGATACTGGTCGGGCCTAATAATTATATTTAGATTTAAGATTTGATTACTTATTGTTAGTTCATTTTTGAAGATACAATAAATAAATATATATATGAAAAAAAAAAAAATTTATGGCTGCAAACCAAAAACAGTGTTGACAATATAGCAAAATACATATGCAAATCAAATTAGTGCCAAGAAATATTTTTTATTGCAAAATAAAAAACAAAGTTACAAAATTTTAATGTTAATCACAAAAGTAATATCTTTTTGCAAAGGGAAAAAATTATAATTCGCGAAAAGTTGCAAAATTTTAAAAAAGCCATAATATTGATTAAAAATTGCTAAAAATGAAAGGAATGCAAAAAATTTGCGAAAATTAAGAAAAAAAGCAAAACGTTACTAACAGCAGGATGATAACAAACTTTAATAATGTGTAAAAATCTTCAAAACATTTAGGAAGTTAAAAAACACACAAATGGTCGCTTTTATTGCGAACTTTGCAAAAATCGGGAAAATTTGCAAAATTTTCAACAAGCCATAATATTGATTCAAAATCGCTTAAACTTTAAGGAATGCGAGAAAATCGGCAAAAATCGCGAAAATTACGAAAATCTGCAGAAACGTATTAACGGCGGGATGATAACAAAGTCTAATATTGTTGAAAAATCAGCAAAACTCGTAGGAAACTAAAAACATGCAGAAAGTCGCAAGAATTTAAGAAACAAATACAGTTCGAAAAATAATAATTAACTACATTAAATAATGTTTATTTTCGAACACTGATCAAGAGCTGTTGTGTCCACACATACCCTATCTTATTCTTATTTCGTTAAGTTACAAAAACGATTTCCTACAATTATTTTCGTATTGTTATCATTTTGTTTACAGTACTAAATTATTCTTAAACCTACACAAGTTTCGTGAATTTTACAAAAAACAATTTAAACATATAATAAAAACTGTTGTTTTGTTTTACTTTTTATTACGAGTATATCCCCCATTTATTTTCCTGTCATTGTATAAAAAATTATTGTAATAAAAAATTTGTTTTTAGTTCATGCTAGACACAACTGGGACGAACGACGAATTTCGTCCACGCAGAGTTTGCTGCGTAAATTCGTCGTGTGAAACACAACAACGACGAATTTATTGTTATAATTTATAAAGTTGGTTGAAACATTTACAAAGACAGACAGAGAGAGAGAGAGAGAGAGAGCAAATTTGTATTTCATAGTTCGTCGGTGTACAAAATAGAAATAAATCTATCGCAGAGCTCGTGACGCTCGACAAATTTCGTTCTATAGAGGCGTTGTGTTAATTTTAATATGAACAAATATATTTTATTTTCCATGACAAAAGTTCGGAACGAAAACTTCGTCTTCGTCCCAATTGTGTTCCCAGTTTGATTCGTGAGTTTCATTGCAAAATATTCATGTATGTGTGTGTATGTATGTGATGTATGAGGAATGCAGAGGCTGTAACAACTTCCCTTAAGTTATCTTTTTATTTTCATAATTATTACAACCTTAAATTCTAGGAATAAAAGATTATTAAATTATTTTCCAAGAATATATAAATTTTTTGAAGATTTTCGCATATAACACATTTTTAAATTACTAAATTTTGAAATTTTGAGTTAGAGCTCTTAAGCAAAAAAAATTAAAAACTAATTTAAAAAGCACTGAGCACTACAAGTATCTTCATATTTTTTCGCGTTTAAAATTTTAAAAGCTGACAACATTGTAAAGCGAGTATAATGAGTGATGCTCACAGCCTATCCATGCAGTCGCGAAGCACATATACTAACAAAGAATAAGATAGTGTATGTGTGGACACAACAGCTCTTGATCAGAGCTCGTAATAATTGGTCCCTCTTGTGCTTGTTGTCAGAAAAAAAACACTCGTCCACTAACACGATGCCACGCTGTCGCGAAAAAACCCTCAAAATTCGTTCTTCTTTGGCTTGCTCTTCGCTCAACCAACGACCATTTTTGTTCGATCGGTCGGTTCATGTGTTCACTCGAGACCCTTTATTTCGTAAAATATCGCAAACGGTCTTTTGAGCATGTATGTGTGTTGCGAGTGTTGATAGGTAAACATTTACATACATGAAGATTAATTTTGTTTTTGTTGTGCACATATCTGTCTTATATACATATGTACATATAACAATTACACTTCGTTAACAAATAGTTTGATTTACAGATATTTTTATTGTTGTTTATTACTATCTTCTCCCTTCCTCTTTAATGCTTTGCCTGTGACGAAATATTTAAGACAACAACATAAATCAAATGCAACAATAAAAATAAAGACCTTTTTTGCAAACACTTTGCTTGTTTTGCTCACTTACTGACCCTCAGTAGCTGAGCAACGAACTATTCTGTTCGTATCATGCGGTCAGTAAGAGATCGATTCGTGTGTAAAGGCCTCGTTAGCCGACTGTAGAAATCGTAGATGTAATGTAAATGGAAATGTAATGTAAATGTAAATGTTTGAACGCTTATAGAATGCTTAAAAACGTGTCATGTGTTTTCGACACAAACAAAAAAAACTTATTTGTCCACACATACATACATGTTAATTGCTTTGTGCCCAGCAAACACTCATTTTTCAATTTTATATATTATTGAGTTAATAATATATAAAATTGTAATGTTTCAATTATCCAAGATTTCTTTAATAATTTCGCTGAAGCTATTATAATTTACTTTCTTTTGATGGCAAAATTTATATTGTTGGAAAAAAGTAATGGAGTTTTTGAAATAAGACATCTTTTATTATGAAAATGTGCCTAGAAGTTTTAAAAATTATTATTATTTTATGTAAAAGAAATCAATTATAAAAATTGTATTAGAAGCTGTAACGCTTAAGCCTCTAACCGTAATATTTGCATATATGTAACTACAATTTGAGCAATTTCATCGGAGAGACAAAGTGCTTGACTCCTTAATTCCCAGGAATGCCTATGGTTTTAGTAGCACCTCAGTCATATAAAAACATTATTATATATCCACTTTATCGTTTTATCATTTTCTTATTAATGTTCGTACCTACTAATAATAATTAATTTTAATCACAAACAATATACATTTATATATGTATATTTTTTAACAAGAACACATATATACTACTTTTTGTTTGCTGGGTGCTTATCAGTATAAAAAATTCAAGTAAAATGCGCAACAGCTGTTCAAAACATTGATGGGAGTTCAATATCTTCACATTATTTTTGATTGTGTGGAAAAAGTACGAAAATTATTTAAATGGTATCAAATCATTATTTTATACTTACAAACAATGTTATGACTTTGATATTTAGTGAAATTACAATTTTAGCTTCATACGTATACATACATACATTACAACGTATTATAATTATAAAAATATTTATATTTTTATTATCATTAGAATTATTATGATTAAACGCACATATTATAATTTTTTTTGGTATTATTAAATAGAAATAGTTTTTTGTGCGCTTGTATTTATGCTTGTTCGCACAAATGTACTATATGTATGTTACATATTCATACATATATGTATATGTATATAAACAAACAAAAAAAAATAAACAAATACGATTAGCAGTCTATGGTTAGATTTTATAAAGAAAAAAAATTTATTAGAAAATTAAATTTATTAAATATGTCATGTACGTATACAAATTTAGCAACTCAAAAGGTTATATTATCAAAAGAAACAAAAGTACCAAAAGAGGGCTATTGTGCCACACTCTCATTCAATATACATACATCCCATCACTGTCTACAAATGTCACGTAACGTCGTCATGAAATTCTATTTTCTGCAGGTTCAGACGTTACATTTACGTGACATTTCACTCAGGTTAGCATTTGCATAGCTTTTCATGCAACAGATTCGATCAGCTGACACATTTACATTTACAGTCGGGTAATTCTGCCTTTACGCTCAACTCATAACCCGAGAGCGAGAACACGATTAAAAGGAAAAAGAGGGTTGCTGTTCAGACACTGAGTGATTCAATCTAATTTCTTTAGGTCTTTTGAGTGAGAAGACCGCACAAAGAAATTTGGTTGAGCATATTTTGCGAGCTCTGCTCTTGATACATTTTACACTCAAAATATGCTGTTAGTAAATTCAAATTAAACATCATTTCAAACAATATTATTTTGATTTAAAAACCGCTCTACTAACCCTATAGTACACGACATGTAGAAAGACACTTATGACGCCAGGAGAATTTCCAACACATTGGTTGCATTAGCGGCGTAAAATTTTAATAGTATTTTTGTGTCAAAATCCAAATGTAGGCAGCACTTGTGTGTACATACATGTGAAGATCTGCTCAAACAAAAAAGTCATTAAATAATAATACATTCTCAGCTATGTTTATTATTTTGACATAACTACGTGGTATGTAGCATATGCAGCTTCATAGTGACGTCAATATTAGGCCCAAGCTACATGCGCACGTGTTTTTTTATTTGCCGATTACAACAGGCTTTTTTCATTCGAACCGAATGATTTTTAAGTTATTTTAATTTCAAACTTCAGTAAAAAAGATTTTTTTTTTCTTTTATTTTCAATAGCTAAAAACTACCTGCACATAATTAAAAGTATTGATTTTAAATCGTCTGTTTCAAAATATTTTTCTTCTAATTTGGGACACAAGTATTAATTTGTGTATTCAAAATTTCAACTTAAGCAGGTGTGGCATGTCTACCACTGTTTTTCTAAATAATTTATTATATTGAGTGCACAGAAAATCATCAATATATTGTGGTTTGCTTATTAAACAATAAACAAAAAAGACTTTACATATAAATACCTTGGTAAAAATTTACCTACCTGTAAGATTTACTTCAATTTTAGTTAACAGAAACTTCTTGTATATTCAGTTATTGTAAAACTTTTTTGAGTGTACCTACTTGCATTAAATATACATAAATAATAATGTCTTTAACATTACAAAACGTAGTGTTGATCATCATCATTTTGATTAGGTTAACATAACGATTCTCGTTGGGCAGAAGTTAACTAAGATTGTAAGTACTTATAATTTTAATGTACTCGGTATACCTACATTATTAGCGCTTGTGCGTGTGAGGTTGTACTTTACAGAACATTAAAGTACATTAAATAATGTTCATTTTCGAACACTGATGTCTACTGCACACAATAAAATAACGGACTGCGCAGTGCTGCCATTGGTCAATATTTTTTTAAAAATATTTAAATGTAAATGAAATTGACATATAAAAAATTGTGATTTTAACGTTACATAAAAATCTGCTCCTTTTACTGTCAGTTTATAGAAGCCACGTAAAAATTCTCGTGTGTCTATTGATATTAAAAACAAAAACAAAGCACTCAAACTGGCAGTTAATATCATAAGCCGGTCGTATTCTTAATATATTTTAATTAAAATGTTCTATGAAATTTTTTTTTATAATTCCTTTTAAATACATTTTATTTCATTAGCCCTACATATTTACCGAAATATACAATAATAGATTTTTTTCCAAATCTTCTGGAGTTCTCGTTGTACCTTCATAGTGAACAGACGTAATAGCGGAATTTTTCTTACATACAAACTAAACAAAAAAAAATCATACAAAAAATATTCGTAGTACATATTGACTTTAATAAATAAGCTTTATTTGCTTTGCAAATATTTTTTACATATAGAAACAACAAAAACAAAAAAAAAACCGTAAACAAAAAAAAAACAAACAAAGTGCCCTTGAGGAATACTCTATATGAGTACCTCAAAGGAAAAAAATAGTGAAGTGAGTTCTAACGGCAGAAATGCCTATTTTACTGTGAGTTTTGATGCTCATAATGATAACAATAAAAATAAAAAATCTGATAATAGACTTGCTGTGAGTTCTGAAGCTTATAAAAAAAATAAAAATCTGATAATAGACTTTTTCTAACGGCAAAACCACAGTTTCGTCAGCGATCAACTTCGCTTTGTCCAATGCCAACTAGTGAATCGTTGACATTATTGCCTAGTACTTCTACATTTAACTCATCGATATCACCCGCTTCGGGCTCGGGGTCATCACTTAACCAAGTTGTCACTGAAGATAAGAGTAGCCCAAAACCCAAGGTCCAAGTCGGAGAACAGATATATCACAATTTTAAAGCGCGGGCGAAGCCCAAATTCATAAAAAATGTCATCGGTTCCCAAGATATCCAGGGATAACGACGTCGCAGAAGTTAACCGTCAAAATCGTTTTTCAATATTGCAAGCAAATAACGACCAACCCGCTGTTTCATCAAAAAAAACTTCCAAGCCACCACCAATATACCTGAGAGAAAAAAATTCGAATGCCCTTATTAAAAAATTAGTCTCGGCAGTTGGTGAGAACGCATTTCACGTTATTCCAATAAAACGTGGTAAAATTGATGAAACAAAAATTCAAATATCCGAAGAAAAAGATTTCCGCAAAATTATTACTGATTTCGAAGAAAATAAAACTAATTTTTATACTTATCAGCTTAATCTGTGAACAAAACCTCCAAGCCGCCACCAATCTACTTAAGAGAAAAAAACTCAAACGGTCTTATTAAAAAATTAATTTCGGTCATTGGTGAGAATAAATTTCACATTGTTCCAATAAAACACTTCCTCAAGGAAAAAAATATTGATATAATGTTGGTCTCAGAGACTCATTTGACTTCGAGAAGTCTTTTTAAAATTTATGGCTACACCTTATATGATTCAAAGGACCCGAGAGGAAGAGCATGCGGTGGATCAGCAATTTTAATTAAGTCAAGACTCAAGCATTATTTTATTGACAACATTTGTGAAGAACATTTACAAGCAACGAATATTTGTGTCGAAAATTTTTGCACTAATTTTGTCATATCATCAATTTACTCTCCTCCTAGATTCGCAATTACTGAGGATCAATACGAGGATTTTTACAAATCTCTGGGCCCTTGTTTCGTAGCAGCTGGCGACTATAATGCTAAACACACGTTCTGGGGTTCGCGTCTTATTACACCCAGAGGTCGAGCGTTGTTCAATACAATTTCCAAAATGGGCTTGGATGTCATTTCGAGTGGGGAGCCCACTTATTGGCCTACTGACATACGTAAAATTCCGGATGTAATAGATTTTGGCGTTATGAAAAATATCTCTAGGGATTTAATTCAAATTGAAGCTTCTCTAGATCTCTCGTCCGATCACTCTCCCACGATCGTTACAATTTGTAGCCCATTAGGAAGTGATTTACCTCACCCATATGCGAATTTGATAAATCGTGTTAATTGGCTGCGATTTAAAAAATATCTTAGTAGTCATTGCACGGAAAATATTACGCTAAGAACACATGATGATATTGAATCTAACATTGCCATCCTTAATGAAAATATTAAACAGGCTGCTGAACATGCCACTACCGCCCATCCGCAGATTAGGTTAAATAAAATTTATTCTACGGATATTGAATGTCTCGTAAGTGAAAAAAGAAGAGCTAGAAGAGAATGGCAACAGCACAGATCACCCCAACTTAAAACCAGATTTAAAGAGTGTACTAAACGACTCCAAGAGTTGCTTGCATTTGAAAAAACTGCATCTCTTAAAAATTATTTGGAAGGTCTTGATGTCACACCAGCATCTAATTACTCTTTGTGGCGCGCTGCTAGAAAGCTTAAAACACCAGTTGAGTTTAAACCACCTCTGCGCACATCTACAGGAGGTTGGGCAAGAAGCGATACTGAAAAAGGTAAAATATTTGGTGAGCATTTAAAATCCGTATTCACCCCAAACACGTGTTCTGGTGCTGTTGATTTGCCAAATGTAGTTGCGCTACCCCCTCGACCAATAAAATTTAAGACGCGTGATGTACAAAAAATAATTGCAGAACTCAACCCGAAAAAAGCCCCGGGTATTGATGGAATTAGTAACCAGATGTTGATGAAGTTGCCTCGTATAGCTATTAGAATCCTGTTATTCATTTTTAACGCTATTTTACGACTGGAGTATTATCCAAACAGCTGGAAGCTTGCCAAGGTTAAAATGATTCCAAAGCCTGGCAAAGATCTTATCAAAGCTGAGTCATATAGGCCAATAAGTTTACTGTCAACAATGTCAAAGCTCTTTGAAAAGTTACTCATGATAAAATTGTCCCCAATTCTAACTGATAATGAGTGCATACCGGATCATCAATTTGGATTTAGAAGTCAGCATAGCACCATTGAACAAACTCATAGATTGGTTCAATTTATAAGAAAAACTTTTGAAGAAAAAAAGTATTGCTCTGCGCTGTTCATTGACGTTTCTCAGGCATTTGATAAAGTGTGGCATGAAGGCCTAATTTTAAAATTAAAGACTTACCTACCAATAAACATTCTAACTCTGCTGGAAAGTTACATTATTGCCCGGAAGTTCACTGTTGTGGAAGGAGACTTTATGAGTACGCCTGAAATAATCTCATCCGGTGTGCCACAGGGGAGTATACTGGGGCCAGTTCTATATTTGATTTATACTTGTGATATGCCCTCGAGCAGCAATATCTATACATCTACGTTTGCCGATGATACAGCCTGCCTTAGTATGCACGAAAACCCACACGAGGCTTCCCGATATCTTCAGCAACATATTACTCAGCTAGAACTATGGTTAAACATGTGGAGAATAAAGGTAAACGAACAGAAGTGTGCTCAGGTAACATTTACCTTAAGAAAAGACAGTTGTTCCCCCGTTACAATCAATAATCAAATTGTTCCTCAAAACTTACATGTGAAATACCTTGGTATACATCTTGATCGAAGGCTCACATGAAAATACCACATTGACTCCAAGCTAACGCAAATGAAACTTAAACTACCTCAGATACATTGGCTGGTTGGTAGAAACTTAACCCTCACCCTAGATTGTAAACTTTTAATATACAAGTCGCTCTTAAAACCTATATGGTGCTACGAAATTCAGCTATGGGGTACTGCTTCAGCTTCTAATGTCGAGAGAATCCAACGAAGGCAAAACAAAATTTTACGGTTAATAACATCGGCTCCATGGTATATAAAAAAATTCAAATATACATCGTGACTTAAATATGCCACTAGTGACTGAAGAAATTGCAAAAAACGCTGGCAAATATTTAACAAAACTCGAGTCACATCCTAATCCGCTTGCCCGTAATATTTTGAACTTTACTTTTCACAGCACTCCAGATGGGACTTCCTGAAAATTCTTTTATTTTTTATATTTTTTTCTTTTGATTATCAATACTTATGTATTATATATAAATACTACTAAGATTATGTCCGACACTGGTCGGGCCTAATTATATTTTTATATTTAAGATTTGAATACTTATTGTTAGTTCATATATGAAGATACAATAAATAAAAATCATGTATTAAAAAAAAAAAGAAAAAAATATTGATGAAACGAAAATTCAAATTTACGAAGAAAAAGATTTTCGCAAAATGGTTTCTGAATTTGAAAAAAGTAAAACAAATTTCTACACATATCAGCTCAAGAGTGCTAAAGGTATGCATATCGTATTGAAGGGCATTGATGCTTATGTTAATCCCGACGAAATAAAAGATGCACTCATCATACAAGGATTTAAAGTAAAAAGTGTTACTAATATAATCAATAGAGAGAAGATCCCCCAGCCTCTATTTCGTGTTGAACTGGAGCCAAATGATATACAGTTGAAAAAAACGAGACATATCCAATTTATAGCCTAAAATACCTTTTATACCGAAAAATTACAGTTGAAGAGCCACATAAGCGTTCAGGTCCCGTACAGTGCCACAATTGCCAAGAATATGGTCATACAAAAACTTACTTCAATTTACCTACAGTTTGTGTTATCTGCGGTTAATTGCATGGTACTGCTAGCTGCACGAAGCCAAAAGATCAAGCAGAAAAAAAATGCAGTAATTGTGGAGGTAACCACACCGCTAACTACAGAGGATTCCCTGTATATTATTTTGTTAAACAGGCTATGGGTCAAAAACCTAAACTAGCTCCAGCTCAATCAGTTCACGTGTATCGTATGCCGATGCTGCTAAGACTAGTTATATTTCCATACAAAATGTTCCACCGCCAAATAATTCAACGAATGCAAACTCAAGCTTTAACTTTAGTCGCCTTGAAGCTACTATTGAGAATCTGGTGCTAACTATTAATAGTTTTACAACAAATATGACTAGCATGATGCAAGAAATGCTGCGAATGCAGAATACACTGCTTCAGGCCTTAGTTAAGAAGCCATGAACACGTTAAAAATATGTTTCTGGAACGCAAACGGCATTCGCCAACATAAAAATGAACTTGAACACTTCCTCATGGAAAAAATATTGATATAATGTTGTTCTCAGAGACTCATTTGACTTCGAGAAGCCTTTTTAAAATTTCTGGCTACACCTTATATGATTCAAAGGACCCGATAGGAAGAGCATGCGGTGGATCAGCAATTTTAATAAAGTCAAGACTCAAGCATTATATTATTGACAACATTTGCGAAGAATATTTACAAGCAACGAATATTTTTTTTTTTTTTTTTAATACATATTTTTATTTATTGTATCTTCAAATATGAACTAACAATAAGTATTCAAATCTTAAATCTAAAATATAATTATTAGGCCCGACCACTGTCGGACATAAATTTAGAGATAGTTATAAATAATACATAAGTAGTGATAATCAAAAGGAAGAAAAATTAAAATAAAATAAAAAGTATTTTCAAGCAGTCCCATCTGGAGTGTTGAGTATAAGAGCACTTGTATCCCTCTTTTTTAGGCGGACGTGTCCAGTAAAGTTCAAAATATTACGAGCAAGCGGATTAGGATGTGACTCGAGTTTTGTTAAATATTTGCCTGCATATTTTGCAATTTCTTCAACCACTAGTGGCATATTCAAATCACGATGTATATTTGAGTTTTTTATATACCATGGAGCCGATGTTATTAATCGCAAAATTTTATTTTGCCTTCGTTGGATTCTCTCGACATTAGAAGCTGAAGCAGTGCCCCATAGTTGAATTCCGTAGCACCATATGGGTTTCAAAATAGACTTGTATATCAAAAGTTTGCAATCTAGACTGAGGGTTGAATTTCTACCAATCAGCCAATGTACCTGAGTTAATTTTAGTTTCATTTGGGTTAACTTAGAGTCAATATGGTGTTTCCAAGTAAGCCGTCGATCAAGGTGTATACCAAGATATTTCACATGAGTATGTTGAGGGACAACTTGATTGTTAATCCGAATGGGTGAACACGTATCTCTTCGTAATGTATATGTTACTTGAACACACTTTTGTTCGTTTACCTTAATTCTCCATAAGTTTAACCATAGTTCCAGCTGGGTAATGTGTTCTTGAAGATATCGGGATGCCTCGTAAGGATTTTCATGCATACTTAGGCAGGCTGTATCATCAGCAAATGTGGAAGTGTGGATATTGCTGCTCAGAGGCATATCACAAGTATAAATCAAATACAAAACTGGCCCCAGTATACATACTCCCCTGTGGCACACCGGATGAGATAGTTTCAGGCATGCTCATAAAGTCTCCTTCCACAACAGTGAACTTCCGGGCAGTAATGTAACTTTTCAAAAGACTTACAACGTTTATTGGCAGGTATGTTTTTAATTTTAAAATTAGGCCTTCATGCCACACTTTATCAAATGCCTGAGAAACGTCGATAAACAGCGCAGAACAATACTTCTTTTCTTCAAATGTTCTTCTTATAAATTGGACCAATCTATGAGTTTGTTCAATGGTGCTATGCTGACTTCTAAAACCAAATTGATGGTCCGGTATGCACCCACTATTAACTAGAATTGGGGACAATTTTGTCATGAGCAGTTTTTCGAAAAGCTTTGACATTGTTGATAGGAGACTTATTGGCCTGGTAAGGTCTTTGCCCGGCTTTGGAATCATTTTAACTTTGGCAAGCTTCCAGCTATTTGGATAATACTGCAGTCGTAAAATGGCGTTAAAAATAAATAACAGTATTCTAATTGCAATACGAGGCAACTTTATTAGCATCTGGTTACTAATTCCATCAAAACCCGGAGCTTTCTTTGGGTTGAGTTCAGAAATTAGTTTTTGCACATCACGCGTCTTAAACTTTATTTGTTGAGGGGGTAGAGCGACTACATTTGGCAAATCAATTACACCAGTACATGTGTTTGGGGTAAATACGTATTTTAAATGGGCAGCAAATATGTTACCTTTTTCAGTATCGCTTCTTGCCCAACCTCCGGTAGATGTGCGCAGAGGTGGTTTAAACTCAACGGGTGTTTTAAGCCTTCTAGCAGCACGCCATAAAGAGTAATCAGATGCTGGTGTGACATCAAGATTTTCCAGATAGTTTTTAAGAGATGCACTTTTTTCATGTGCAAGCAGCTCTTGGAGTCGTTTAGTGCACTCTTTAAATCTAATTTTATTCTGGGGTGATCTGTGCTGTTGCCATTCCCTTCTAGCTCTTCTTTTTTCACATACGAGACGTTCAATATCTGTAGAATATAGTCTATTAAACCCAGTCTGCGGATAGGAGGTAGTGGCATGTTTAGCAGCCGGCAATTTTCTTTGAAATCTGCTATAGAAATGTGTTAAAAAATTAAAGTTTTTCTGCAAAATAAAATATTTAATGAAACCAAACACAGCATTTTTATAAAATTTTTTTATTTCAGTTTAATGTAATAAAAATAAAAAAATAGTTCATATACAGCATAACTTTACTTAACTAATTAAAATCTAACAACATTTTTAGACTTTGACTTTAATACTGACTCTAGACATTTTTAATGTTAAAAGAGTTATAATACATTTTTTTTATTTAAGTTTAATACAATAAAAATAAAAAATAGTTCATATACATAGTTCACTTTTCACCTACTAATAGTTATAAGTATATTGACAAAGGTCAAGCGCTGCCACGACGATAGAGCGTTTTTTTATATTATTTTTTTTTATATTGTTATTGTTTAAGTCGAATTTCTATTTAATTTTCTTTATATAATTTTATATGCAAGTTGGCTGGTTTTGGTTATTTTACTCCTTTTTTGGAAATGTAGATTTTGCTCCTTAAGCTTACAACGTTGTGCTTTCGGAGTAACTATTTATTTTCCAACGAGTAAACCGCTAACGGTTCACTTAAATACTGCTTTTTGCCATCTAAATCAAAAATCTTACTTATCGTTTGTTCTTGGAGTGCGACACAGTTACATCCTTACATTTTGATATACATATTTGAAGTGAATTATAAATTTACCATAAAAAGATTTACCTCATCCTCGATAATTTTAAATTAAAGGTAAATAAAGAAAAAAAAACTAAATATTTGTATCAGAAAATCTTATTGTGTTTTATTTCCCGACATTTCTCCCTTCTCGCCCAAACATTTGGTCCACTCGAGCCGGATATATATTAAAAGGATATATATACACATATATATGTACATACCTAATTATACAAACTTTGTTATAATTTAAAGGAACATTGTTTTGGAACGCCAATTAACATCGCCACAATTTTGGATAATTTAAATATCAAAAGGTGCGTACAAAATCAATTAAATTATATATGTACATACATACATAAATACAAGTGCGAAAGAAGAAAAGAGAATAGGGAAGTATATACACATACACATATATACATATATATATGTGGTGTAACGTACAAATATTTATATAGTGAATTTTGTTAAGGTGCTTGATCGTTTCACAACACTAAAAATTAATTTGACGTTTGCTTTGATATTTTCGTGTTCGGTACGCAAAATATCAACGGTGCGATTTGTTTACGTGGACGGACGGAATTAATAGAAAAATTTTTATATTGGTGAATTTCTAAATTAATAATAGTAAATCGTTTTTTGTTTATCGCGATTATCATTATATTTTATTTCGTGGAAATTGTGCACAAAATATACATACTTACATACACACATTTGTATATATTCAATCGAACTGTGTATTTTTTGTTTTGTATTTTCTTTTATACATTTTTTTTTCCTGTGATCAATTGTCACCCTATTGTCGGTCTAATTGGTCAAGATATCGTTGGTGGAAAAAATTAAAGAAATTTTAAAGAAAATAAATAATTTGTTTGTAAATAAATAAATAAATAAAATAAAGTGCAACAAATTTTGCGTATTTTTAACAAAAAACAAACAAATAAAAATCAAAAATGGCAACCGCAGCGTTCAAAAAATTTATTAGAGTGTCGGATGCTCTTATTCAATTTGAAGCACAATTTAATGATATTCGTGACGATTTACATACCGCGTATACATTAGAAATTCACCGCGAAGAATTGAAAGGTTTATGGGAAAAGGTAAAGGTAGCATATGAAAATTATTTAGATGCTGCAGATAGTAAAGAAAAAGAAGATACTTGTGACACTACTGCAGCTACAGGTAAATACAACGCTACCTTTACAGCGTATCTTAATTGCTTGTCCATGATAAATGAGAAAGCGCATAATTTCGAAACTGTGAAATTGAATGCCTCTTCTATAAAAAATGTGAACAATAGCAATTCTGATCATAACCTTACCCTTCCACCATGTGATGTTAAAACATTTTCTGGCGATTATGTTGAGTGGCCCGCGTTTAGGGATTTATTCACTGCCATATATGTTAATAGTTCGCGTCTTAGCAATATTGAAAGACTTTGTCATTTAATACGTAAGACTAGTGGGGAGGCAAATGAAATAGTTTCAAAATGCCCCTTAAGTAATGAAGGATTCGATATGGCTTGGCGTAATTTGAAAGAAGCATATGAGAATCCTCGCATGTTGGTTAATAACCAATTGAAAAAATTATTTAACCTTCCTTCGGTTGACAAGGAGTCTAGTGCGGGAATAAAAAATTTACAACGCGGTATTAATAATTGTCTAAATGCCCTTTCAATTTATAAAGTTTGTACTGAAAATTGGGACCCAATTTTAATTTTTATGTGCATACAACATCTACCTACGTCCACTGTTAGTATATGGGAACAAAGCGTAAGAAATAAATCAGCTTTATCTTCTTGGAAAGATTTTGACGCCTTTCTGACAGAAAGGGTTCAAACTTTAGAATGTGTTCGTGAACTCAAAGATACCCAACCTTCTATGAAACCTGTAGCTCCGAAAATTAGGGCTCATGTGGTAAATTCTACTTCTAGTTCTTGTATTTTATGTCGTTCTTCTGATCATTTTTTGCGTGCTTGTAAACGATTTAAAAGTCTCTCAATTTCGGAAAGATTTTCGACAGTGAAAAAACATCACTGTTGTATAAATTGTTTGTCCCGTGAACATGAAGTTAAAAATTGCAAAAGTGCTTTTAATTGCGCAACGTGTAATAAAAGGCATCATACTTTGCTACATCGGGAAAGTTCTAATACTGAAGTTGCGAATCAATATAATTCTGCAACAGTTGCAAGTACAGTTGCGCATAATACTAGCGTGACTCCTAGTACTAGCAACGTAGTGCACAATGCTGACCTAAATGCATCTCTGCCTTCTACATCGACGGGAATTTATTCCAATAATAATTTTTCTCGGCAGACTTTTCATGTCTCTCAGAACCGCCAAGTACTTCTGGGAACAGCAATGGTAAATATAGTTCATCAGGGTATGACGTACCCAGCCAGGGCCCTTATTGACCCAGCTTCAGAATCATCGTTTATCTCTGAAAATTTGCAGAATCGCTTGAAATTGCGACCACTTTCGACGAAGGTGTCCGTTTCGGGCATAAATCAAACTCTTTCGGCTACGACTACGAAAATTTGTAATTTAAAGATCAGTTCTCTATTAGATCACTCTATCTTATTGGAAACTATGGCTTTGGTATTACCAAAGATATCAGGGGACTTGCCCTCGTTTGTCATTAATTCAAATCTTCATGACATTTTTCCTAATTTACAATTAGCTGATCCTCAATTTTGGCAGCCTAAGTCAGTCGATATACTGTTAGGGGCCGACTTGTATCCTCAAATCATTCTAGGGGGAATTCATCGTGCAACTGTGGGAGCATTGCTAGCTCAAAGAACTGTATTCGGGTGGATTATCACAGGATCCGTTCCAAAGCCACAGGTTCAAGTATATTCTGTCAGAATAGAAGAATCTCCGGAGGATAATTTAAATAGAAATCTTCTTAAATTTTGGGAATTAGAAGAGACTCCGAAAAGAAAAATATTAAGTCCTTTTGATAAATTTTGTGAGGATAATTATAGGAAAACAACACGACGTGATTCCGATGGCCGATATGTAGTGACGCTACCATTTAAGCCAGAATTTCCTCAAGATATCAATTTAGGTGTTTCTAGACAGAATGTGATGGCACAGTTCTTGAGAAACGAAACGTCGCTTCTACGCAAACCTGAAGTTAAATCATTATATGATAGTGTTGTGCAGGAATATTTGTTGTTGGATCATATGAGGCCAGTGGTGCGCGGGCTGACAGCCCCAGGTCTATCTTGCTATTTGCCTCATCATCCAATAATAAAGCCTGACCGCAAAACTACTAAGCTACGAGTCGTATTTAACGCTTCGAACAAAACCTCCAATGGAAATAGCTTAAACGATTGTCTTTATGTGGGCCCCACTTTACAATCTGATTTAGTGCTATTAATATTGCGATGGAGATTGTTCAAATACGTGTTTAATTGCGACATAACTCAGATGTATCGACAAATTCGTCTTAATTCAACTCATACCCCTTTTCAACGTATACTTTTTCGATCATCGCCAACAGAGGAGGTGAAGGAGTATGAGTTACATACCGTTACTTTTGGTGTAAATTGTGCTCCTTATTTGGCAATAAGGACCCTTTTACAATTAGCTGAAGATTCAGAGACGGAGTACCCACTTGCAGCACATATTTTACGCAAGCATATGTACGTTGACGACGTACTTACGGGGGCTCATGATGTTTCATCGGCTTTAAAATCGCGAAATGAATTGATAACGGTATTGTCGTCAGCAAAATTTGAATTAAGAAAATGGACTTCGAATGAAATCCAAATTATAAAAGATCTTCCTACGGAATATTTAGTGGATACAAAATTATTGACTTTTGTTGAATCAAGCAGCTCCAAAACATTGGGTATTAAATGGAATGCTCAATTGGATTCCTTTTATTTTTGTGTAGAGCCTATTACTCATAAGGCACAATACACTAAAAGAGAAGTTTTGTCCACCATTGCTAAACTGTTTGACCCTGTAGGTTGGCTCGGTCCAGTCATTGTGGTTGCAAAAATGATTATGCAAAATATCTGGAAAGATAATATAGACTGGGATGATTTTTTACTCCCCTCTACGAAAAATGATTGGGAAAAATTCGTTTCGTTTTATACGGAAGTGAACGATATAAAGATACCCAGGTGGGTACATTATAGCCCTGATACATCAGCTGAACTTCATGTTTTTTCTGATGCGTCAGAAAAAGCATACGCCGGGGTAGTTTATATACGCATTGAGTCACTAGGGACAATATATACTAACTTGCTTTCATGTAAGACTAGAGTAGCTCCAATTAAATCTATTTCCCTGCCTCGATTGGAACTTTGTGGTGCAGTATTGTCCTCAGAACTATTGAAGACATTAAAAAATGAATTAGATATTACGCTCAGTCGAATATATTGCTGGACAGATTCCACAATTGTTCTTTGTTGGTTAAGAAAAACTCCTAGTAGTTGGACGACCTTTGTGGCCAATCGAGTGTGTAGGATTCAGGAAAATGTAGGGAGTCATAATTGGTACCATGTTAGGTCTGAAGAAAATCCTGCAGATTTAGGCAGCAGGGGACTCACCCCTTCGGCATTAGCGGAGAGTGATATTTGGTGGAATGGACCTGCGTGGCTTAGAAGATGCAAGAGTGAATGGAAAATCAACAATCTACACTCACTAGAAACGGATGTTGAGGCAAAACCTGTCAAGACACATGCGATGTTTTTCTCTGATTATGAAGATATTCTTGAAAGATTTTCAAAGCTTGATCGTGCTCTTAGGGTGATAGCGTATATTTTTCGATTTTATCATAGAATACATGCTTCACATAAAAGAAAACATGAATATTCATCTAATGCAATATCGAGCAGTGAGATAATACAAGTGAAAATACGTTTGGCAATATTGGCTCAAAAAGTTCATTTCACAGATGAATATCAAGCTTTACTATCAAAGAAACCGATTTCATCAAAGAGTTCGTTACTTCCACTCAATCCCTTTTTGGACAACAATGGTGTAATGAGATTAAATGGTCGTTTAGAAAAATCTCCTTCTTTATCGTATACTGAAAAACACCCGATTATCTTACCATATTCTTGTCGTTTTACAATTTTGTTGATTGACTTTATTCACTTGGTTTCAATTCATGGTGGAAATCAATTGATGCTGAGGATTATTCGAATTGAGTATTGGGTTTCTCGTTTAAAAAACTTAGTGCGTGCTACAATTAATCGTTGCAAGCGTTGTATTTTAGATAGAAAACGTTCTTGTAACCAAATCATGGCAGCATTACCTACGGAAAGGACTACATTGGAACGACCATTTACCAATACAGGTGTTGATTTTGCAGGACCGTTTGATATGCGAAATTTTACTGGTAGAGGTTGCAAAATTACGAAAGCATATGTGTGTATCTTCGTCTGTTTTGCAACTAAAGCAGTTCATTTAGAGGCCACTTCAGATTTGACCACAGACGCCTTTTTGGCAGCTTTTCATCGGTTTATCGCTAGACGAGGTTGTCCATTGACTGTCTTTTCTGATAATGGTAGTAATTTTGTAGGAGCTTCACGTGAAATTGAAAAGGAATTTCGTACTTTTCTTTCAGAAGGTAAAGCCAGAATGTGTTCGACATTTGGTATTAAGGGTCTATCTTGGCAATTTATACCAGCGGGTGCTCCCCATATGGGTGGTTTATGGGAAGCAGCTGTCAAGAGTTTTAAACTGCACTTTCGTAAGGAGGCTCAGCATGTTAAATATACTTTTGAAGAGCTTTCCACTATATTAGCAAGAATAGAAGCATGTTTAAATTCCCGTCCGCTGTGTCCTATGTCAGACAATCCCAATGAGCCCGTAGCTCTAACTCCCGGTCATTTTTTGATCGGTGGACCCCTATTGGCCCCGCCGGAGCCATCTATTTTTGAATCTGCTATAAGTTTAGTTAATCGGTATAGAAGAATCAAGGCATTCTCTCATGACTTCTGTCGACGATGGAAAGAAGAATACCTTCACAATTTACATAAAAGATATAAATGGAAATTCCCTGAAAGGGATATACAGGTTGACGACTTGGTAGCGATTAGACATGAACAGCTTTCTCCTACTTCCTGGAGACTAGGGCGTGTCATTAAGACTTACCCAGGAAGTGATGACCACGTTCGGGTCGCAGATATACGCACTACAAACGGAGTTGTGAAACGACCAATTACTAAATTGGTCATTTTGACCAATTAAAATATATCACTTATTAACTTTCATTGTTTCCTAGTAAAATGGACGCTTTATCCACTCTTTTTGATGACGCCATACTCGACGAATACGAGGAAGCAATGGAAGTAGCTGGGCCGTCTCCTGTGGCATCTCCTACTCCCATATCAGAAGCCCCCGCAATAATGGTAGCACCAACATCTAACAAAAAGGTGGATCCCGAAATAGCTGGTCCCATCCAGGCAGAGGCGGTGATAACTGGAGTTGTTGTTGATGTCGCGCATGGCTCGCCTGTGAATTGCGTTAAACCCAGTGAGGCTAAGGTGTCGGACCAGAAAGTTTCTCCACAGCCGAGGAAGTTACAAAAGCCGAGTATTCAGTGCAACCTTTGCAAGAAACATCACCCCTTGAGGGCATGTTTCCGCTTTCGTGGTCTTTCTCCTGAAAAGAGATTGCGGCACGTCTTGCTACATGGGTGTTGCTCTAGATGCCTATAATCGAACCATGCAACCAAAGACTGCCTTAGTAGGAGTCATTGCTGGAAATGCCAGGGTGACCACCATCGTCTCTTATGTTCTCCACCTCAGAAATCTACAAAACCGACCAAATCCAAAGTTAAAAATTCAAGAAAAAATTCTGATCGTCGTCCGGTTGTAGATGATTGCAAGCCCTCGTCTTCCACTTTTCGTCACGTCGTCAACTTTTCACCAACGCTTCAAGCTAAGCTTATTTGTGGAAATAGAAAGATCCAAATCAGAGCGGTCATTGATTTATGTTGTCGAATGAGTTACATTAGCGATCACCTGGTAAAACAGTTAAAAATTCCAGTGATCGATGCTCATGTCCGCCTGATTGTCGGATCTATCTATGATGACGCTAAACGCATTTCCATAACGGCAAAAGTAAAGAAAATGCATGGTATAAAAACCCCGCCGGAAGACGTTTCAGAAGAGGTGCGAGAACAATTTCCAGGATTTCAATATGCTGATCCTTCGTTTTTTCATTCTGGGCAAGTTGCGTTGGTACTCGGTCCTGATGTAAGTTCTAGAGTCATGACTGGAAAAACTTTTGCAAGTCCGGGTTCCTTATTGGCCCAATATACTATTTTTGGCTGGGTCGTATCTGGTACATCTCCCATTTAAATGTACTTTTCAGTTGATGGATCTGTTGTAAAAACCATTCGCCTTTCAGTTGATGGATCTGTTGTAAAAACCATTCGCAAGTCAGTTGATGGGTCTGTCGTAAAAACCATTCGCAAATCAGTTTATGGGTCTGTAGTAAAAACCATATTCCTTCTTTAAATACGCTTAATTTATATTAGAATGTATGAACTTTTTTTCTAATACATATATGTATATATAAATGATAAGATTTTATTAATTGCTCTAAAAATGATATTCTCGCAAGGTGGCCGGCAATGTTTAAGTCGAATTTCTATTTAATTTTCTTTATATAATTTTATATGCAAGTTGGCTGGTTTTGGTTATTTTACCCCTTTTTTGGAAATGTAGATTTTGCTCCTTAAGCTTACAACTTTGTGCTTTCGGAGTAACTATTTATTTTCCAACGAGTAAACCGCTAACGGTTCACTTAAATACTGCTTTTTGCCATCTAAATCAAAAATCTTACTTATCGTTTGTTCTTGGAGTGCGACACAGTTACATCCTTACATTTTGATATACATATTTGAAGTGAATTATAAATTTACCATAAAAAGATTTACCTCATCCTCGATAATTTTAAATTAAAGGTAAATAAAGAAAAAAAAACTAAATATTTGTATCAGAAAATCTTATTGTGTTTTATTTCCCGACATTTCTCCCTTCTCGCCCAAACAGTTATTATTATATATTTTATATTGTTATTATAATATATTTAAAAAAAACACAACACTTCAATTTATATTAAAATTACATATTAAATCACTTGACGAAAAAGAAGAAAAAAAGACAAGGCGCACATGCACAATTGAGCGTTCCTATCGACTGACTTACAATTAATGACAACCACGAAAACAATTCTTTTTATTTTTTACATAAACGTAAACAAATTTAACTTTGAAGACTAAATTCTTTAAAGATACAGACTTTATCTTTATTTTTTTAACCGCACATGTTGGCTTGCAACGGTATGCATTGAAGACAAAATTCTTTAAAGTTACAGAGTTTGTCTTTGTAGCAAGGATGCTTAGCTTTAAAAAAACAAAGAAAAGTCTTTAATTTTAAATACGTTTTTCAATCCCTTATTAGCAAAGAAATTAATCGTTGTAGCAAATATTTTATCTTTACGGAAAAGATAATTTCTTTGATTAAGCTTCAAAGAATTTTAGTCGTTTGTGTTGAAGACGCACCATTTGCTTGTTTAAAGAATAAATCATTGATGCAAGGATTTTTTCCTTCTAACAAAGATATTTTCGTTACAATTTTACAAAGACGTTTTTTCTTTGATTTTAAAGCTTTTAATTTTCTCAGTGTATGTGAAGATGATCAATCGTGTAAAGAGTGCACTAAACGACTCCAAGAGCTACTTGCAATTGAAAAAACTGCATCTCTTAAAAATTATCTGGAAGGTCTTTATGTCACTCCAGCATCTAATTACTCTTTGTAGCGCGCTGTTAGAAAGCTGAAAACCTCCGTTGAGTTTAAACCACCTCTGCGCACATCTACCGGAGGTTGGGCAAGAAGCGATACTGAAAAAGGTAACATATTTGCAAATCATTTGAAATACGTATTTTCCCCAAACACATGTACTGGTGTTGCTGATTTGCCGAGTGTAGTTGCTCTACCCCCGCGACCCATAAAGTTTAAGATGCGCGATGCACAAAAACTAATTTATTTATTTATTTATTTAATTTTTGTAATAATAAGCCTACAAGGCCAATAAAGTATTACAAATAGTAAACATACCCAAGTATTTCAATAATAGAATACAAACAAAATATAAACTTCATAAGTTTTGTACTGAAATAACTTAAAAACTAAAAAGGATAGAGTAGTGAAAAGTAATAATTAATTGGAAATAGGTATAGAAAAAAAAAAACAATAAACAATCTCAATGAAATCAAAAACATAAAAATGGTAAATTGTTAAAAACAAATAAGTATGATTCAAAAGAATAAAGAACATAAAGTAAAGTTCGAAGGTCCAATTAGGGCTGGTTCAAAAGGTTTGTTCATTTACTAAAAATTGTAACGAATTAGTAGTAATTATTGCTGGAAAGTGTTCATTAACTCGAAACAATTTGCAAGGAGAGAGCGTCAAAAGAGAGAAAAAAAGAAGAGAAAAAAGGGGGAGAGATGTAAATATTAATCAAAGAGAGGATAAATGCTTAAGCAATTTAAGCTTAAAAGCATTATTAGAATGCGAAAAAGTACGCAGTACTAAGGGCAGAAAGTTCCAAAGACTAATAACCCTAACAAGGAAGGACCTAGAAAAAGAAGACTTAGAGATTCGTGGAAAAATAAGGTGAGGATTCCTGTTCCGTGCGGAAAATTGAAAAGCATTACATAAATTCAAAGGCTTACCACTCTTAATAATCTTATGAAAGGTTAACAGATTACGAAGAGAAACATAATTGTCAAACGAACAGCCCAGAAACTTTTTTACAAATTCTGAAATATGGTCCCTGAGGCGAATATTATAAACAAATCTAACAATGGCATTAGCCAGGCGTTTAAGTCTAGCCATGAGATACCCTACAGCACCAGAGATTACCTCTAAGCCATATATAAGTTGAGATAACAATATCGAATGCGCAAGCCTTTTTCTCACATGAAGGGGTAAGAATATATTGGATGAATAAAGTTTTCTTAGCGAACACCAAATTCTACCAGATAATAAGTCAATATGATTATTAAATGACAGCCTATTATCTAGGACTAATCCAAGACATTTGTGACAATCTACAAATTGAATTCTATCTTCACCGAGTGAAACCGTCAGGTCCATGAAAAAACGAGAAGTCGGTCCGAACATCATAGCCTTTGTCTTAGATGTATTAATAGTTAAGGAATTAACAAGAGTCCAATGCAAAACATTATCTAAGCATGAATTAATATTACGCTCAAGAGTTACATTAGAGCCCATAGGACCACTGAACAAAAGAAAAATTGCTGAACTTAATCCGAAGAAAGCTCCAGGTATTAATGGAATTAGCAACAAGATGCTGATGAACTTGCCTCATATTGCAATAAGAATCCTGCTATTTATTTTTAATGCCATTTTACGAATGCAGTATTTTCCACATAACTAGAAACTTGCCAAGATAAAAATGATTCCGAAGCCGGGCAAAGATCTTACCAAGGCTGAGTCATATAGGCCTACAAGCTTACTATCAACAGTCTCAAAACTTTTCGAAAAGCTGCTCATGACTAAATTGTCTACAATTTTAGCTGATAATGGGTGCATCCCGGACCATCAATTTGGCTTTAGAATTCAGCATAGCACTATTGAGCAAACGCATAGATTGGTTCAAGTTACAAGGAGGACATTTGAAGAAAAGAAGTATTGTTCTGCCCTTTTTATTGATGTTTCTCAGGCATTTGACAAAGTATGGCACAAAGGCCTATTTTTAAATTGAAGACATATTTTCCAATAAATATAGAACAACTTTTGGAAAGTTACATTGTTGATAGGAAGTTTACTGTTGTGGAAGGAAACTTCATGAGTGTGCCCGAATCTATATCTTCTGGTGTGCCACAGGGTAGTATTTTGGGGCCAGTCTTGTATTTAATATGTACTTGTGATATGCCTGTGAGCAATGACATCCACACTTCTACATTTGCCGATGATACAGCCTGTATGAGTATGCACAAAAACCTTGATGAAGCATCCCGCAATCTCCAAGCACACATTACCCAGCTTGAAAGATTGAGAATTAAAGTAAATGAACAAAAGTGTGTTCATATAACGTTTACCCTAAGAAAAGATACCTGTTCCCCCATTCGAATCAATAATCAAAATATTCCTCAAGATTCTCAAGTGAAATACCTTGGCATACACTTTGATCGAAGGCTTACATGGCAACATCATATTGACGCTAAACTAATTCAAATGAAACTTAATTTAACTCAAATACATTGGTTGATTGGCAGAAATTCAACACTCAGTCTAGACTGCAAACTTTTGATATACAAGTCGCTTTTGAAGCCAATATGCTGCTACGGAATTCAGCTATGGGGCACTGCTTCAGCTTCAAATGTGGATAGAATCCAACGACAGCAAAATAAAATTTTACGGTTAATAACATCGCCTCCATGGTACATCAAAAATTCAAATATACATCGTGATTTAAATATGCCACTAGTGACTGAAGAAATCGCAAAATACGCAGGTAAATATTTAACAAAACTCGAGTCACATCCTAATCCGCTTGCTCGTAATATCTTGAACTTTACTGGACACATCCGCTTAAAAAAGAGGGACACAAGGGCCCTAATACTCAGCACCCTAAATGATACTTCTTGAAAATAATTATTGTGCTTAATACGAAATTTATTTATTATTAATTACTATCACTAAGTTTATGTCCGATACTGGTCGGGCCTAATAATTATATATAGATTTAAGATTTGAATACTTATTGTTAGTTCATATTTTGAAGATACAATAAATAAATATATGTGTGTAAAAAAAAATCTTCTGGCAACGTTGCTTTAAATGATCAAACAGAATTGTGGCATAAACACATTCTCCATACAAATTGACACAAAAAATCAGCACCAGAAAGCAGTCGATAGATAGAATCTATTTTATTTTGACAACGTTTCTTCTTATGCTCTCATATATAAATACTCATTCTCTCAAGAATGCTACCATACTTTCAGTAAATTTCATACATTTTGTGAACAAAACTACAAAGAAAAATAAGCATAAAAGAAAATAAAACTAAAACATACACCCTTATCGTGGTTGGCGTTTTCGTGGCGAAAATTAGGCGTTTTATAAAATGTTATCGTGGTTGGCAAAAACGCCAGTAAATGCGACACTATTATGAAATCTATTACAAATAAGTCGATTAAATAGTACCGCGTTTGGCGTTTTTGCCTGTCAAAATTGGTGAAAACAGTCGTTAAGATTTTTGTTGCCGCCATTACAGAAAAAATCATCAAAATAAAAAAATTATTTGCATATTTTGTTAATTTTGTCGTGTATAATATACATTTTAGTACAAAAATAACTAATGTGTAGTTTCTACAATGTAGGCAAGTGACTTGTCTAGAAAATTTGTATAGGAATCACTCTAAAATTTGAGTGTTTTTCATATATTTCTTCTAGACAAGTCGCTTGCTTGCAATATGGAAACTACACGTAAAGCTTAAATAAAATAAACGTGAAACAAGAATGGAATGAAATTGCTGTGATTTAAATAGTATTGGACCTCCATTCCGCAATGATCAGGGTTGGATGAAAGTTTGGGAAATTCATCTCGGACAAAGCTCCTATACATGGCTTCAATACTCATTCTTATTTAATGTAATATAAGTAATGAATCTGGGAAAAAATATTTGTGTATGTACTAAATTAAAAAAAACAAACAAATGTAAACTTACTTTCTGTTTGATAGGAAAAATATGTATGTATGTATGTATGTATGTATGTATATGGTTTTTTTAAAAGATTAAATTCTTTTGTATCATACATTTCTTCGTCTTCAGAAGACGAATAAAAGCATTATTTTAATTAATTATTTTCAAAAATTAACAAATAATTTATTTATTGTTTTGAACCTTCTACGACAGGGGATCTTTTTGACAGTTGTCATAACAGGATGTTTCATAATCAAATAAAATAGAGTCATCTATTACAATATGACTCTTTTACAAAATAGTTTTAGGCGAAAATTTTACACGATACCACTATAATAAAAAATCGACTACAAATACGCCAGTCGTCGAAATACGCCTACGCCAAACACGATAAGGGTAATAATCTGTTTGATCCAGGGACCGTAACTGTTATGACTTTTATCGAAAAAGTCAAGAAAAAAAGTTATTTTTAACTTTTATTTTTTTAAGGCAAAAATAAAAGTTATTTCTTAACTTTTATTTGTTAACGCAAAAATTAAAAGTTATTTTTAACTTTTATTTTTTTAAGGCAAAAATAAGTTATTTTTTAACTTTTAATATTTTAAGGCAAAAATAAAAGTCATGAATTAAGTATTGCATAGTAATACTCTAGTTTTATTGCCTCCTATTTATAGGTAATAATAATTGATGTAGTATATTACAGAAGTCTATACGGATGTTTTATCATTTATAGCATTAAAAGCAGTAATAATTGCGTATTACTATACAATATTGAATTCATGACTTTTATTTTTGCCTTAAAATATTAAAAGTTAAAAAATAACTTTTATTTTTGCCTTAAAAAATAAAAGTTAAAAATAACTTTTAATTTTTGCCTTAAAAAATAAAAGTCAAAATTAAAAGTTATTTTTTTACTTTTATCAAAAAAGGCACAAATTTAAAAGTCATACAAAAATTTGCATGTACATCACCTATGTATCATAATAATTAGAACCAAAATTTTCTACGATAATTTTTTATGTGTGCTTTTTTGATGTAAATTTTCAAAAATAACAGTTATTTTTTGTCCCTGGTTTGATCATTAAGTATTAATACAATTGACGAATGCTGAGAGTAAATACTTATGAACTCTGAGAACTATAACTCTAGTTAATAATGTGAGTGTGTTCAAAATTCCTACACAAACATTTCTTGTGTTGTTTATTAAAGGGTTGCACAGTTGCATCTGTTCACAACAGTTTTGCGTGTGTATTGGTTCTGATATGTTTAGCTATGTTAATTAGCGTTTCTGTCTCTAGTAGGTATGGTGTTTTTTCAAAACTGTTGTTGTGTGGTTGTATAATGAGCAAATGAGAATAATATCTTTGTTTGGATCTGTTTTTTTGAAACCAATCAAATACGTAAAACAGCTTTTAACATAAGTAACACATGGTGTGTTGAAAAAAAATTACCATTGTTGATAAATGAAAGACTGCTTTATGCTACTTTGATTTTTTTCATAACGTTTATTTAATATAATTTGTTTAAAAAAACTAATTGAGTGCTTTGAAGTTAAACACAAATACCTTAAATAAAAATAATGTGTTTTTTTTTAATTTAAGTAAAAAGCAAATGCTTTTGTTATTCAATTTACCCATTAAATAAAAAACTCATAAATCATTCAAGAATGAAGTTTCACAAAAAAATTAAAATAATTTAATAAAATAAGGTAACAAAAATAATTATTTTTTGTACTTACATATTTAAAAAATAAATATACACAGGTACATACGAATTTAAAAAAAAAACTCAGGTAACAATAATTATTGTCTTTTGAATTTTAACATACTTTATGTAGTAAAAAATCAATTATTCAATAATAATATAACAAAAATTAATGTGATATAATTAAAAAATTAAGCAACAAAAACTATTAAATTTTTTAATTTAGGCATAGGTACATCATTAAATTAAAAAATCAATTATTCAAGATAAGCAATATGCATATATGCATATCCATACATATATAGGTATATATGCATATACATACAGTATGTCAAGAAAATGTTTTGACATAGTTAAAATCGTTATAATTTTTGATTTTTATCATAAATATTTTTATTTTTATTTGCATTATGAAATTTTTGGTTATGGATTTCATTTTATTTACATTTAAGTGAACAAATAGTAGTAAGTTATACGCAAAATTAAAAAGTGAGAGCATAAAAATTACATGAAAGCTAAAAAAACTCAAAAATTTCTCTGTCAAGAAAATGTTTTTACATCCTTGTATTATATAGTAAGAAAATAGGAAATATTTTAAGGTGTAAAAAAATAATTTTTTTTTGGCTCCATTGGTATTAAATCGGCTTGTAAGACGACTTCTCATGGAAAAAAATTTTCTTTTCCAAATACTCCGCCGAAATTTCTCATTTCATGTTCTATTTCATAGAAGAACATCTGAATGAATCGCAAAATGCAAGTCTCGTTTGCAAAAATGAGTTAGAGCTTTCTACATTAAGGTATGTATGTACATATATACATACATATGTATATGATAGGCTTAAACGAAATTCAGTTCTTTGAATTTATATTAACAAATAAAATTTCATTGAATGATTTTTCATTAGTACCAATTTGTGATCGTTTATCTGTTATTAGTGCCCGATCTACAGAAAATGTCCTTTCGGAAGGAGCACTAGATGCTGGTATAGAGAATATTCGACAGCTTATGTTCCGTTTAGGAAGCAGAAGTGTGGCGACTACAGAGGAAATGAACGGTGCACTTTCCCAAATAAATATGCAAGGCGTTTATGCAAAGCTTGAATGCTGTATGTGCGTATGTGTGCACGTGTGCACGTTTATTTCTCTGTAAATGCAAATTAAATGAATTACAATATCCAACTACAATATATAATAAATAATAATTACATTCTGTGTGCCACTCCAGTTAATTATTACAATACTTTTCCTTATTACAATACTTTTCCTTATTGCAATACTTTTACTTATTACAATATTCTTTACTTATTACAATACCTTTTCCCGAGATCAGTGATCGTGACACGATTAACAATTCTTTTCCGACGCTATAAGAAAATCGTTAGTCTTCGTAAAATTAACATAGTTGTACAATAAGTATCAAATCAAATAAAATATAGGAGTGAAAACCAGTACTGCCAACTTTGTTTTCACCTTGCGGCCGTAACATCCCGCCCCTCGTGAATATCCTGCGGGAATTCACCACATACGTCCAACACGGCGAGCTTGGAGACAGGTTGACGTAAAGTCCCACTTGATGTGCGTAGCTCAACTACACGTGTGGTTCCGTCCTTGGCTGTAAGTTTACTTGTAACTATACCTCGCCTCCACTGACTTCTGGGCTGATTTTCATCACATATAATAACTAGGTCGTTGACATTGATAGGTTTCTGATGTGCGAACCACTTGGTTCGTTTGGTCAGCGTCGGCAGGTACTCACGTATCCACCGCCGCCAAAACTGGTTTTTAAGTTGTTGACTAATCCTGTACTGTTTACGACTAGAAACGGGGCCATCTTCAAAGGGCGTCTGAGTAGAGTTTGTGGTACCTAAAAGAAAGTGATTAGGGGTCAATGGTTCAGGGTTATCGGGTGTGACTGGCAGATGCGTTAGCGGACGACTATTTACTATGTTTTCGGCTTCTATTAACAGACTTCTTAATGTTTCGACCTGTGGTGCAGTTTCCTTCAATGTGACTGCTAACACTCTTTTAGTTGACTGAACGAGTCGCTCCCAGCATCCTCCACTGCTAGGGTTAGCAGGGCAGTTAAACTCCCATTGTATGTTCTTGGTTGCCAATTCCGTTTCAATGTAATTGTAATCGAATAGGTCATTTACACGTCTTATTTCATCATCTGCGCCTACGAAATTCGTGCCCATGTCCGATCGTATCCTGACTGGGATCCCTCTTCTGTTTACAAAATTACGAATGCATATAATACATGCGTCGGTAGACAGGTCAGCTGCCATTTCTATGTGCAAAGCTCTAATCGTCAGACAAGTAAAGATGGCGGCCCATCGTTTCTCTCTTCGGCGACCAATTGTGACATACATAGGGCCAAAGTAGTCTACTCCCGTATACGTGAAGGGTCTGACGTATGGTTGAAGGCGGTCAATTGGCAGTTGACCCATGATTGGGGGTAATGGTTTGGCTCGATTATTTTTACATTGTTGACATTTGGACTTCGCCCGCTTCACTGCTGCACGTAAATGTGGAATCCAAAAACTTCTTCTAATTTCTATAACGATAAGTTCATCATTTTGATGATACAATTTCTGGTGATACCACATTACAATAAGATCGGTGACGATATGGCGACTAGGCAAAATTACAGGGTGTTTAGTTGATTCAGGTAAACAAGTCGCATAATCAAGCCTGCCGAAAACGCATATAAGTCCATCGTTGTTAACTTGTGGACTAAGTGAGGCAATATGACTATCTTTCGATACAGTACCTTTAGATTTTAACTCGGCCATCTCCGCACCATATACTTCTTGTTGGACCCAACGACATATTTTCCACTCAGCTTTTTGAAGTTCGCTCGCCGTAAGCCCATGGACCTTATCTTGTTTTAATCTTTTACGACATATCTCACCAAATCGTATGACCCATGCTATGCTCCTCTTCAGACGTAAATAACTCGAAAACCGTTTAAATTCAATTATGCTTGTTTCTATGGCCACCATACAATACTTTCGTATTTCTTCTTTTGTTTGAGGTCTATCTGAACTTGTTAATAAAGGCCATGCTGGCTCTTCGTCTAATAAAAATGAAGGACCTTGCACCCACATATTTTTTGGACTATAGGTTATGGGATAATTTGTTCTCGTTGCGGCATCAGCGGGGTTTTGTTTTGTCGGTACCCAGCGCCAGTCCTCTGTGCAAGTTGACTCTAGAATTTCACCAACCCTGTGCATTACAAATGCCTTATACTGACGATGGTCGGATTTAATCCAGCTGAGCACAGTTTTTGAGTCAGTCCATAAAATTGTTCTTAATGGTTTAATTCGGTGACAATCCATAATCATATTCCTCAAGCGTGTACCTAGGATTGCGGCTTGCAGCTCTAAACGTGGTACTGATAATACTTTAAGCGGCGCACATTTAGTCTTGCCGGCTATAAAACAGACATGAGTGCTAGTGTTCGTTACGATTCGACAGTAAGCGACAGATGCGAATGCAGTTTTACTGGCATCATTGAAAACGTGCAATTCGACCGATGTTCCGGCATGTAAAAACTGTGGGTTATAACATCTGGCCATACTAAAACTTTTAGCGATCTGCAAACTTTGCACCCATTGAGCAAGTCGCTGATTTATATTTATGGGAATTGGATCATCCCATGCCACGCCTGTTCGCCACAACTCTTGCAGCAATGTTTTTCCGTATATCAATAAATTTGCAAGCATACCAAAGGGGTCATATACGGACATAACTAGACACAATAATTCTCTCTTAGTCGGGCATTTATCACCAGATATAACTGCCGTATCGACTCGATTCATTTGCAATTTAAATATAAATTCGTCTTCTTTTTTTCTCCAATATATACCAAGTACCTTTTCGACGTTATCAGCGCTATCCATATTGATGTCAGTAAATACGTTGTCATTATCACCATTAAGTTTCCCTTGTACATCTGCTGAATTGGAGACAAACCCTCGCAGCTTAAAACCGGCCTTAGCATGCGTGTGCCTTACTGCATCTGAGATCCTTAAGGCTTCTTCTTCTTCTTGAAAACTACACACCATGTCAATTGTTTAATATTGCATCTAATACTTGAGGCTCTATATCAGCGTTTTCCACTGCATTCAGATTCTTGACATATTGCGCGCTGCATGGAGAACACGTTGCGCCAAATATCATAGAAGCCATACAATATATTCCGATTGGATCTTTTTTATTAAATCTCCAGAGAAATCGCTGCGCGTCCTGATCTACCTTCCGTACGCGAATCTGTAAAAACATCTCTTTGATGTCGGCACACACTGCTACACTTCCTTCGCGAAACTGAAAGAGTACTTTTATTAACGATTGATTTTCGTCTGGACCTTTAAGAAGTTGCGAATTTAAAGACGTTCCATTCACCTCCGCTGCGGCATCGAATACTAATCTCAACTTTCCAGGTTTGTTTATATTATAAACAGCGAAGTGTGGCAAGTACCATGTACGTAAAGACTTTGTCGTAATTTCCTCATCTGACATCTTTCTAGCGTAACCATTCTTTATAAAATTAGACATACAATCTTTATAAACATTATAAAAAACTTTATCTTTTTCAAATCTATTTTCCATCGAGTATAAACGTTTCAATGCCATACTGAAACTTTCTGGCATTTTTATATTGTCTGCTTTCCACAACAATCCAGTCTCGTAATGATTGCCGATCTTTTTTGTGGTATTTTTTAAAATACGTCGTGCACGCTCTATACTTTCGGCTTCAGGCAATTGTTTTGGTATGGCTACCCCAAAATTCTCCGTAGTGAAATAATCAAATACTAATTTGTCTATGCACTTATGATCCTCCGACGTCGTGTGAAGGATAACAGATAATAAATCTGATGATGCGTTGTTAGAGCCCTCGGGCCTGCCATATATGACCCAGCCTAAAGGTGTATTGGCGGCAATAACATGTTGATCAACTTTTATACTTTTTAAGTTAGGCGTCAGATGACAGTTGTCCAAACCTATAAGTATCATAGGAACGGCTTCTGTACATTCAGTAATTGGTAGACCTTTTAAATGGCGAAATTTATCGTGTAACTCACTTAAGTTGACAGACTGTGTTGGCAAGTGTAACTGCGGTACACTACGGGCGCTTAAATTACACCACCTTTTATTTTTCTGAGCTCCTCTAATGTTGACCTTAATAGACATTGACGATACGGTTGTAGGTTCACCTTCAAACCACCGTAATGTAAGCGGTTTCATTTCACCTTTGCAACCCATTTGATGTATAATCGACTCGTGAACTATAGTTGATGATGAGCCTTCATCTATAAAGGCGTACGTTTCAACAATATTACCATTGGGACCACGTAATTCAATTGGCACAATTTTATATAACAATTTCGTAGTCTTTGGCGAAAATGGCTTTTGATTTATCATATTCACTTGAGCCTTATCAACTATTTCTTGATGCAATTTCACGTTGTGAACTTTCTTGCAGCCGTTTACATTACACGTTCTTTTTTGTCTGCACTGAGTTAACGTATGACCCTTACGTAGGCACGAAAAGCAAAGACGATTGCCTTTTACGAAATTCCAACGTTCATTTGTGGGTAATACTAAAAACTTTTGACACTTATGTAAAAAATGCGCATTTTGACATTTGATGCAACGAATTTTATTATCGCGCTCAGTCACTTCCCCTAATGTAAGTACTGTCCTTGCGTTGGCACGTACATTGACGGCGTTATTTTTCATACATACCGGCGTCGTTGTTGTTACAATACTAGCTGTCACCATTGCGATAACTTTTGCTGTTTGTTTTATCCATGAGTTAAAATGCTCCAGAGTGGGATACGGTTTGATTGATGATGAGTACGAGGCCCATTCTATTCGTTTGGTCATTGGCATTTTTGCTACAAGCTCTTCCAATAACGTTGGATTACTGAGATGTTGCGTTGCATTACAACTCTTCAGAAATGTTGTCAAATTTTGCACCTTGGTGGCGAATGGTACAAGTCTTTCTAAATGGCCCTCAGACATCGACGCAATTTCTCGCACTTTCTGCAGTTGACTCCTTATCAAGAGTTCTGGCCGACCATATTTGAATTCGAGCTGTTCGATTACCTGTAAAACATTGCGTGGATTTATGAGCAGACAATCTACTTCTTCCCTGGCTGCGCCCTTTAAGCATTTCTGTAGCCTAAACGTATTTTCTAAATCCGTGTATCCATACGCGCTTGAAGACTCATTAAACGCTGTAATGCTATGTTTAGACGACGAGTTGAATCACCTGCTTCGCTCTCTGAATCATGTTTATGAATCATACTGTTTAGACTACGCATTCGTGCTTCGTGTGCATCGTGCCAATTTAGTGCTTTTCGTACTAGATTTAGAGTTTTTTAATTCATAACAGTGCGGAATTTTTCAAATTGTTGCTTTAAAAAGAAATTAGTGCCTTTTTTTTGTGCTTTTCACCTTTGATTTTAGTGCGTTTTACAAATCTACTAAATATTAATTTGTTAAAGTGTGGTGGCTTTATTTTCACTTTCAAAAACTATCTGCTTTCACCCCTTTTAGACATGCAAAGTTTCCTTTGCAGAATGTTAATTCAGCTTGGTGAAATATGAAGGAAGAAAAACTTTATCTTTCATAGTGAGAAAAAATAATATATTTCTAGAAATTACAGAGCATACCATGCACGTTATAAAATAGTTTAATTACAATAATCTAATTACTAACCACTGAGGGAAGCAACGTATTGCTTTCTTGATAACGAAAGCTTCCAAAAATGCTTCTGAAAAGTACTAACTTAAGGCTCTCTAACAAAGTGGACAAAAGTAAAAAAAATGTAAACCAGTAACTTTTCCACTGAGTACATAAAAACTACACATTATTACTTCTGTAAATGGAAACAGTAAGGCAAAAAAATTAATATCTTTTTGGAAACTGAATGCATTGCTTCTAGCTGAAATTGAAGAAATGGAACGAAGTATTAGAAATTTAAGGATAAATAAATGGAAAAATTTGCTCAGAACTGATAAATTTTCGATCGAAGTTCATAATTCTAGAAATTCAACTGATCATAATCCATTTCTAATACTGTCAATATTTGCTCTAGGACTATTAACATTACCATGTTCAAATGTTGAAGTAGAAATAATTTTTAGCGCTAATAACTATTTGAAAAGTAAGTTAGAAATACAATAATAATTTTATAAATCAAATTGTTTCATTCATATAAAATACGGTCTAAAAAGAAAAGGCTTATGTTGTTCAGAATTTAACATACTGAACCATGTTCATGTAAAAATTAATTCAGACGAAACACCTAAAAATCTAATTGTTTTATTAAACCAGTTTTATGGCCAGAGGAAAAAGATGAAACTGCATTTCTTGAAACGAGGAGTATAATTCTCGTTGATTATCTTTTGTTAAAATAGTACACCATAATTGGAGTGTCTTCCCAAATGAACTTCAATTATTTTCCTACTCATATTCTACTTATAAGCAAAATTGAAATATGGCTCGATATAATTGAAATTATTACAAAAACCTATGAAATGTAGTAAATTTAAAATTGTAGTTAACTTAAATTTTTAATTTTTACTAATTCAATACATTTATAATTAGCCATATGGGTTTTCTCTGTATTGCAAATAAATAGATAAATATAAAAAAATAAATAAAAATATATTTATGTACATACATACATATGTACATACATACATATATACGAGTACTTATTTCATTTAGTGCTTTTTTATGAACACACAGTGGTTTTTGCTCTGAAAAAGTTGGCATCACTGTTCGCGTGGCATTTTTTTATGTATATTCACACAAACATACGTATCATACGCACGTATATACATGCCATACACATAAGCATACATACTTTACATAAATTCCACTCATGCGAAATCTTGTTTTTGAAGGCATCTCTATATTTTCTTCTTATTTTTCCTTTTTATATTATTCATAACTTAATTAAATTTATTTATATTAAACTCACATCTATGTTTTTTGGTTTGTTTTTATTTGTTGACAAACACACACATACACATATACCTATTTTGTTTTGATAGCTAGTTCAGATAAAGGGTGTAACACCTCATTATATAATTTCAGTTTTTGCCTCAAAATATTTATTATTCTGCCTTATCGTGGTTGGCGTATTTCAAATACGACTACGACTGTTTAGTAATAGATTAAAGAAGACTTCAACATTTTTTCTTTCATCTATTACCAAACAGTCGTAGTCGTATTTGAAATACGCCAACCACGGTAAGGCAGATTAATTAGGTATATTAATTTTTCAAAATGTTAGTAGCTATATGATCGGTGTTAGTAATTTGGTAAGTGAAGCTTAGGCCTAGATTAGGATAAAGATGTTACTGAAAAATCATTTACACATACAAAATGCATTAAAAGCAACACTTTTTTCTTAACTAACTTAAAGTTTTTTTTTTGCGATATTCACCTTTATTCCAGTTGTCAACATTGACAGCACGTCAATACGATACCAAAAAATTGGGACTTGGTTACCCGTTGTCTAAAACAACTGACTGCTATTGACAACCTCATCCTGTCAATTGTTCTAGGATGATTAAATAAATATTTGTGTAAGCTTTAACAAATGCTTATTGCGTACTACTATCAATCAAATATTATGCAGAGAATTGATTAAAGAGATATGCTGCTATTAGCGCTTAAAAGTATTTTAGGTTTGTAAAATTAAAAATATTTTTTTTATAAAAAAGCACCAAAAGCACTGTGAGAAATTGTTAAAAAGCACTGTAAATACCCGCTTTTTAAAAAAGGGTATTAACCAAAATTTCGGGTTTATGAAGAGGCAAAAAACACCAAAAAATACCCGAAACGCACCAAAATACCATCACTGGTAGCGGGTGTATTAATTTGTTTATAGATACAGTGAAAGAAAAAAGGTGGCGTTAGCTGAAGTAGTTAGCACGTTGACTACAAAACCGAAGGTCCTGGGTTCAATCCCTGTATCCGACAGTCATTAAATAACAACACCACGCATTTTCTGATGTGCATTAGTGTCCCTTTGTGTCAGTTGTTGTAGGAAAGTTCAAGTGATGAAGGCGTAGTCACTGGTCACTGAACTATACCGACTTCAGCAGATACTAGTCCCAATGTAACATCAGAGCGCCCTCCTTCGTTGTGTAGCAAAATCATCGGCGAAGTAAAATAATCAATAAAATGGCTACAAGACACAGCTTCAAAAAATTAATACGCCCCATTTAACATTAGAGAGGCGCTGCAACACTGCATTATTAAAAACGTGCGAAAAGCAGAGTTGTAAAAGAATGAAGCTTTCC
Organism: Tachina lurida; assembly: GCA_944452675.1. Classification (NCBI taxonomy): domain Eukaryota; kingdom Metazoa; phylum Arthropoda; class Insecta; order Diptera; family Tachinidae; genus Tachina; species Tachina lurida. Next base: position 69,923,658 of record OX101754.1, read on the forward strand.
TCTATCTCTTCTTTCACCACCTGTCTTCTCTCTCACTATCCCTTTCCTAAAGAAGGTAACACCTAGTATTAGCAGTAGGCATTAATTGCCTGAGTGTTACTTCTCTTTATTAAAAAAAAAAAAAAAAAAAAAGTGGTATGCGAAAAATATTCTATGATCACCAATGCTTTTCGCGATATTTAATGTGTTTGATGTTGTAAAACGTTTAAGGAAAGAAATTTATATGTATTTAAAAGACATTTTGACTTTTTTTGGAGCATTTTCACTAAACTGCACTTTCTATTTAAACTTTAAATACCAATAACTCGGGAAATATGGCCTGCAGCAAATTTTTTTGATTAAGTTTATTTTCTTATTTTTCACATTACTATATGATAAGCTATTTAAAAATTATTTTTTTGAGATTTTTCAGAGTTTCCTATGAAAAGTTCAGAGCCCGATAACTTGAAAAATATTGGTCGCCGCCAACTTTTTTATATAAATTTTTCATCTTATTTTTTAATTTTCTATCACATAGGATCCTTTTTATTTATTTTTAACTGCTTTACTAAACTGCATTTGTTCCAAATATTTATTTTTCCTATGTACTTCAGAGACGAATGAGACAACTTTTCTCACACATACAACTATAGTTTTATTTTTGACATCACTGCTCTATATGAATAACGAGCGAATAAAACAACAAATCATTGAAAGCGAGTGCTGAAAAGTATTCGAGACTAAAAATCATTAGTAAACAGCGAGTGCACTCGCGAGTGCACTATGGTCGGAAACATCACTTTTCTTGGCCAAAACTATTAAAACTTAAAATAACGGAATTTTTAACTGGAGTTGGAATTTGCAGTATATTTTAAGTGTTTTTGTATAAAATACTTATTTTTTTTTAATTATCAACATTTAGAACTAAAATTAAAAAAAATTTGTAAATAAAAATTTTTTTTCTTTTCTCTCTGAGTTTTTATCTTTTTTAGTTCTAAATGAGAAAATATACGATACTTTATTTTATTTTTATCGACTCCACATGTTTGTATAAAATAATTTATTAGTGCGTCCTTATTTTTTCCTTTCTTCTGCTGGGTCAACCAAATATCAAAAACTGCTGAATTTTGTAAACAAATGACGGCTGAAAAAAAAATTATTCAAAAACCGCAAAAAACCGCAAATCGAGATAAACATTTTCAAAAACACTTCAAAGTAATTTTGGTTTTTAATCTTATGCTTAACACTCCTAAACAAAATGATTTAAGCTTACTCGAACTTAAAAAATAAAATAAAATCCAAAATTTTAAAGACTTTTGGAAAAAGTTATTTTATTTTTTAGATTATCCAATTTTTGAGTATTATATTTTACAAAATTAATAAACTTACCATCACCTTCGATTTCCATTTAAACTTTTATTTAACACGCTTTGTTTTCAGCTTTAACAAGCAATTGAAGTAAGCACTATAAAACACCGAACGCAATTCTGTTTACAAATGAAGCAAACAAATTCAACTTCGATGACTCACCGAATAACGGTGAATTGCATATTACAACAACAAAATTAATTTTTGGTTGTTTTGGAGTGTTGACTACTAGATTCCAAAAACAAAAACAAATTTCGTGAGTGGAAACATTTTGACTTTTGTTATGTATTGTTGCAGATCTCTGGCACATACCTATGCTAACAATGAATAAGAGAGTGTATGTGTGGAAACAACAGCTCGTGATACATTTTACACTCAAAATATGCTGTTAGTAAATTCAAATGAAACATCATTTCAAACAATAAAATAGAAATAACTGGTTTTCATTTAGAGGCATTTTTATTAAACTTTCTTTTCAAATACAACATCTAGCAACACAATAACGCTTCTAAATTAAACAAATATAATTTTAAAGAATGTTATTTATAAATCATTTTTATTGCTGAGATAATTAGGTAATATGGAAATAAAATATCTGTAAGTAATCTAATAACATAATTTTTTCATATTAGTACAAAATCATAAGAAAACCGATGCTTTCTCCTCATCTTCGTCAAAACAGAGGAACCCTTAGATGTTATATATCATGTAACAAAACTTCAACCATCTATTTCATGTTTTTTTTGTGCCAAATTTAACGTTTTATGTTTTTTATGTACGTCCATATAGAGCAACGGTTCTCAAATGGGGGTCCGCGAAACCCTGGGGGTCCGTATGAAAATTAAAAGGGGTCCGCGAAGAGCTAAACAAATATTGTTATGATTCCTCAAAAGTTAATATTAATAAGATTTAGTAATATGGCTTTTGTATAATAAATGTAAAACGTATATTTCGCATTGCGGTAGGCCGTGCTACTATTAAAATTTCTGAAGGGGTCCCCGAAGAAAGAGCTTGTGAGAACTTCTGCTACAGAGCTTTATTTTCGATTTAATATTAAACGACATGTAGTAAAAATTAACATTTTGATTGAAATTGAAATTTTAAGGGCCAATCCATTGTTTAGAGTTATCAAAATGCCAAAATTCTGGATAACTTTTAACATACAGGCTGTAAAATTATATTGTAAGCGACAATCCAGGCATGTAAAACATATTTGAATATCGAGCCATATTTTCGATTTTACAGCAAGCGACATGTTATCGAAAATTGACTTTTTTATTGAAATTAAAATTTTATAGGCCTATCCATAGTTTAGAGTTATCAAAATGCCAAAATTATTAACAACTTTTCAGTTATATTTTATCGTAAGCGACAATTTACGCACAAAAACATATTTGAATATTAAAAAAAACCTTCTCATGAAAACTATAATCTTTGTCGCTTATCAAATCGAAAATAAAGCTCGATATACCTATAAAATTTGTTTTCTAAAAACTTTAATTTTTGTCGTTTACGATTAAATTGAAAAAAGGCTTAATATGTATTTCCCATTACCCGTGTTCTACGAAACTTACGTACATATGCACGTGCGGTTAAGGAATTAACTCTACACTGAAAAAAGAGTTTTACATAAATTCAACGAACACACATTCGTTGATTTGGATTCATTGAAATTCAACGTATTATACGTTGATTAAAAAAAATATTCATTGAAATTCAAAGTAAAATTTTATGTAGATATGAACTGAACGTTGAAACCATTCTTTAATATTATTCGTTGAATTTGACAACGAACTAGTTTTTTGATTTAACGTATAATACGTTGAATTTAAGGAACACCTTCATTTTTCTAAATAAAAGAAAACAGCTTACTAAATTTCAAGAAAGTGTACTTTGATTCAAGGAAACCATTCATTGATTTTAAGTAATGTACGTTGAATTTGACTTAAAGAAGACGAAGAAGATATTTTATTCAAGGAACCCGTTCATTGATTTTAAGTAATGTACGTTAAATTTAACTTAAAGAAGAAGAATATGTTTTATTCAATGAACGAGTACTTTGATTCAAGGAACCACCACTTGAATTTTTGGTTTGCTTGGTTAAATTCAACGTACTAGTTCCTTGTTTTATAACGGGAAAAAGACATACTAAAAGGAAAAAACTAAACACAAAGCAATCAGTTATTATTCTTCGTTTACCAAATAAGTTTGTGCACAACTAAAAAAGAAAATTTGGAATAAAAAAAGTGTGAAAAAGTAAGTAATTAATAAAGAAGTGATTATAAGTAATTTTAAAGAGCAAAATGCATTGTTTTCATTGCAAAAAGAAATATAGTTGTATAAATATATTAATTCGTCATATAAGAAAATCCCACGAGTTTAATATATATCGATGTTATGAATATATTAGTTCAATCAAATCAAAAATTGGGGACATGATTCAGTTTGAACATTATTTGAAGGAATGGCGTAAGTCCCACTCAATAAGTCTTCAAGATCTTGGTGCTGATCCAGCAAAGGCTTTGTCGCAATGCTCATTAAACTCTACGTCTGTAGCAAGTCCAAGGGAAACCAACCAGCAAGGTCAACACAAGTAACAGATTACTATAATGAGAATTCTCGTTTGTTAGTTGAAGGTTAGCCGCGAATAACGTTTTAAGTGACAAAATAATAATTTTTCAGCAGAGCCCAAAAACGTATTTTAAATCAAGATTGGTTTTTTCGTTTAAATTTTTTTAGCTTATCGAAAATAATGATAACTAGCATTAACTTTTCTTTTTGTATCTCTGCTACATTTATCAATTATTTTCGAGAATTTCGTTTGCATGATTTTATTAGTTACTTACAAGTTTTCCACCGACTGACTGATTGTAATTGTATTTTGACGGCGATAGGGTGCATAATTTTGAATGGTTTGATGTTTGAACAACGCAAGAGAGTTATGGTAACAGTAATCTGTGAAAAAACTGGTTTTTTTAAAAATGGCTTTTACAACGTTATTCGCGGCTGTGCTTCAATTGATATTATTTGTCCTATTTTGAAGAAAATTCTTTGCATATGTCGCTGTCAATAAGCTATAAGCTGGAAGAGGAGATAATACTTCGTTTTCCCACTGAGAAATTACACTACTATCGTACTTCTAAGCGAGGTAAAATATATATGAAGTATTGTAATTCCAAATGTAGCAGACATACTAAGAAAAAGAAAATCAGTTCCCGATGCACCTATTCCTGACATTACTGGTTCCAACTCCCAAGTTTTATGTAAGTATAGTAGTATATATATATATATATATAGTTTTATGATAGTACTATTTTACTTAAATATTTATGTATGTTAATTTTAAAGATTCAGAGAGCAACGCAGAGGATTGCATTAGAAGCCTCAGATATGACAATTTGAGTGCAGACGAATTCGACAGCACTTGGCAACAGTGTTCGAAAATAAACATTATTTAATGTACTTTAATGTTCTGTAAGGTACAACCTCACACGTACAAGCGCTAATAATGTACGTATACCGAGTACATTAAAATTATAAGTACTTACAATCTTAGTTAACTTGTGCCCAACGAGAATCGTTATTTAACCTAATCAAAATGATGATGATCAACACTACGTTTTGTAATGTTAAGGACATTATTATTAATGTACATTTAATGCATCTAGGTTACACTCAAAAAAGTTTTACAATAACTGAATATACAAGAAGTTTCTGTTAACTAAAATTAAAGTAAATCTTACAGGTAGGTAAATTTTTACCTAGGTATTTGTATGTAAAATCTTTTTTGTTTATTGTTTAATAAGCAAACCACAACATATTGATGATTTTCTGTGCACTCAATATAATAAATTATTTAGAAAAACAGTGGTAGACATGCCACACCTGCTTGAGTTGAAATTTGGAATACACAAATGAATACTTGTGTCCCAAATTAGAAGAAAAATATTTTGAAACAGACGATTTAAAATCAATACTTTTAATCATGATATAAATATAGAAGGTACTTCCATTCTCTCTTTGTTTTTAAAAAATAAGTATTTTTGAAGTTTGTTTTTTGAGAGAAATAAAAAAAATGTTCCCATATCGTAAAAAATTTAAGTCTTCCCCCATAAAATTTTTACAGAAATGTGTAATTATCTTAACAAAAGCTGCGAATGTGATGTTTAAAAAGTGGTTATGTAATAACTTGACGCATCTTTTTAAATTTTCTGCCTAAAATAAATATTTTAACTATATTTTCATCCAAATTGACTGATGATTTTGATTAGTTGACAATGAATTTTCATTAAGTTTAACAAATATTGATTGATATTACATCTTTTTTTATTCTATATAATTGGCTTCTTGTTGATTGTAACATGTTTTTCTAAAAAATCACTTAAATACCCGATCAGATAATTTTGGCAAGTCTATTTCACAGATTTTGCAGGCTCTTAGACACTGTTGATAATGTAGGGAACTCAAAGAATGCTACAATCATATTTTTACAATAATATTTTGTACATCCACAGTTTGTAATATGTAGCTCATTTTCGCTTTTTTAACACCACAATACATTTACAATGCATTTCATTGCTTTTCAAGGTAATAAAACATTTATCATCACAATTTTTTTTAAATTGTTTGAATTTATAAAAAAAAACTTCTGAAATAATTTTTCAATACAATTTTCAAACAAACAGGAAACAGAGGGGAAATATTAAGTTAATATGGTAGCACGATTTTACTTGAAACTTCAAAATACCTATCCTTGTCAGAAGGTGAATGTCAAGAAAAAATGAGAGAATGGAAGTACCTTCTATATTTATATCATGCTTTTAATTATGTACAGGTTGTTTTTAGCTATTGAAAATAAAAGAAAAACAATCTTTTTTACTGAAATTTGAAATTAAAATAAATTGAAAATCATTCGGTTCGCATGAAAAAAAGCCTGTTGTAATCGGCAAAAAAAGAACACGTGCGCATGTAGCTTGGCCGTAATATTGACGTCACTATGAAGCTGCATATGCTACATACCACGTAGTTATGTCAAAATAATAAACATAGCTGAGAATCTATTATTATTTAATGACTTTTTTGTTTGAGCAGATCTTCACATGTATTTACACACAAGTGCTGCCTACATTTTGATTTTGACACAAAAATACTATTAAAATTTTACGCCGATAATGCAACCAATGTGTTGGAAATTCTCCTGGCGTCATAAGTGTCTTTCTACATGTCGTGTACCATAGGGTTAGTAGAGCGGTTTTTAAATCAAAATAATATTGTTTGAAATGATGTTTAATTTGAATTTACTAACAGCATATTTTGAGTGTAAAATGTATCAAGAGCTGTTGTGTCCACACATACACTATCTTATTCTTTGTTAGTATATGTGCTTCGCGGCTATATGGATAGGCTGTGAGCATCACTCATTATACTCGCTTTGCAATGTTGTCAGCTTTTAAAATTTTAAACGCGAAAAACTATAATGCTATGTTTAGACGACGAGTTGAATCACCTGCTTCGCTCTCTGAATCATGTTTATGAATCATACTGTTTAGACTACGCATTCGTGCTTCGTGTGCATCGTGCCAATTTAGTGCTTTTCGTACTAGATTTAGATTTTTTTAATTCATAACAGTGCGGAATTTTTCAAATTGTTGCTTTAAAAACAAATTAGTGTCTTTTTTTGGTGCTTTTCACCTTTGATTTTAGTGCGTTTTACAAATCTACTAAATATTAATTAAGTGTGGTGGCTTTATTTTCACTTTCAAAAACTATCTGCTTTCACCCCTTTTAGACATGCAAAGTTTAATTTGCAGAATGTTAATTCAGCTGCGTGAAATACAAAGGAAGAAAAACTTTCTCTTTTACAGTTAGAAAAAAAAAATATTTCTAGATATTACAGAGGATACCATACACGTAATAAAATAACTTAATTACAATAATCGAATCTACTAACCACTAAGGGAAGCAATGTATTGCTTTCTTGATAACGGTGCTTCCAAAAATGCTTCTGAAAAGTAATAACGTAAGGCTCTCTAACATAGTGGACAAAAGTAAAAAAATGTACACCAGTAACTTTTGCATCTGAGTACACAAAAACTACACATTATTGCTTCTGTAAAACGAATTAGTAAAGCAAAAAATTAACGGCTTTTTGGAAACTGAATGCATTGCTTCTAGCTGGCTTACAAAAACTCTTCTGGGAAGCGGCCATTTTTGCTGGGATGGTGAAATTGAAGAAATAGAACGAAGTATCAGAAATTTAAGGATACATAAATGGAAAAATTTGCTCAAAACTGATAAATTTTGGAGTGAAGTTTATAATTATAGAAATTCAACTAATCATAATCCATTTCTAATACTGTCAATATCTTTTCTAAGACTATTAACATTACCATGTTCAAATGTTGTAGTAGAAATGACTTTTAGCGCTTATAAATATTTTAAAAGTTAGTTAGAAATACAATAATGATTTTATAAATCAAATTGTTTCATTCATATAAAATACGGTCTAAAAAGAAAAGGCTTATGTTGTTCAGAATGTAACATACTGAACCATGTTCATGTAAAAATCTAATTGTTTTATTAAAACAGTTTTATGGCCAGAGGAAAAAGATGAAACTGCATTTCTTGAAACGAGGAGTATAATTCTCGTTGATCATCTTTTGTTAAAATAGTACACCATAATTGGAGTGTCTTCCAATTATTTTTCTACTCATATTCTACTTATAAGCAAAATCGAAATATGGCTCGATATAATTGAAATTATCGGGCCTGTTCTGCAAATCACGACATGCCAAATCACGGTGATTTCTAAAAATTAATAAAAGCTAAATCATTGCTTTTGTAAATTTTACATTTTATAGCTTTGGAAGTTCGAAGAAATATGCTATTATAAATGAAAAAAAAAAATTAAAACGCAATAAAATCTCATTACCAAGGCAACTATTAATAGTTTACTTTTGAAATCACGTGATTTGAAATCACCGTGATTTTCAGAACAGGGGGGTATTACAAAAACCTATGAAATGTAGTAAATTTAAAATTGTAATTTTTACTAATTCAATACATTTATAATTAGCCATATGGGCTTTCTCTGTATTGCAAATAAATAGATAAATATAAAAAAATAAATAAAAATATATTTATGTACATACATACATACATATGTACATATATACGAGTACTTATTTCATTTACTGCTTTTTTATGAACACACAGTGGTTTTTGCTCTGAAAAAGTTGGCATCACTGTTCGCGTAGCATTTTTTTTATGTATATTCACACAAACATACGTATCATACGCACGTCTATACATGCATACACATAAGCATACATACTTTACATAAATTCCACTCATGCGAAATCTTGTTTTTGAAGGCATCTCTATATTTTCTTCTTATTTTTCCTTTTTATATTATTCATAACTTAATTAAATTTATTTATATTAAACTCACATCTATGTTTTTTGGTTTGTTTTTATTTGTTTACAAACACACACATACACATATACCTATTTTGTTTTGGTAGCTAGTTCAGATAAAGTGGCGATTAACTGCGATAAAAGTTAGAGAAGATACCAATTTTACGTGCTTCGCAAGTAGTTTCATATTGAATCTACTTGATTCGCTCTCATAATTTTGTATGGCGAAGCAAGTGGATTCGGTCATGATTGGGGCGTGAAGCATGAATAGAGAGCGAAGCACGTACCGTCTAAACATAGTATAATAAACACGGGCCATTGTTCAGGGTAACCGCTGAATTCTGGCAAATCGTACAACTTTCGCGTCAATGCATGCATATTATTACCACCATATGTACTTACGTTTGAATATGTCGGTGTATACATAGGCTGTGTCGTTGCATATGACAACCCTGCATTTCTATAAATATGGCTCGTGGGATTATATGTATTGGGTAACGTTGCATGTATTGTAGGCATATAACAATAATTTGACTGCGTGGTAGCAGCTATAGGCATAGGCTGAATATTTTGTTGTTGTATAGGTATCGATGTAGACTGTGATTGTATAGGTGACGTAGTAACAGAGGCAATATACTGTTGTTGAAGACTAGATTGTATACCTGCACTGCTTGTCGCTAGCTGCGACATGCCATGGCTGAATGTTGTGTTGTCACGTACTATCGTTTCAACCCCTGTTGTGTATGGAACTTCAGATGTTACCACTACACCGGGCATGGGCGGCGTCGTTTTGTTATTGGCTAATTTTTCTTGTAGGTGCAACCTCTTTATTTCGTTTTCTACCAGTTGTTGCATTGTGCGTTCGTTATTGTCCTCCAATACCTTTATTCTTTCCATAAGACATGCTAGCATACCATCGCCAGCTTCTTGTTGTTCGACAACAGTGTTGTCTAAGCTAGAACTACCCGAACCATCTTGCCCATTATCACTTACCTTTGGTGTTGACGAACCAGACATATTGACCATAAAGCCCTCTAAATGTTTTGGAAGTTGTCCTCTTGTTGACCGGTGATTCCGACCTGGCATAGTCGATAGCACGGCTATATTTCGTCAGACGACGCTCACTTATTGCTGCTCACTGGCAAATGACGTTTGCAAATCAATCAGAAGGTCCAATGAAATCTTTCAAGGCGACAATAAGAATAGAAATAAAATTCTGTTCCGTTTAGGAAGCAGAAGTGTGGCGACTACAGAGGAAATGAACGGTGCACTTTCCCAAATAAATATGCAAGGCGTTTATGCAAAGCTTGAATGCTGTATGTGCGTATGTGTGCACGTGTGCACGTTTATTTCTCTGTAAATGCAAATTAAATGAATTACAATATCCAACTACAATATATAATAAATAATAATTACATTCTGTGTGCCACTCCAGTTAATTATTACAATACTTTTCCTTATTACAATACTTTTCCTTATTGCAATACTTTTACTTATTACAATATTCTTTACTTATTACAATACCTTTTCCCGAGATCAGTGATCGTGACACGATTAACAATTCTTTTCCGACGCTATAAGAAAATCGTTAGTCTTCGTAAAATTAACATAGTTGTACAATAAGTATCAAATCAAATAAAATATAGGAGTGAAAACCAGTACTGCCAACTTTGTTTTCACCTTGCGGCCGTAACAGCTTAGCTTATATAACAGCGGAAACTCATTTTTTCTATCATCCCACCATTTCAAAATATTTAAATCACACTGTAGATGTATAATAGTATTTTTATATTTATTAACTTCCTTTTCAATTAAATTTCTGTTAGAATCAGTCTTATCTATAGGTTGATTACAAAACTGCCTAGACACGTTCAGGTTATATTGATATGTTTACAAAACTAGTTCAGGTCTAACTTAGTTACAACTTTGTCAAATATTGTTAGCAATACCTTAAAAGTCCCTGTTTGTTATTCTAAAAAAAAAGGCAAATAGAAACTATTTTTTTCGTAAAATATTAACATTTAGGGCCTGACCCACGATATCGACAACGTGCGACTTGTCGTACTCTTACATTTGAAACAACAACAAAAAATTTACATTTGTTTTTGTTTTGAATGTAAATGTGTGACAAGTCGAACGTTGTCGACATCGTGGGTTTGGCCTTTAGTGAACTCTTAGCTACATTATGGTATGTATTAAAGACCTGCGTAAATTGTCTTGAAATGTAAATACGTCTTGTTTTTTAAATGTATTCTCGTGGCTGCATTATACTAAACCAATAATAAATGCTGTCGTATTATAAGCAAAGCACGATAGATGCATTTGTGTGCGTGTATATGAGTGCTAACAAGCAATGTCGTGAAGACTTCTTGTTATGAACAAACAGTCAACAAAGTAGTGTTGATACGTGTATGCTTGTTATTTTCCATATTGTACGTTTGAGTGTGTGTGTAAGATGTAGATGGTAAGCTATTATGTGTTTAAGGGAGTTTTTTTTAAGTAAGCGCACACAACTAATGTAAATGCATGTGAACGTTTGTTTGTGTGCAGAAAAATAGAAGAGCATACACACAACGTGTGTGTATGTACATGCATGACGCTTGTATACGCGCCCATGCGTAGAAAGGAGCAAGTATCACAAATTTTTCAGTCACGAAGTATTTTCTTCTTTACTACTATACTTGCAATAACTGAAACAAATTCTTGCAAACAGTGTTGCTTGGCGTTTGTTTTAGAAGACTTCGCTGTAGTAAAGCATTTGAAAAATCCCTCATGTCTTGAAAGTTCTTATAAATGGTCTTGTGCAGGACTTTAATGTCTATATACGTATTTCATTGGCGCTTGAACCAAATCATCAGTAGACTTCAACCACAATTTTCAACAGTCACAAACCTCTTACTTTATGCACAGACTTTCAAAAACTATATGAGAATTCATAAAATAATAATATTTTTGAAAATCACAAAAGAAAAAATAAGCGGCAGAAGTTCTGTGATATTAGCGTTAATATTGACGAATAAATTTGTGTTGTATTGTGTTTACTTATTTATTTATTTTTTATTTATACAAATTCTGTGTCGTGAAGTCCAGTTTTTATATTTTTAGTTAATAAGTTAATAGTGACAATATGTAAAACAAATATTTGTAAGTAGAATTCTAAATCTGATTGAACTATTGTTTTTTTGCTAGATCTTATGAATAAAAAACTACCCCTGAAGAAGTTAAAAAAACAAACGAAACGTTGGGTATTTAAAAATGAAATAAAATAAATTTGTTTCATTTACAATTGGAATTGACCATTACTAGCCTGAAGGTAAGCCCTGTTACAAGAAGTTTAATAACATATAATTGGTCGTAAAACAACTTAAATTAAAATAAAAATATTTTTATTTTACAAAAAAGCACCAAAAGCACTGTGAGAAATTGTTAAAAAGCACTGTAAATACCCGCTTTTTAAATAAGGGTAATAACCAAATTTCGCGTATATGAAGAGGCAAAAAGCACCAAAAAATACCCGAAACGCACCAAAATACCATCACTGGTTTTAATGTGTGTTGTTTTTACTCTCAATAAGTTTCTCTCCTTGTTACTTTTTACATTTTTTATATCAGCATCCATTCATACATGCACGTATGGATGGATGTGCAACATTTGCTTATGAAACACTAGCCCTATCACAAAATTCACTAAAATATAGTGTATGTCTTCTGTTCATCTACACAAGAATTGTACTTTCACCATATTGGCTTCAAAAGCGACTTGTATATCAAAAGTTTGCAGTCTAGGCTGAGTGTTGAATTTATGCCAATTAACCAATATATTTGAGTTAATTTAAGTTTCATTTGGGTTAACTTAGAGTCAATATGATATTTCCATGTAAGCCTTCCATCAAGGTGTATTCCAAGAGGAATATTTCGATTGTTGATTCGAATGGGGGAACAGGTATCTTTTCTTAGGGTAAACGTTATATGAACACACTTTTGTTCATTTACTTTAATTCTCCATAAATTCAACCATATTTCAAGCTGGGTAATGTGTGCTTGGAGATTGCGGGATGCCTCATCAGGGTTTTTGTGCATACTCATGCAGGCTGTATCATCGGCAAATGTAGAAGTGTGGATGTTATTGCTCACAGTCATATCACAAGTATATATTAAATACAAAACTGGCCCCAGAATACTACCCTGTGGCACACCGGAAGATATAGATTCGGGCACACTCGTCAACTCTCCTTCCACAACAGTGAACTTCCTATCAATAATATAACTTTCCAAAAGCTTTTGAATGTTTATTGGTAGGTATGTCTTCAATTTTAAAACTAGGCCTTCGTGTCATACTTTATAAAATGCCTGAGAAACATCAATAAAGAGAGCAGTACAATACTTCTTTTCCTCAAATGTGCTTCTTACAACTTGGACCAATCTATGCGTTTGTTCAGTGGTGCTATGCTGACTTCTAAAACCAAATTGATGGTCCGGGATGCAGCCATTATCAGCTAAAATTTTGAACAATTTAGTCATCAGCAGCTTTTCGAAAAGCTTTGAAATTGTTGAAAGTAAGCTTATAGGCCTATATGACTCAGCCTTGGTAAGATCTTTGCCTGGCTTTGGAATCATCTTGGCAAGTTTCCAGTTATGTGGAAAATACTGCATTCGTAAAATGGCATTAATAATAAATAGCAAGATTCTTATTGCAATATCAGGCAAATTCATCAGCATCTTTTTACTAATGCCATCAATACCTGGAGCTTTCTTCGGGTCGAGTTCAGCAATTATTTTTTGTAGTTCAGCATCTTATACCTTAAAGGACGAGGGGGTAGAGAGACTACATTCGGTAAATCGGCAGCACCCGTACATGAATTGGGATTGAATACAGATTTTAAATGCTCAGAAAATAAGTTACCTTTCTCACTATCGCTTCTTGCCCACCCTCCGGTCGAAGTACGCAGTGGTGATTTAAGATCAACGGGTCTTTTAAGATTTCTAGTTGCGCACCATAAAGAGTAATTAGATGTTCATGTTAAATCAAGACCTTCTAAATACTTTTCCAGTAATGCAGTATTTTCCGACGATAGCAGCTCTTTGAGTAGTTTAGTACATTCTTTAAGTCTGATTTTATTTAGGGGTGATATGTGCTGTTGCCATTCTCTTCTTTTTTTTTAATACATATTTTTTATTTATTGTATTTCAAATATGAACTAACAATGAGTATTCAAATCTTAAATCTAAAATATAATTATTAGGCCCGAACACTGTCGGACATAAATTTAGAGATAGTTATAAATAATACATAAGTAGTGATAATCAAAAGGAAGAAAAATTAAAATAAAATAAAAAGTATTTTCAAGCAGTCCCATCTGGAGTGTTGGGTATAAGAGCACTTGTATCCCTCTTTTTTAGGCGGACGTGTCCAGTAAATTTCAAAATATTACGAGCAAGCGGATTAGGATGTGACTCGAGGTTTGTTAAATATTTGCCTGCATATTTTGCAATTTCTTCAATCACTAGTGGCATGTTTAAATCACGATGTATATTTGAGTTTTTTATATACCATGGAGCCGATGTTATTAATCGCAAAATTTTATTTTGCCTTCGTTGGATTCTCTCGACATTGGAAGCTGAAGCAGTGCCCCATAGTTGAATTCCGTAGCACCATATAGGTTTCAAAAGTGACTTGTATATCAAAAGTTTGCAATCTAGACTGAGGGTTGAATTTCTACCAATCAGCCAATGTACCTGAGTTAATTTTAGTTTCATTTGGGTTAACTTAGAGTCAATGTGGTGTTTCCATGTAAGCCGTCGGTCAAGGTGTATACCAAGATATTTCACATGAGCATGTTGAGGGACATCTTGATTGTTAATCCGAATGGGTAAACACGTATCTCTTCGTAATGTATATGTTACTTGAACACACTTTTGTTTTTTTACCTTAATTCTCCATAAGTTTAACCATAGTTCCAGCTGGGTAATGTGTTCTTGAAGATATCGGGATGCTTCGTAAGGATTTTCATGCATACTAAGGCAGGCTGTATCATCAGCAAATGTGGAAGTGTGGATATTGCTGCTCAGAGGCATATCACAAGTATAAATCAAATACAAACCTGGCCCCAGTATACTCCCCTGTGGCACACCGGATGAGATAGTTTCAGGCATGCTCATAAAGTCTCCTTCCACAACAGTGAACTTCCGGGCAGTAATGTAACTTTCCAAAAGACTTGCAACGTTTATTGGCAGGTATGTTTTTAATTTTAAAATTAGGCCTTCATGCCACACTTTATCAAATGCCTGAGAAACGTCGATAAACAGCGCAGAACAATACTTCTTTTCTTCAAATGTTCTTCTTATAAATTGGACCAATCTATGAGTTTGTTCAATTGTGATATGCTGACTTCTAAAACTAAATTGTTGGTCCGGTATGCACCCACTACTAACTAGAATTGGAGACAATTTTGTTATGAGCAGTTTTTCGAAAAGCTTTCACATTGTTGATAGGAGACTAATTGGCCTATATGACTCAGCGTTGGTAAGATCTTTGCCCGGCTTTGGAATCATTTTAACTTGGGCAAGCTTCCAGCTATTTGGATAATACTGCAGTCGTAAAATGGCGTTAAAAATAAATAACAGTGTTCTAATTGCAATACGAGGCAACTTCATCAGCATCTGGTTACTAATTCCATCAAAACCCGGAGCTTTCTTCGGGTTGAGTTCAGCAATTATTTTTTGTACATCACGCGTCTTAAATTTTATTTGTTGAGGGGGTAGAGCGACTACATTTGGCAAATCAATTACACCAGTACATGTGTTTGGGGTAAATACGTATTTTAAATGGTCAGCAAATATGTTACCTTTTTCAGTATCGCTTCTTGCCCAACCTCCGGTAGATGTGCGCATAGGTGGTTTAAACTCAACGGTTGTTTTAAGCTTTCTAGCAGCGCGCCATAAAGAGTAATTAGATGCTGGTGTGACATCAAGATTTTCCAGATAGTTTTTAAGAGATGCAGTTTTTTCATGTGCAAGCAGCTCTTGGAGTCGTTTAGCGCACTCTTTAAATCTAATTTTATTCTGGGGTGATCTGTGCTGTTGCCATTCCCTTCTAGCTCTTCTTTTTTCACATACGAGACGCTCAATATCTGTAGAATATAGTCTATTAAACCCAGTCTGCGGATGGGAGGTATTGGCATGTTTAGCAGCCTGCTTAATATTTTCGTTAAGATTGGCAATGTTAGATTCAACATCATCATGAGTTCTTAGCGTAATGTTTTCCGTGCAATGACTACTAAGATATTTTTTGAATCGCAGCCAATTAACACGACTGGCCATCTTCACATATGAGTAAGGTAGAGCACTTCTCAGTGGGCTACAGATTGTAACGATCGTGGGAGAGTGATCGGACGATAGATCTAGGGAAGCTTCTACGTGAATTAATTCCCTAGAAATATTTTTCATGACGCCAAAATCTATAACATCCGGATCTTTATGTATGTCAGTAGGCCAGTAAGTGGGCTCCCCACTCGAAATAACGTCCAAGCCCATTTTGGAAATTGTATTGAACAACGCTCGACCTCTGGGAGTAATATGACGCGAACCCCAGAATGTATGTTTAGCATTATAGTCGCCAGCTGCTACGAAACAAGGGCAAAGAGATTTATAGAAATCCTCGTATTGATCCTCAGTAATTTCGAATCTAGGAGGGGAGTAAATTGATGATATGACAAAATTTGTGCAAATTTCGACACAAATATTCGTTGCTTGTAGATGTTCTTCACAAATGTTGTCAATAATAAAATGCTTGAGTCTTGACTTTATTAAAATTGCAGATCCCCCGCATGCTCTTTCTCTCGGGTCCTTTGAATCATCTAGAGTGTAACCATTTATTTTAAAGCAGCTTCTCGAAGTCAAATGAGTCTCAGAAACCAACATTATATCAATATTTTTTTCCGTGAGGAAGTGCTCAAGTTCATTTTTATGTTGGCGAATGCCGTTTGCGTTCCAGAAACATAGTTTTAACGTGTTCATGGCTTGTTAACTAATGCTAGAAGCAGAGTATTCTGCATTCTCAGCATTTCTTGCATCATGGTAGTCATTTGTTGTAAAATTATTTATAGTTAGCACCAGATTCTCAATAGTAGCTTCAAGACGACTAAAGTTAAAGCTAGAGTTTACATTCGTTGACTTATTTTGCGGTGGAACATTTTGTGTGGGAATAGAACTAGTCTTAGCAGCATCAGCATACGATACACGTGAACTAACTGGTTGGCTTGTTTGAGGAAGAGTGGCGGAGTAAGCGTTTGCTGATTGAGGTGGAGCTAGTTTAGGTTTTTGACCCATAGCCTGTTTAACGAAAGAATATACAGGGCATCCTCTGTAGTTAGCGGTGTGATTACCTCCACAATTACTGCATTTTTTTCTGCTTGATCTTTTGGCTTCGTGCAGTTAGCAGTACCATGCAATTCACCGCAGATAACACAAACTGTAGGTAAATTGCAGTAAGTTTTTGTAT
Organism: Tachina lurida; assembly: GCA_944452675.1. Classification (NCBI taxonomy): domain Eukaryota; kingdom Metazoa; phylum Arthropoda; class Insecta; order Diptera; family Tachinidae; genus Tachina; species Tachina lurida. Next base: position 69,940,920 of record OX101754.1, read on the forward strand.
GACCATATTCCTGGCAATTGTGGCACTGTACGGGACCTGAACGCTTATGTGGCTCTTCAACTGTAATTTTTCGGAATAAAAGGTATTTTGGGCTATAAATTGGATGTGTCTCGTTCTTTTTCAACTGTATATCATTTGGCTACAGTTCAACACGAAATAGAGGCTGGGGGATCTTCTCTCTATTGATTATATTAGTAACACTTTTTACCTTAAATCCTTGTATGTTGAGTGCATCTTTTATTTCGTCGGGATTAACATAAGCATCAATGCCCTTCAATACGATCTGCATACCTTTAGCACTTTTAAGCTGATAAGTATAAAAATTTGTTTTATTTTTTTCGAAATCAGTAATAATTTTGCGGAAATCTTTTTCTTCGTATATTTGAATTTTCGTTTCATCAATTTTACCACGTTTTATTGGAATAACGTGGCAGAGTTAGCGATTGCTGATTGAGCTGGATCTAATTTAGGTTTTTGACCCATAGCCTATTTAACGAAAGAATATACAGGGCATCCTCTGTTGTTAGCGGTGTGATTACTTCCACAATTACTGCATTTTTTCTGATTTTTTGGCTTACTACAGCTAGCAGTACCATGCAATGCACCGCAGATAACAAAAACTGTAGGTAAATTGCAGTAAGTTTTTGTATGGCCATATTCTTGGCAGTTATGGCACTGAACGGGACTTGAACGCTTACGTGGTTCTTCAACTGTGATTTTCGGTGTAAGAGAAATTCGGGCTCAACATATGAATCTATGCCCTTTAATACGATCTGTAGGCCTTTAGCACTCTTAAGTTGGTATGTGTAAAAATTCGTCTTATTTTCTTCAAATTCATTAACAATTTTTCGGAAATATTTTTCTCCATATATTTGGATTTTGGTTTCATCAATATATCCTCGTTTAATTGGAATAATGTGAAAAGTATTTTCACCAATGGTCGACAGTAGTCTTTTTAAAAGCGCGTTAGAATTTTTTTTGTCTCAGATAGATAGGTGGTGGCTTAAAAGACTTTTGCGATGATGCAGCGGGCTTGTCTTTATTGTCTTGCAATATGGAGAAGCGATTTTGACGATTGGTAGATGATGCGCTGTTATCCCTAGACATATTTGGAGCAGATGCAATTTTAGTAGAATTTGGGCTTCGCCCGCGCTTTAAAACAGTTATATATCTGTCCATTCCGACTTGGACCTTTGGTTTTGAGCTACTGTTATCTGTTGTGATGACTGGGTTTAGTGATGAATACGACCCCGAAGCGAATGATGTCACTGACTTATATGACGAGGTACTAGGCAACGTTAGTGTTAACGAATCACTATTTGGCATTGGACAAAGCGAATTTGATTGCTGACGAAAAAGTGAATTTAAAGTTGGAAAAAGTCTTTCATCAGAATTTTTATTTTTATTGTTTTCAACAAGAGCTTCAGAACTCACAGCAAGTCTATCCTCAGATTTTTTATTTTTAATGTTTTCATTAAATCTCAGAACTCACAGTAAAATAGGCATTTCTGCCGTTAGAACTCACTTCACAATTTTTTTCCTTTGAGGTACTCATATAGAGTATTCCTCAAGGGCACTTTGTTTGTGTTTTTTGTTTGCGGTTTTTTTTGTTTTTGTTATTGCTATGTAAAAAAATATAGGCAAAGCAAATAAAGCTTATTTATTAAAGTCAAATATGTATTACGAATATTTTTTTGTATTTTTTGGTGTTTAGTATGTATGTAAAAAAAAGGACCGCTAAGACGTCTGTTCACCACAGAATATTAACCAGAATCCTCACTTCTGAGTTAAGCGAAATCGTCGTATCAGCTGATGGATAAATGGCAGAAGGGAGAAAAGAGATATGCTTTTTACATGTATAAAAAGCAATGGCTATACATAGCATTTGTGAACATATGAAAAATTATAAAATAAAATTTTGCAAAAGTGAATTATTTTACAAGTATTTTTAATAAAATTTAAATAATTGTGCAATATGTTTGTAATTTGAGAGTTTTTAATTGTTCAAGTAAAGGCCAGTGGTGTTCCTCTACTAGTGATTGTAAATTGCCATCTAAATAATGTGAAAAAGTAAAAATATTTGCAAAAACAATTCCATGAGTTTTCATCGCCACAAAATAAATTTAATTTAAACCAATTTTTTTATGCTTAATATACTTTAAATACAATAAATATTAATGTAATCGGTGATAAACACATTCGTATTACGTGTTCTCAATGATATTTGTCAATGCATCGCTCTGAAATTTGTTGTTTTTTATGAAATTTGGACGAAGGCAATGAAAATAAAGCCATTTGTGATACTTTCTCGGCATTTGGAAATAGATGGAGATGGAAAGTATATAAAAAAGTAGTGCATGTTGAGTAGTGAAAAAGAATACGTTCTTAAATTCCATAACTCACAATATGTGTGTCACATGGGCGTAATGCGACTCATGCAACAATTTGGCTAAGTATTCTTCCATAATGCAGCTGGAGGCTTCTTTGTGTCTAACATGGGGTCCGGCTAACTTTTTTGGATCCGCAAGTGCCTACGCAAATGCGTATAACAGTTCACTGTGCTGTGCATGAACGCTTGTGGTAAACTGGCCAGCAAAATATTCCAGCACCTTATATAACTGTGGCCGGGCCACCTTTAACAGCTGGTGCTACTCAAGAGCGTGCTACCAAACAGAAATGTAGGCGTGCTACCAAATAAAAATGCACGCGTGCTTCCACGAATAATGTACCCGGCCACCTTTTTCTGATCTGTAAGTGCATACACAAATGTGTAATACTCTAGTTGGCCTGTAAACTATTCCAGCACCTTATATTGCTTTGGCCGGGCCACCTCTAACGCTGCTCAACAGCGTGCTACCAAAAAAGGTGTACGCAAACAGTTCAAAAGGTTCCAGCAAGTCAGTTTTTGTCGCAAATACATCAAAACGGTAAGTTTTATTTGAATAATATTTCAGTATTTGAAACATTAATTGTTCTCACCGTTTATTCCAGAAAATCGTTAGTCCTCTTTGTTACTATACTGGTCGAACGTTTATACTCAGACAGACATTTGCATCCATTTTTGGCTAGTAAGATCAATGGTATGTTGCTTGAAGTAATAGCTGGCCAAGAAACTATTGACAAAACACAATCAGCATGAGCTACACGAAAATAAAGCTCGTCTTGACTCACAATATGTGCATCAGAAGTGCGGTATACGGTCCATGCAACAACTTGGCCAAGTAATCGAACATAATGCTGTTGGGAGTTTCTTTGTGCCTTACATGGGCCGGGTCAACTTTTTTTTAGGATCCGCAAGTGTATACACAAATAGGTATAAGACCACGCTGACCTGCACATGTGCGGATATGATATAACTGACCAGCAAACTATACCAGCACCTTATATTGCTTTGGGCCACCTGTAAAATCTGGTGCTATGCATCAAAACGGTAAGTTTTATTTGAACAATAATTATTACATCCATTGAATAAATAAATTATTTGAAATATTAATTGTCATCGTTTATTTCAGATAATCGTTAGGCCTCTTTGTTGGTAAATGCAACAAGATCAGAAACAAATACTGGTCGAACATTTATACCCAATAATCAGACATATGCATCCCATAAATAGAGAAATTAGAAATTGAATAACATGATTACAAAATCATAAGGGTCAATTGGAATCAGAAGTACAGGCTATTAATTTGAGAAACTTTTTCGAGGTGAAGGTATTTTTTACTTTAATATACATGAATGTACATTTATTAATAACTTTTTTTCTTACAGATGCACACATCATTACAGAAATTTACATCGCAAAAGTGAATTGGATTAGTTTATTATATCAGTTATACAGTGGATCTATTCCAATTTTTAATAATGCTAATAATTAGCTTAATCGAATCATGTTTTTTTGTGCCAGTAGTTTTTAAAAAGAAAGGGGATATTTATAAAATACTTATAATCATAAATAATTTCAAAAAGTTTACGTACCACTTGTTTATGGTTATGAGTGCACGATTTTATAAATCTCTTTTCTTTCTAAAAACTAATGACCCATAAAGACCTGATTCGATTGTAGATCCAATTTTAGAGTTGTTTTTTGCATTAAATTAATTTTATATTGAAAATTTTTAATATTTTTTTCTGAATCTTAGTACCTTATACCTATCCGAATTGCTTACTAATTTGTTAAGAGTGGAACAACCGTGGAATTGTGTTATTAAACATCTTAGACTCAAAGTAATACTTTTTTATAAAAATAAACGATTTTTTCACTTTTGTATTAACTTGGAATAATATTCCGTATAGAAGTAAGTTATTTTTCATTTCATTTCGTTTCTTGAGCGTATACTAAGCTCAATTTGTAGTAATTAAATCTTAAAAAAAATAAGTTATACTTAGGGCAATTATGTAAAAAATTCCGCAGGAAATTTCTCCCTTTTCCAAATAGAATTTTTTGTTTTCCCTATCATTTGCTATTAGTTGGAATTGTTCAGTGGGAGAAATTTCCTGCTAAATTTTTTACATAATTGCCCTGACTATGTTCAATTTTGGAATTTTCTTATTTTTATTTTAAATTTTTTTTAGTAACTGCATAAATATATAATTTTTAATCATTTGAAATTGTTACAAAAAGAACTGCACTACACACATTGTAAACAAAAACAAAACAAGAATATTTACTAATATAATTAATTAATTTTTTTTTAAATAACTTGAAATAAAAATACTTTTATTTATGCAACCAAATCCTAAAGTTGTTTTCCTTTCAAACATTCATCATTGTTTTATTCCCAGTTTAGTTCCTAGGGGTCGAAAAAATAGCATTATTAAAATTGTATTTTTAGTTTAAAAAAATGATATTTTTTGGAAAAAATAAAAGAGCTTTTTATTTATTGTACTAAGGTTATATATCTATAAAAGAAAAGTTGAATGTCTTTTATAAAGTATTCTATAGCCCGTAAAAGTTCTTTTAATTTAATGAAAAGTACTTTCTTTTTTGTCTCAAGTACTTGTAAAGAAGGACACTAAATTAACACAATTGCGTTCCAATTGATTGGAAAACTTCTTTTTCTAGCGACTTACAAACTGGTGTTATTGTACATTGGACAAGACCATCATCGTCCTTTCCAATGAACAAAATTCCACATTGTCAATTCACTTTATATGCACACATTAGTCTTATTTCTGCAAAGTACATGTAAAAAAGAACACATAGCGAACACATTTGGATTCCAATTGATCCGGACACTTCACTTTTTTGCGGCTTATTAACCTGTGTCATTGAACATTGGACAAGAACATGATTGCCCCTTCCAATGTACAAGATTCCACACAGACAGTTCACTTATATGTACACATTAGTCATAAAAACTAGTTATTTGTGTCCAGCACTTGCAAAAAATTAACACAAGGCGAACAAATTTGGAATCCAATTGTTCCAAGCACTTAATTTCACCGCGACATGTTAACCAAATAATGTGTACATTGGACAGGAACATGATTGTCCCTTCCAATATACAAAATTCCACACTTTCAATTCACTTTACATGTACACATTACCCGTCTTGTTTACATTACTTAGCTTCTAATCTTATTGATCGGAACACATCTTCTCTGCCCTACATGTTAACCAAAGCACTTATACGTTGGATAAGAACATATTTGTCCCTTCCAATGTACAAAATTCCACGCTACAATTCACTTTAAATAATTCACTTGGCGCAAAGTAGTCATATAAATTACTTACCCAGTTGGCTCTTTCATGAACAAATGCAGCTTCTACAATGCAGAACAATCCATAGTACATCTGTGGCTCCTAGAAAAACAATAATACATTGTTAAAACTTGTATAAATAACTAACATTATAAATAAATACTTACATTTCCAAATGTGTTGAATGATGCTCCCATTAATTCTATGTTTTTCTCGCCATCACTTTTGTTTTGTGCACTTTTCTCATTGTTGGCAATTAGTGGACAAAATAAACTATCAATTTTTGTCCACAAATTACCAACTTTGGGCAGGATTTTGGCGCAATAACACTTTTTCTCCACTTTGCGCCAAATCTTGCCAAGAAATTTTATTTTTTGTAAACACTAAATTTTATAAACGTCAAAACCGTATACTTGGTGCGATAGAGAGAAATATAGAAAAATTCTCCAATGTTGCCATCTCTATCGCAACATTTATACGGACGAATTCTCTTCAATTCGCCCGTGTCGCGTCTAGTTGTTAGTCTATGCTGTTCACAATGGAGGTACAACGAGAACGAAGAAGTATAAAAATAACAAATTACAATGAAATACATTAATGGACAGAGGTTTTTACTTGTATAAATGGAAAGTAGTATATGAAATCTATAAAATTAAAAATGCTAAACAATGTTAAAAAGTAATACAAAAATGCTGAAAAAATGCTAAATGCAAAATAAAAAAATTCACTGCTAAATCAAAATACATAATGCTAAATTTAGCAGTGAAAATGCCCATATGCACTGCCCATATGCACAAAAAAGGGTAACCACTAATTACTAATGAAATATAAATAAATAAATAAATAAATGTTTGAATCAACCAGCTTTTCATTAGCAAGTAGTAGTTGTTAAGAAATTTATTTAAATTATTTAGAAACATCAAAGAAAGGATTACACAAACTGTATATCCTTTTTAATTCTATTTTAGTTATATCACCAACATTAACATTTTGTGAAAGAAACTTTTGTACTTGTTCTTTTATTAAAAGTGGCATTATCTTTGGTTTTTAATAATTTCTTTTAGGTTTTTAACCCCCAACCAAAAAAAAGGTGTTATAAATATGTTGGACCGATTTTGATTTCGTTTTTCTGCTTGAGAGGTTAGTAGATCGAGTGTTCTTAGCTACGTTTGAAGAATATCGGTCCAGCCGTTTAGAAGATATCACATCGGTTTATATATATATATATATATATATATTCTGTTGAATCTGTGCGTCTTTGACGCCATAGATCTAGTCCTCATAAATTTTCTATATATTAATTAACTCTTTTCTTTTTTGCGATTCTGTTCCTTCAATAATAGTTCCACTAATACATATATTATTGAAGTAACACAACAGCGTCAACTGTGTCGGAGGTTTTTAAAGTTTCTAATTTTTGTTATTACAAAATAAGCAATTTTGCTTGAAATCAAGTGTTATTCAAGTCAAACAATCAATTGTCAAGGGTTAAATTAGGCTTGATTTACACTTTAATTCAATAGCATTCTCCAGTGAAGTGGGAACTTGAATTCAATTCGAACAATTCAATTGTATTACAGTTGAATTCAAGCCTTGAATTATACTGTAATTCAACCTTGTATTACAGTTCAATTCAAGCCTTGAATTATACTCTAATTCAACCTTGCATTATAATTGAGTTCAAGTATATTTCAAACTTCAAAAACAATGCTTTTAAAATAGAAAGGAAAATGCAATAGACAAGTTTTCTTACATATGATCATTTTCTGCGTACCTACCTTCACTATTGTTTTCACGTTTTTAATCACCTTTTATTTTTTAAAAATTCACTTTTTTTATTTATTTTTTGATATTTTTCACCACAATTTTAATTTTATTAAAAAATAAATTACGTATTTGACAAGGTTTGAACATATATGTATGTTGTCTGATTTTTTATTTCAAAATATTTTCAAACTGGAATATTACTTGAAAAAATGCTTGAATTCATCTCTGTTTCCAGTTAAATTTCAAGTGATGAATTTTAATGTTTTGAGTGCTTATTGGGTAATGTTTAAATTTATTAATATTTTCCCAATAAGGAATTTTGCTTGAAATCAAGTGTAAAACAATTGTTATTAAAGTCACATATTCAATTGTCAAGGGTTGAATTATGCTTGATTTATACTTTATTTCAATAGCATTCTCCAGTGAAAAGGGAACTTGAATTCAATTCGATCAATTCAACCGTATTACAGTTGAATTCAAGCCTTGAATTATACTGTAATTCAACCTTGTATTACAATTGAATTCAAGTGTATTTCAAGTTTCAAAAAAATGCTTTTAAAATATTTTTTTTTTTTCCATATACATATTTATTTATTGTATCTTCAAAAATGAACTAACAATAAGTAATCAAATCTTAAATCTAAATATAATTATTAGGCCCGACCAATATCGGACATAAGCTTAGTGATAGTTATAAATAATACATAAGTAGTGATAATCAAAAAGAAGTATTTTTAAGCAGTCCCATCTGGAGTGTTGGGTATAAGAGCCCTTGTGTCCCTCTTTTTTAAGCGGATGTGTCCAGTAAAGCTCAAAATATTACGGACAAGTGGATTAGGATGTGACTCGAGTTTAGTTAAATATTTGCCTGCGTATTTTGCAATTTCTTCACTCACTAGTGGCATATTTAAATCACGATGAATATTTGAGTTTTTAACGTACCATGGAGCAGATGTTATCAAACGTAAAATTTTGTTTTGCCTTCGTTGGATTCTCTCGACATTTGAAGCTGAAGCAGTGCCCCACAGCTGAATTCCATAGCACCATATTGGCTTCAAAAGCGACTTGTATATCAAGAGTTTGCAGTCTAGGCTGAGTGTTGAATTTCTGCCAATTAACCAATATATTTGAGTCAATTTAAGTTTCATTTGGGTTAACTTAGAGTCAATATGATATTTCCATGTAAGCCTTCGATCAAGGTGTATGCCAAGGTATTTGACTTGAGAATGTTGAGGAATATTTTGATTGTTGATTCGAATGGGGGAACAGGTATCTTTTCTTAGGGTAAACGTTATATGAACACACTTTTGTTCATTGACTCTAATTCTCCATAAGTTCAACCATATTTCAAGCTGGGTAATGTGTGCTTGGAGATTGCGGGATGCCTCATCAGGATTTTTGTGAATACTCAAACAGGCTGTATCATCGGCAAATGTAGAAGTGTGGATGTTATTGCTCACAGGCATATCACAAGTATATATTAGATACAAGACTGGCCCCAGAATACTACCCTGTGGCACACCAGAAGATATAGATTCGGGTACACTTATGAAGTCTCCTTCCACAACAGTAAACTTTCTATCGAGAATATAACTTTCCAAAAGCTTTTGTATATTTATTGGTAGGTATGTCTTCAATTTTAAAACTAGGCCTTTGTGCCATACTTTGTCAAATGCCTGAGAAACATCAATAAAAAGGGCAGAACAATACTTCTTTTCTTCAAAAGTCCTCCTTATAATTTGAACCAATCTATGCGTTTGCTCAATAGTGCTATGCTGACTTCTAAAGCCAAATTGATGGTCCGGGATGCACCCAGTATCAGCTAAAATTGTGGACAATTTAGTCATGAGCAGCTTTTCGAAAAGCTTTGAAATTGTTGAAAGTAAGCTTATAGGCCTATATGACTCAGCCTTGGTAAGATCTTTGCCTGGCTTTGGAATCATTTTAATCTTGGCAAGTTTCCAGTTATGTGGAAAATACTGCATTCGTAAAATGGCATTAAAAATAAATAGCAAAATTCTTATTGCAATATGAGGCAAGTTCATCAGCATCTTGTTACTAATGCCATCAATACCTGGAGCTTTCTTAGGGTCGAGTTCAGCAACTATTTTTTGTAGTTCATGCATCTTAAACCTTAAGGGACGAGGGGGTAGAGAGACTACACTCGGTAAATCGGCAGCACCCGTACATGAATTGGGAGTGAATACAGATTTTAAATGCTCAGAAAATAAGTTACCTTTCTCACTATCGCTTCTTGCCCAGCCTCCAGTCGAAGTACGCAATGGTGATTTGAGATCAACGGGTCTTTTAAGATTTCTAGTAGCGCGCCATAAAGAGTAATTAGATGTTGACGTTACATCAAGACCTTCTAAGTACTTTTCCAGTAATGCAGTCTTTTCCGACGATAGCAGCTCTTTGAGTCGTTTAGTACATTCTTTAAGTCTGATTTTATTTAGGGGTGATCGGTGTTGTTGCCATTCTCTTCTAGCTCTCCTTTTTTCACATACGAGACGTTCAATATCCGTAGAATAAATTCTATTAAAGCCAGTCTGCGGATAGGAAGTAGTGGCATGTTCAGCAGCCTGTTTAATATATTCGGTAAGATTGGCAATATTAAATTCAATATCATCAGGTGATCTTAGCTGAATGTTTTCTACGCAGTGACTACTAATATATTTTTTGAATCCTAGCCAGTTGACCCTATTAATCGTTTTCGCATATGAGTTAGTTAAATCACTCCTTAGTGGGTTGAAAATTGTAACTATTGTGGGAGAGTGATCGGAGGACAGATCTACAGAGCCCTCTACGTGAATTAAGTCCCTATGGATATTTTTCGTGACGCCAAAATCTATAACATCTGGAATTTTTCTTACGTCAGTAGGCCAGTAAGTAGGCTCCCCACTCGAAATGACATCTAAGCCCATTTTTGAAATTGTATTAAACAACGCTCTACCTCTAGGTGTAACAAGACGCGAGCCCCAGTACGTATGTTTTGCATTGTAGTCACCAGCTGCCACGAAACAAGATCCAAGCGATTTGTAGAACTTCTCATACTGATCTTCGGTAACTGAAAATCTGGGAGGTGAGTAAATTGATGATATCACGAAATTCGAACAACAATTTTCTACGAAAATATTCGTAGCTTGCATATATTCTTCACTAACGTTCTCAAGGATATAGTGCTTGAGTCTTGACTTAATTAGAATTGCTGATCCACCGCATGCTCTCCCTCTCGGGTCCTTTGAATCATATAGAGTGTAACCATTTATCTTAAAGCAGCTTCTCGAAGTCAAGTGAGTCTCAGAGACCATCATTATATCAATATTTTTTTCCGTGAGGAAGTGCTCAAGTTCATTTTTATGTTGGCGAATGCCGTTTGCGTTCCAGAAACATAATTTTAACGTGTTCATGGTTTGTTGACTAATGCTTGAAGCAGAGTATTCTGCATTCTCAGCATTTCTTGCATCATGCTAGTCATATTTGTTGTAAAGTTGTTTATAGTTAGCACCAGATTCTCAATAGTAGCTTCAAGACGACTAAAGTTAAAGCTAGAGTTTGCATTCGTTGAATTACTTGGCGGTGGAACATTTTGTGTGGGAATAGAACTAGTCTTAGCAGCATCGGCATACGATACACGTGAAGTTACTAGTTGGCTAGTTTGAGGAAGAGTGGCGGAGTAAGCATTTGCTGATTGAACTGGAGCTAATTTAGATTTTTGACCCATAGCCTGTTTAACGAAAGAATATACACGGCATCCTCTGTAATTAGCGGTGTGATTTTCTCCACAATTACTGCATTTTTTTTCAGCTTGTACTTTTGGCTTGGTACAGTTAGCAGTACCATGCAATTCACCGCAGATAACACAAACTGTAGGTAATTTGCAGTAGGTTTTTGTGTGGCCATATTCTTGGCAATTATGGCACTGTACGGGACCTGAACGCTTACGTGGCTCTTCAACTGTGATTTTTCGGTGTAAAAGGTATTTTAGACTATAAATTGGGTGCGTCTCATTTTTTTTTAACTGTATATCATTCGGCTCCAGTTCAACACGAAATAGAGGCTGGGGAATCTTCTCTCTATTGATTATATTGGTAACATTTTTTACCTTAAATCCTTGTTCGATAAGTGCACATTTTACTTCTTCAGGCTCAACATATGAATCTATGCCCTTTAATACTATTTGTAGGCCTTTAGCACTCTTAAGTTGATATGTATAAAAATTTGTTTTATTTTTTTCAAACTCACTAACAATTTTTCGGAAATCTTTTTCATCATATATTTGGATTTTAGTTTCATCAATATTACCTCGTTTAATTGGAATGATGTGAAAAGTATTTTCACCAATGGTCGACAGTAGATTTTTTAGAAGCGCGTTTGAATTTTTTTCTCTCAGATAAATAGGTGGTGGCTTGAAAGACTTTTGCGATGATGCGGCGGGCTTGTCGTTTTTGTCTTGCAATAATGAAAAACGATTTTGACGATTGATAGAAGATGTGCTGTTATCCCTAGACATCTTTGGGGCGGATCCAATTTTAGTAGAATTTGGGCTTCGCCCGCGCTTTAAAATGGTTATATATCTGTCCATTCCTACTTGTACCTTTGGTTTTGTACTACTGTTGTCTTCAGTAACAACTTGTTTAATTGTTGACCACGAGTCGGAAGCGGATGATATCGCTGAGTTAAATGTAGAAGTACTAGGCAATAATGTCAACGATTCACTAGTTGGCATTGGACAAAGCGAAGTTGATCGCTGACGAAACTGTGGTTTTGTCGTTAGAAAAAGTCTATTATCAGATTTTTGATTTTTATTAAGAGCTTCAGAACTCACAGCTTTTAAAATATAAAGGAAAATGCAATCGACAAGTTTTCTTACAATAATTTTCTGCATATCTACACCTTCACTATTGCTTTTGTTTAAGTCGAATTTCTATTTAAATTTCTTTATATAATTTTATATGCAAGTTGGCTGGTTTTGGTTATTTTACTCCTTTTTTTGGAAATGTAGATTTTGCTCCTTAAGCTTACAACTTTGTGCTTTCGGAGTAACTATTTGTTTTCCAACGAGTAAACCGCTAACGGTTCATTTAAATATTGCTCTTGCCATCTAAATCAAAAACTTTTAGTTATCGTTTGTTCTTTGAGTGCGACACAGTTATATTCCCATATTTTAGTATTCATAGTTAAAGTGAATTTTCAATATAAAATAAAGATTTACCTCATCCTCGATAATTTTAAATATTTAAAGGTAAATAAAGAATGAATTAAATATTTGTATAAGAAAAATTGATTGTGTTTTATTTCCCGACATTTCTCCCTTCTCGCCCAAACATTTGGTCCTTCGAGCCGGATATATATTAAAAGGATATATATACACATATATATGTACATACCTAATTATACAAACTTTGTTATAATTTAAAGGAACATTGTTTTGGAACGCCAATTAACATCGCCACAATTTTGGATAATTTAAATATCAAAAGGTGCGTACAAAATCAATTAAATTATATATGTACATACATACATAAATACAACTGCGAAAGAAGAAAAGAGAATAGGGAAGTATATACACATACACATATATACATATATATATGTGGTGTAACTTACAAATATTTATATAGTGAATTTTGTTAAAGTGCTTGATCGTTTCACAACACTAAAAATTAATTTGACGTTTGCTTTGATATTTTCGTGTTCGGTACGCAAAATATCAACGGTGCGATTTGTTTACGTGGACGGACGGAATTAATAGAAAAATTTTTATATTGGTGAATTTCTAAATTAATAATAGTAAATCGTTTTTTGTTTATCGCGATTATCATTATATTTTATTTCGTGGAAATTGTGCACAAAATATACATACATACATACACACATTTGTATATATTCAATCGAACTGTGTATTTTTTGTTTTGTATTTTCTTTTATACATTTTTTTTTTCTGTGATCAATTGTCACCCTATTGTCGGTCTAATTGGTCAAGATATCGTTTGTTTGAAAAAATTAAAGAAATTTTAAAGAAAATAATTAATTTGTTTGTAAATAAATAAATAAATAAAATAAAGTGCAACAAATTTTGCGTATTTTTAACAAAAACAAACAAATAAAAATCAAAAATGGCAACCGCAGCGTTCAAAAAATTTATTAGAGTGTCGGATGCTCTTATTCAATTTGAAGCACAATTTAATGATATTCGTGACGATTTACATACCGCGTATACATTAGAAATTCACCGGGAAGAATTGAAAGGTTTATGGGAAAAGGTAAAGGTAGCATATGAAAATTATTTAGATGTTGCAGATAGTAAAGAAAAAGAAGATACTTGTGACACTACTGCAGCTACAGGTAAATACAACGTTACCTTTACAGCGTATCTTAATTGCTTGTCCATGATAAATGAGAAAGTGCATAATTTCGAAACTGTGAAATTGAATGCCTCTTCTATAAAAAATGTGAACAATAGCAATTCTGATCATAACCTTGCCCTTCCACCATGTGATGTTAAAACATTTTCTGGCGATTATGTTGAGTGGCCCGCGTTTAGGGATTTATTCACTGCCATATATGTTAATAGTTCGCGTCTTAGCAATATTGAAAGACTTTGTCACTTCATACGTAAGACTAGTGGGGAGGCAAATGAAATAGTTTCAAAATGCCCCTTAAGTAATGAAGGATTCGATATGGCTTGGCGTAATTTGAAAGAAGCATATGAGAATCCTCGCATGTTGGTTAATAACCAATTGAAAAAATTATTTAACCTTCCTTCGGTTGACAAGGAATCTAGTGCGGGAATAAAAAATTTACAACGCGGTATTAATAATTGTCTAAATGCCCTTTCAATTTATAAAGTTTGTACTGAAAATTGGGACCCAATTTTAATTTTTATGTGCATACAACGTCTACCTACGTCCACTGTTAGTATATGGGAACAAAGCGTAAGAAATAAATCAGCTTTATCTTCTTGGAAAGATTTTGACGCCTTTCTGACAGAAAGGGTTCAAACTTTGGAATGTGTTCGTGAACTCAAGGATACCCAACCTTCTATGAAACCTGTAGCTCCGAAAATTAGGGCTCATGTGGTAAATTCTACCTCTAGTTCTTGTATTTTATGTCGTTCTTCTGATCATTTTTTGCGTGCTTGTAAACGATTTAAAAGTCTCTCAATTTCGGAAAGATTTTCGACAGTGAAAAAACATCACTGTTGTATAAATTGTTTGTCCCGTGAACATGAAGTTAAAAATTGCAAAAGTGCTTTTAATTGCGCAACGTGTAATAAAAGGCATCATACTTTACTTCATCGTGAAATTTCTAGTACTCAAGTTGCGACTCAAGATAATTCTACAACAGTTGCAAATACAGTTGCCCATAATACTAGCGTGACTCCTAGTACTAGCAACGTGGTGCACAATGCTGACCTAAATGCATCTCTGCCTTCTACATCGACGGGAATTTATTCCAATAATAATTTTTCTCGGCAGGCTTTTCATGTCTCTCAGAACCGACAAGTGCTTCTGGGAACAGCCATGGTAAATATAGTTCATCAGGGTATGACGTACCCAGCCAGAGCTCTTATTGACCCAGCTTCAGAGTCATCGTTTATCTCTGAAAATTTGCAGAATCGCTTGAAATTGCGACCACTTTCGACGAAGGTGTCCGTTTCGGGCATAAATCAAACTCTTTTGGCTACGACTAGGAAAATTTGTAATTTGAAGATCAGTTCTCTATTAGATCACTCTATCTTATTGGAAACTATGGCTTTGGTATTACCAAAGATATCAGGGGACTTGCCATCGTTTGTCATTGATTCAAATCTTCATGACATTTTTCCAAATTTACAATTAGCTGATTCTAATTTTTGGCAGCCTAAGTCAGTCGATATACTGTTAGGGGCCGACTTGTATCCTCAAATAATTCTAGGGGGAATTCATCGTGCAACTGTGGGAGCATTGTTAGCTCAAAGAACTGTATTCGGGTGGATTATCACAGGATCCGTTCCAAAGTCACAGGTTCAAGTATATTCTGTCAGAATAGAAGAATCTCCGGAGGATAATTTAAATAGAAATCTTCTTAAATTTTGGGAATTAGAAGAGACTCCGAAAAGAAAAATATTAAGTCCTTTTGATAAATTTTGTGAGGATAATTATAGGAAAACAACACGACGTGATTCCGATGGCCGATATGTAGTGACGCTACCATTTAAGCCAGAATTTCCTCAAGATATCAATTTAGGTGTTTCTAGACAGAATGTGATGGCACAGTTCTTGAGAAACGAAACGTCGCTTCTACGCAAACCTGAAGTTAAATCATTATATGATAGTGTTGTGCAGGAATATTTGTTGTTGGATCATATGAGGCCAGTGGTGCGCGGGCTGACAGCCCCAGGTCTATCTTGCTATTTGCCTCATCATCCAATAATAAAGCCTGACCGCAAAACTACTAAGCTACGAGTCGTATTTAACGCTTCGAACAAAACCTCCAATGGAAATAGCTTAAACGATTGTCTTTATGTGGGCCCCACTTTACAATCTGACTTAGTGCTGTTAATATTGCGATGGAGATTGTTCAAATACGTGTTTAATTGCGACATAACTCAAATGTATCGACAAATTCGTCTTAATTCAACTCATACCCCCTTTCAACGTATACTTTTTCGATCATCTCCAACAGAGGAGGTGAAGGAGTATGAGTTACATACCGTTACTTTTGGTGTAAATTGTGCTCCTTATTTGGCAATAAGGACCCTTTTACAATTAGCTGAAGATTCAGAGACGGAGTACCCACTTGCAGCACATATTTTACGCAAACATATGTACGTTGACGACGTACTTACGGGGGCTCATGATGTTTCATCGGCTTTAAAATCGCGACATGAATTGATAACGGTATTGTCGTCAGCAAAATTTGAATTAAGAAAATGGACTTCGAATGAAATCCAAATTATAAAAGGTCTTCCTACGGAATATTTAGTGGATACAAAATTATTGACTTTTGTTGAATCAAGCAGCTCCAAAACATTGGGTATTAAATGGAATGCCCAATTGGATTCCTTTTATTTTTGTGTAGAGCCTATTACTCATAAGGCACAATACACTAAAAGAGAAGTTTTGTCCACCATTGCTTAACTGTTTGACCCTGTAGGTTGGCTCGGTCCAGTCATTGTGGTTGCAAAAATGATTATGCAAAATATCTGGAAATATAATATAGACTGGGATGAATTTTTACTCCCCTCTACGAAAAATGATTGGGAAAAATTCGTTTCGTTTTATACGGAAGTGAACGATATAAAGATACCCAGGTGGGTACATTATGGCCCTGATACATCAGCTGAACTTCATGTTTTTTCTGATGCGTCAGAAAAAGCATACGCCGGGGTAGTTTATATACGCATTGAGTCACTAGGGACAATATATACTCACTTGCTTTCATGTAAGACTAGAGTAGCTCCAATTAAATCTATTTCCCTGCCTCGATTGGAACTTTGTGGTGCAGTATTGGCCTCAGAGCTATTGAAGACATTAAAAAATGAATTAGATATTACGCTCAGTCGAATATATTGCTGGACAGATTCCACAATTGTTCTTTGTTGGTTAAGAAAAACTCCTAGTAGTTGGACGACCTTTGTGGCCAATCGAGTGTGTAGGATTCAGGAAAATGTAGGGAGTCATAATTGGTACCATGTTAGGTCTGAAGAAAATCCTGCAGATTTAGGCAGCAGGGGACACACCCCTTCGGCATTAGCGGAGAGTGATATTTGGTGGAATGGACCTGCATGGCTTAGAAGATGCAAAAGTGAATGGAAAATCAACAATCTACACTCACTAGAAACGGATGTTGAGGCAAAACCTGTCAAGACACATGCGACGTTTTTCTCTGATTATGAAGATATTCTTGAAAGATTTTCAAAGCTTGATCGTGCTCTTAGGGTGATAGCGTATATTTTTCGATTTTATCATAGAATACATGCTTCACATAAAAGAAAACATGAATATTCATCTAATGCAATATCGAGCAGTGAGATAATACAAGTGAAAATACGTTTGGCAATATTGGCT
The DNA here is from genome assembly GCA_944452675.1 of Tachina lurida. Lineage (NCBI taxonomy): Eukaryota > Metazoa > Arthropoda > Insecta > Diptera > Tachinidae > Tachina > Tachina lurida. Next base: position 69,958,443 of record OX101754.1, read on the forward strand.
CAAAAAGTTCATTTTACAGATGAATATAAAGCTTTATTATCAAAGAAACCGATTTCATCGAAAAGTTCGTTACTTCCACTCAATCCCTTTTTGGACAACAATGGTGTAATGAGATTAAATGGTCGTTTAGAAAAATCTCCTTCTTTATCGTATACTGAAAAACACCCGATTATCTTACCATATTCTTGTCGTTTTACAATTTTGTTGATTGACTTTATTCACTTGGTTTCAATTCATGGTGGAAATCAATTGATGCTGAGGATTATTCGAATTGAGTATTGGGTTTCTCGTTTAAAAAACTTAGTGCGTGCTACAATTAATCGTTGCAAGCGTTGTATTTTAGATAGAAAACGTTCTTGTAACCAAATCATGGCAGCATTACCTACGGAAAGGACTACATTGGAACGACCATTTACCAATACAGGTGTTGATTTTGCAGGACCGTTTGATGTGCGGAATTTTACTGGTAGAGGTTGCAAAATTACGAAAGCATATGTGTGTATCTTCGTCTGTTTTGCAACTAAAGCAGTTCATTTAGAGGCCACTTCAGATTTGACCACAGACGCCTTTTTGGCAGCTTTTCATCGGTTTATCGCTAGACGAGGTTGTCCATTGACTGTCTTTTCTGATAATGGTAGCAATTTTGTAGGAGCTTCACGTGAAATTGAAAAAGAATTTCGTACTTTTCTTTCGGAAAGTAAAGCCAGAATGTGTTCGACATTTGGTATTAAGGGTCTATCTTGGCAATTTATACCAGCGGGTGCTCCCCATATGGGTGGTTTATGGGAAGCAGCTGTCAAGAGTTTTAAACTGCACTTTCGTAAGGAGGCTCAGCATGTTAAATATACTTTTGAAGAGCTTTCCACTATATTAGCAAGAATAGAAGCATGTTTAAATTCCCGTCCGCTGTGTCCTATGTCAGACAATCCCAATGAGCCCGTAGCTCTAACTCCCGGTCATTTTTTGATCGGTGGACCCCTATTGGCCCCGCCGGAGCCATCTATTTTTGAATCTGCTATAAGTTTAGTTAATCGGTATAGGAAAATCAAGCCATTCTCTCATGACTTCTGTCGACGATGGAAAGAAGAATACCTTCACAATTTACATAAAAGATATAAATGGAAATTCCCTGAAAGGGATATACAGGTTGACGACTTGGTAGCGATTAGACATGAACAGCTTTCTCCTACTTCCTGGAGACTAGGGCGTGTCATTAAGACTTACCCAGGAAGTGATGACCACGTTCGGGTCGCAGATATACGCACTGCAAACGGAGTTGTGAAACGACCAATTACGAAATTGGTCATTTTGACCAATTAAAATATATCACTTATTAACTTTTATTGTTGCCTAGTCAGTGACCTGCGCCGAGCAATTTTGTCGGCGGCGGCGGCTCATGAGAAATTCTTCGGCGGCGGCTGAAAATCGGCTGAGTCGGCTTCACTATCTTTACAATTGTGTCAAAGTAAACTCATATTAAAAGTGTGAATTTATTAGTGAAAAAACCAAAAACCATCACTTGAAATATAAAAAAAATCATCAATCGGCGGCTAATCTTAGCCGATTTTGAGCCGAGAAAAAATCGGCGGCGGCGGCTGATGCAAAGCCCTCGGCGGCTCGGCTCAGCCGGCTGTCAACCGGTCGGCGCAGGTCTTTGTGCCTAGTACAATGGGACGCTTTATCTACTTTATTCGATGACGCCATGTTCGGTAAATACAAGGAAGCAAGGAGATAGCCGGACCGTTTCCTGTGGTATCACCTACTCCCAAATCAGAACCTCCAGCACTAATGGCAGCAACAACTTCAGTTGATGGATCTGTTGTAAAAACCATTCGCAACTCAGTTGATGGATCTGTTGTAAAAACCATTCGCAATTCAGTTGATGGGTCTGTCGTAAAAACCATTCGCAAATCAGTTTATGGGTCTGTAGTAAAAACGATTTTTACTCATAAATATTATATATACCACTTTATATTGGAATGTTTGACTTTTTTTCTAATATATGTATATATAAATGTTGAGATATTATTAATTGCTCTATAAATGATATTCTCGCAAGGTGGCCGGCAATGTTTAAGTCGAATTTCTATTTAAATTTCTTTATATAATTTTATATGCAAGTTGGCTGGTTTTGGTTATTTTACTCCTTTTTTTGGAAATGTAGATTTTGCTCCTTAAGCTTACAACTTTGTGCTTTCGGAGTAACTATTTATTTTCCAACGAGTAAACCGCTAACGGTTCATTTAAATATTGCTCTTGCCATCTAAATCAAAAACTTTTACTTATCGTTTGTTCTTTGAGTGCGACACAGTTATATTCCCATATTTTAATATTCATAGTTTAAAGTGAATTTTCAATATAAAATAAAGATTTACCTCATCCTCGATAATTTTAAATATTTAAAGGTAAATAAAGAATGAATTAAATATTTGTATAAGAAAAATTGATTGTGTTTTATTTCCCGACATTTCTCCCTTCTCGCCCAAACAGCTTTCACATTTTTAATCACCTTTTGTTTTTTAAAAATTCACTTTTGTATTTATCTTTGATGTTTTTCACCACAATTTTAATTTTATTAATAAATAAATTATTTATTTAAAAGGTTTGAACAGATATGTATGTTGTTTGATTTTTTATTTCAAAATATTTTCAAACTTGAATATTACTTGAAAAAATTCTTGAATTCAACTTTGTTTCCAGTTAAATTTCAAGTTCTTGAATTTTAATTTTTGAGTGTTTATTGGGTTGGAACAAATATACTTTAGGTCCCCCTCGCAGAAATAAATAAAAACTAGCCTATCGGATAGGAAATAAAAAAAAATAAAAAATTTAACAAAAAAATTGGCGGCAAGCCTTCGTTCCCGAGTTATGGGCATTCAAAGTTCCAGTATACAATTGTGATTCCTTGTTGTATTTTTCATCTAATACAGTCAATATTGGTATCATTTAAATGCTTTTAAGATGATATTTAAGAATTTATTGCATATTGAAGTTTTTCTGTATAGCCGGCCTTAGGGCGGGCTTAAGCATTTTCTCCACCATGGTTTTTCCCAACACTGCGTGCCGAACTTACTAAATATTCTTTGCATATCTGTTAATTGATACCAATATTGGCCCGTTACATTCAGATATACAGTGCTAAATCAGATTTTTATATGAAAACTTTAAAGGCCCATAACTCGGAAACTAAGGCTCGCAGCCATATTTTTATTTAATTTTTTCTTCTTATTTGTCAATTTTCTATCGGATAGGAGAGCTTTTATTTATTTATGCGAGGGGACCTGAAGTATATTTAATACAATATTTTTTATCATTTGTTTTTCTTGTATAATGAATTATTTTTCGTTTGTTTTTGCAAACTTTTTTAAAATTATTCGAATAATTTTTTTCTTCTTTGTTCGTTCGAATATTCGAACAAAAGTTCAAAATTATGGAACAAATGCAGTTTAGCGAAGCATCTCCAAACAAAATAAAAAGTAAAAATAAGAAGAAAATATTATATAAAAAAGTTGGCGGCGAAGCCTATTTTCCGAGTTATGGGGCTCATGGTCTGTTCGAACAAGAAAAATATCATGAAATTTAATTCGAACAAATACCTATAAAAGACGAATAATTAACAACACTACTAATGACGTCTACTTGTGTACTTAACTCATATTTCAAAAAAATTTCACTTAGGTCAGTTAGTAAAAAAGCAACGATATAACACTATGCCATAGCTAATGTACATATATAACTTTACTTATTTTCCAAGAGGAAATGTTGCATGTCTCATTGAAAATTATTTTTTAAGGGTATATGACTTGAACTTACGGAAATGTTATTAAAACTTGGTGTTAATTGGTAGGCTATAAAAGTCTTCATTCCTTTGAATTTTGATTCCTTTTTAGGACTGTCAACAATAACGTAGTAATGTTGAAAGTTTGACTGCCACTGATAAAAACCATCAACCTGCACAATTTGAACTTGTTCGATTTCAGGCAATGTATCTCTACTTCCTAAGCCAAGAATAAAAGAATCGGAACTCTTGCTGAACATACTGGATTTTTTTAGACTAGTGGTATTATATCCTGTTGTCGCTAATGCTAGGGATGTATCGTCGCAGGGAGTAGCAGGCAAATATTTATTAACGTAACTGGTGGCTGAAAGTGTTAGAGTATTTGCTTGCGCACAGCTACTGTTTGAAGGCCCAATTTCGGAATATGTTTCATTCTCATCATCCCAATCGTCTTCCCAATCGTCTCCTTCATTATTATATTCGTCAACAGTTGAATCATAACGGGCACCAGAGTTCTGATGTTCAGTTGAACTTTGCTGTTCCTTTACTTCAGTAGCGGACATTACCTCAACATAGGCAGCTGGAAACAACCCGATTTCCCCCCGACTGTTTTTCCCCTCCCACCATCCTTCACCAACATCTGTTCGAGTAACTGATAAAATTTCACCGACTTTTATAGAAATTTCTGAAGACCCAGGCTCGCCAGAAAATTCATATACGGCTCGAACGCATGAAGACATTACTTTTACAAATTGTTGTTATATTCAGTGATTTTGTACAAAGAATTAGAGCTACAAGTCCATCGATAGTTCTGTTTAAATGAGCAATCGATAATATTTTCCACTATCGATACCAGAAAAGCAGGCCGACCAAATATTTCGGCCGCGGCTGAAAGACAAACTAATAGGCGGCGGCAGCTTAAGCTGACCACCCAGCAAAAAAAGATATGTATGGTCCATATATTTTTATCATATGAATGTATATATAAATATATATGAATATGTATGAATTCATGTATGGAAATATATAGGATTATACACTGCAAAAGTATTATATATGAATTGATATATGGACTAATATATGAAATGTATTATAATATATGAGCTCATATATGGAAATTTAATTATGAAGCTCTTCATATGTGCATCCATATATAGAAATTAGATGTAATACATATACTACGTTTATACGCAGGGCTTAATTGCAAATAAAACAGTAAATTGTTGCCATATTATTGTTTTTATTGCGACTTACTAATTCAGAAAACTATTAACGATTAACGCACTATTTGCAAATAAAATGCTTGAGGTTGCCACGCTTACAAATGTTTGATAACAAAAAAAAATAAATGGATAAATATTGCAACAAAAAATATGGATAGAAGCAAATAATGACGATTAAAACAAACAATTATTTGATATTTTGTACATTTACACTATTTTTTTTATCAACATAAGTAAGTTTTCTATAGAAGTTTGTGTACTTTTGCTATGCCGTATAAACAGTGAGTTAATTTATTTGCAAATCATTTTATTTGCAAATAGTGCGCGTATAAACGTAGTAATAGACTACTAACCAAGGCATATTCATCACAGGTAAAGTTAATACTACAAAAAATTACAAACAATAAAAACACTATGGCATTTTGTTGTTGCTTTGGAGGCTCATGTGTCAAAAGCATCTGATTAAAGATACTAAAGCAGAAACCTACGCCATCATGGCTGAGCCGAGCCGCTGATATTTATAGTAAGCTACGCCGCCGCCGAAAAAAGTTTGGCTTATGCTATGTTTATGCTATGTTTAGACGACGAGTTGAATCACCTGCTTCGTTCTCTGAATCATGTTTATGAATCATGCTGTTTAGACTACTCATTCGTGCTTCGTGTGCAGCGTGCCAATTTAGTGCTTTTCGTACTAGATTTAGAGTTTCTTAATTCATAACAGTGCGGAATTTTTCAAATTGTTGCTTAAAAAAGGCACTAAATTGGTGCTTTTCACCTTTGATTTTAGTACGTTTTGCAAATCTACTAAATATTAATTTGTTTAAGTGTGGTGGCTTCATTTTCACTTTTCAAAAACTATCTGCTTTCACCCCTTTTGAACATGCGAAGTTTCCTTTGCAGAATGTTAATTCAGCTGGGTGAAATACGAAGGAAGAAAAACTTTATCTTTCATAGTGAGAAAAAAGAATATATTTCTAGAAATTACAGAGGATACCACGTTGGAAACACGTTATAAAATAACTTAATTACAATAATCTAATTACTAACCACTGAGGGAAACAATGTATTGCTTTCTTGATAACGAAAGCTTCCAAAAATGCTTCTGAAAAGTACTAACGTAAGGCTCTCTAACAAAGTGGACAGAAGTAAAAAAATATGTAAACCAGTAACTTTTGCATCTGAATACAAAAAACTACACATTATTACTTCTGTAAAACGAACTAGTAAAGCAAAAAATTAATGGCTTTTTGGAAACTGAATGCATTGCTTCTAGTTGGCTTACAAAAACTCTCTTGGGAAGCGGTAATTTTTGCTGGGATGGTGAAATTGAAGAAATAGAACGAAGTATCAGAAATTTAAGGATACATAAATGGAAAAATTTTCTCAGAACTGATTAATTTAGGATTGAAGTTTATAATTATAGAAATTCAAATAATCATAATCCATTTCTAATACTGCCAATATTTTCTCTAAGACTATTAACATTACCATGTTCAAATATTGAAATAGAAATAACTTTTAGCGCTTATAACTATTTTAAAAGTAAGAAATACAATAATGATTTTAAAAATCAAATTGTTTCATTCATATAAAGTACGGTCTAAAAAGAAAAGGCTTACGTTGTTCAGTAACTCGTTTCTGTAATTCTCGCATCGTAAAATTTCTCACATGAAGTGTGAAACACAAAATTCCATCGTTTCTCGATTTGTGAAAAAAAGTGTTTCTGTATTTGAATGTGAAAACAGACAACACTGAATCTGTTTTTACTGGAATATTTCCAGTAATCGAGTGTCAAATGAAAACAAAAGTCACAAAATTTTATTTCAATAACAAAAAAATAATAATTTTCAAGAAAAATAAAATTTTATAATGAACATGAATATAAAATGAATGTAAAATGCTTGGAATAAGTTTTTTCTAGCAACTGTCTCTATTATAGAAAATTCCACAAAAAAATTGTAAGTAAACATAATCATATCGACTCGTTAATAATAATTTTAGTCCAACAATTCGTTGCATATCTTTTCAACTAATTTATTTTTCATATTTTCACACATAAATTAAAAAATTCATACTATGTTTTTGTACAAATTTGGTTGTACTCGCTCCAATTTAACTGTCAAACAGTTCTTGCCAGAAACTTTTCACAAAATATTGTTACAGAAACACTTTTTCTCACATACTTCCAATAATTACTGGAAATTTATTTAAATGACAGATAGTTCTCGCAAAGTGAATATACAGAAACACTTATGTGAGAAAAGCCATTTTTTGTCTCAATTTACACTGTTTTTGTTAAGATTCCCTCGTTTCATGCGGGAAATTTTACGATGCGAGAAATTCAGAAACGAGCTACAGAGCTTAGGTTTTCGTTTATTTTATTGTAAAGTTATATCTTAAAAGATGGTGATTTTATAAACGGAATATACTACCGCTTGGAACAATTTAATCAAGTTTTGTCTTTCTCTTGCAAAATTATAAAAATGTTAGTGATATGATTTTTGCCTTAACCCCCCTTCTCGACTAGCAATAAATATGTTGGCAATATAGCAATAACGCCGGCAGAATAACAGAGCAATATTGCTGATTGTTTTACTTATGTTAAGGCTATGGGAAATTGTAGCTCACAATATGGTAAAACTCAACAGGAAAGGTGCAGAACAAAAATAATTCACTTGTAAACATCTGCTTAATCGAACGAATTTTTATGTTTATAAATTTATAACAATACAAATTATTTTACTACACACGTTTTTAAGAGACTATTTTCCTATTTTATTATGCATTTATATGTATATTTTCCCAATTTCACTAATATTATATAAATGTCAAATGTAATACAGAAAAGTCAAACATAAATTAACACCGAGTTTGACGTTTCACGCTTGCAATTATTGCAACATATATTGCAAGTTCCTGCAATGAGCTGTCTCCATTAGCAATAATATAATTTTGAGAACTGCTGCAATATATGTCGACATATTTATTGCTTGTCGAGACGTAGGGTAAGTGGCGATATGTATGTATGTACTATGTACATAGAAAAAAGTTTATATATGTATGTACGCATGTTTTTTGTATGTACACATTTACGTTCCATTTTTCGCCATGTGATTTGGTGCTAGCGCAATATTAATGTATTACTTTGAAGAGACTTTAGTTTAATGCCAAACAAAATTGCACTATAATTATCAAAGTTAGTTCTAATGTAATAAATTTGATTTTTATTGATTTGGTTTAGTGTGGGAAAATGGTCAATGCATTTGCTCATTTAATGCATGTCCCAGATCTGCATACAACCAAAAGGAAATGTATGGATAGACAAAACCAAAGTAAATTTATTGATTGATAAACCTCTATTACGTGAAATAAATATAATAAAAGCTACATATTTATTTTAATAATTAAATATAATTATTTTTAAATGTTTTGTAACACCTTTTTAAGTAAAAATTTATTTCAACTTTTTCACTACACACAATTGTGTATAACAAAGCAAAGCAAATCAAAATGGCGTACGAAAATTGTAAACAACTTTTGACATTCATGCATTGACACTACACGAGAAAAAAATTAATCACCTGAGTACTTGCATATACTTCATATAAATTTACTTAAGTTCTCACAAAGTAACGATACAGAAACACTTATGTGAGAAAAGACATTATGTGTTTCAATTTACACTGTTTCCACGATTCCCTTGTTTCATGCGGGAAATTTTACGATCGAGAAATACAGAAACGAGCTACAGAATGTAACATACTGAACTATGTTCATGTAAAAATTAATTCATATGAAATACCTAAAATCTAATTGTTTTTTTTAATACACCATAATTGCGGTGTCTTGCGAAATTAACTTCAATTATTTTCCTTCTCATGTTCTACTTATAAGCAAAATCGAAATATAGCTCGATATAATTGAAATTATTACAAAAACCTATGAAATGTAGTAAATTTAAAATTGTAGTTAACTTAAATTTTTAATTTCTACTCATTCAATACATATATAATTAGCCATGTGGGCTTTCTCTGTATTGAAAATAAATAGATAAATATAAAAATATAAATAAAAAATATATTGCATTTAGTGCTTTTTTATGAACACACAGTGATTTTTGCTCTGAAAAAGTTGGCATCACTTTTCGCGTGGCATTTTTTTATGTATATTCACACATTCATACGTATCATACGCAGAGGTCCAAGTCGTGCGGCTCACAGCCGGCGGCGCAAAGCCGCCGACATTATTTTTGGGCTCGAGCCGCCGCCGAATTGGACGGCTCACATCGGCTAATAATTGCAGCCGATTAACAAGTGAAAGTCGGCTAATATTTCCAGCCGACTAATATTTTCCAGCCGGTTAATATTTACAGAATGCAAATAATTTTTTAGTAAGTTTTGTTATATGATATATTAAGATATATATAGGAGCTGTGAACTTTTTATATTGCAGTGCTCTGGCAACACATCATCAATATATATATTCCAAGGCGAATTCACCTTGATATATACATATTGGCATGCAATGTAGAAAAAGTGCTGCCAGACTTTTTTTTAGAAAAAGGCGTAACGTAAAGATGCCCACAGCCGAAAGAACATTAGTAAAAACACTACTAATGTATAATATACAAATGCAAGTACCTTGCATGCAAGCTCTGTGTACGTATTATCAACGAAAATTTCGCACAAATGGCCGACTGTCTTGCAACGTGCATGTTTACCTTTTAGTGCAGAGTTGTCAATAACATAAAAAAGTTTAATTTTAAGGGAACCATATAGTATTGAACTTTATTCGTATTGTTTCAGTGTTATTTAAGCTAAAAAATTAATTAACTGCTTGATTTATTAATATTTCAGAAAAAAATTATTAAATTAGCTTTTAAATATATTTAGAATGAGTAAAAACTCATATAACATTACACTGAAATTTAGTTAATTTGTGCTAAAGTATTAATAGGGCAACTTTGTTAGCTAACTTTCCATTTACTTGCTACAAGTTCACCAAGTCACTGTCTTGTAAAATTCCTTGGCAGTTGAGTTGGAAGTAGACTGCAAGTGCCGAAAGTGAAGATGAGTTAGTAAAAGAGTTTGAGTGTATTGAGTTTTTCGAACTTGCACCTGCACGTGTAAACCCTATGTAAAGGTGAAAGTACTAACACTATAATAATAATAATCATATTTAATAATAAATCATATTTAATTACATGATGATTTCGTCGACGAGTATCATACGTTTGAAAACTTCAGCTTGTGAAAACGACAAACGTTACGAACAGTAGCCTAATTCAATTCATAAGAATTTAAGAAACAAGTTACATAATTATTCATTGATTTATGAGCCATTGGGTGTGTTCGTAAATGCATCGCTGCGATGCAAATAGAAATTTAAATGTTATAAACTGGTTCACTGAAGAAGATAACGCACAAATAAATGTCAAATATGGTGTACAAACATGATTACTACTAAGGCAGATTATCAGCGAACTTGTATTGCATTTTAAATAAAATGTTGCACGTATGTTGCAGAGCAGTAATGCATTTACGAACACATCCATTTGTGTGCGAAAAGTAGTGGTGTCAAGAAATATTTGAACTGTAAAGCGCAGTACTTACGATTAAAATGCATGACACAAGCATCATGTATGTATGTACGTGTGTATGAAGGACGTTCAAACAATATTTGACAATTGGGTTGCACTTTGCTTATTAAAAGATTATATTAATTTAGCATGCAATGTTTGAAATCCTTTATACACTCGTACATACATGATGCTTTTGCCATGCATTTTGATCTTGACTTTTCGCCACAGGAGATTTTAATATATTATTAGACTTAAAAATCGTAGAAAATAAAAAAATCCTTACGTCTGGCAGGCCTGTAAAAAAATCTCCGTTATTTTTCATTGGCGTTGGGATACTCATTTTGTAGCTTTTTAATTTTAAAGTTGAAGCCAAACTCAAATTTATAAGCACATTTATAAGCACAGATATTTATAAGCATATCGTCCGGCTGGTTTAAAATTGAAAGTTTTTTTTACTTATTATTGTTCCACTTTTGCCAACAAAAAAAATCAAGATGCAGAAAAGTATTGAAAAGTTTTTTCCTAAGGAGAATGCCTCAAATAATATGGGCAATTCCTCCGATTCAGATGAAGGATCACATGTGAGTAGTACATATAGTTTAGCATCTGGCGACATTTCGTATTATAAAAAGCTGCTAAAAGAAAGAAGCGATTTGAAAGCCGTGTCGAAAATTGTTTGCGAAAGCGGCCTTTCCGAATGTTGGAACTTTTTTGGGGATTTTTGTATTAGTGGAAAAAAAATTCTAGACAAATATAAATTTTGCAAGCTGTGTTTCGAGGCTGAAGACACGATAATTAAATCGTAAGTACATACTGTAACATACATATATAATTTGATGCTACATTAATAATTTGATAACTTGGGAGCAGTTAGAGCAAAAAGTCTATAAGCAGGGAATAAAAAAGTAGACTAGATATATCGGAAACTTTTTTTTTTCGATATGTGTACTATTAGGTGTTAAAAGGTGAAAAAACTAAATTGTGGTACTTTTTCCGCATTCTACGCATGTTACATATAAAGTATTTCTCCCTTTTCCAACTACAGGTTTTTTATTTTCAATATTACTTGTTATTGTTGAACGGGAAAAATTTCTGGCTGAATTCTATTCATGATTGATCCATTATTTCATTTTTTATTTCCCATATAAAACTTTGCAATCTATGTGTGTATATATGTAATTATATATAGCTTTATGCCAAAACTCTTTAAGACCATGTTTTTGTTTCATTTTATGTATCATAACTGAAAAAATTTAAATCATACTTTTCTAAGAAATCGTCGGCTGCAGCCGACTTTGAGCCGCCGCCGGTCATTTTTAGCCAAGCCGCCGCCACCAAAAATTTTAGAACGGCTTGGAACTCTGATCATACGCACGTATATACATGCATACATCTTTACATAAATTCGATTCATTCAAAATCTTGTTTTTGAAGGCATCTCTATATTTTCTTCTTATTTTTCCTTTTTATATTATTCATAACTTAATTAAATTTATTTATATTAAACTCACATCTGTTTTTTGGCTTGTTTTCTTTTGTTTACAAACGCACACATACACATATACATACCTATTTTGTTTTGATAGCTAGTTCAGATAAAGTGGCGATTAACTGCGATAAAAGTTAGAGAAGATACCAATTTTACGTGCTTTGCAAGTAGATTCATATTGAATCTACTAGATTCGCTCTCATAATTTTGTATGGCGAAGCAAGTTGATTCGGTCAAGATTGGGGCGTGAAGCATGAATAGAGAGCGAAGCACGTACCGTCTAAACATACTATTACGTGCTTCGCAAGTAGATTCATATTGAATCTACTTGATTCGCTCTCATAATTTTGTATGGCGAAGCAAGTTGGTTCGGTCATGATTGGGGCGTGAAGCATGAATAGAGTGCTAAGCACGTACCGTGTAAACATACTATTATGTCGCCTGAAAAACAGCCCCGATTCCGCATTCAAGTACGCACGAATCGAAAAATGTTATTATGTAAAAAAACTTAATCTAAAGAAAAAGAAGAAGAGAAGAGTATGTTTAAACCAGCTGTTTGGCTATGAAACGTGGGAAATTTGAAAAGAAAAAATAAGAAATTTTGCAAAAACTTTTATTAAAAAGTTAAATTTAGTGAAAGAAACAGTGATTTAACAATTAAAATAAAACTATTAAATTATGTGAAAATTTATATTAAATAAATTATTGTAATTTTAAGTACAGAGAGATTAAAAAACGAGATAAGAAAAAGGTATTATGGCTAAAATTATCCAGTGTGAAGAATTCTGTCACGCCGGAGGTGATATTTTCATTTTCATTTCATTTCATTTATTTATTCATTTGTATACCTAGCCTATGGGCCATAGTCAGTCACACCATACTACTCGAAAACTATCTACATACAATATTAATATAATAAATAGTAATGAATTTTTAAACAAAATATATATATATATACAAAATACCGAATTAACTACATACATTCAAAAATCCAATTTGGCAGTAGTAAATAAATAATTACAATATTTAACAATTATATAAGTTATACGTATACATTTAATATTGTGCAAAATAAAAAAATTTTATATAAAGTAATAACTATATTGCACAATTATATAGCTTTAACAAAACCCAACTGTTAATTATTAGTATTACTCAATTCCAACACTTGAATTGGAACCGTACTAATTGTTTTTTTTTATTGTTTTATCTTCAAGCACTTGTAACTTGAAGACAATGAATCAGAAAAAATTAAAACACTCAGATTTATTTTGTGACTGACTGAATTTAAATTTTATTACGATACTTATACTAAATTAATAATAAAAAATTGCTGAGCTAATGTCTACAGAAACTTAAAATTTATGGGAAATTAACCAATCAGAACAAAGTTGTAATTAATGCAATTTAATACGTTTAATATTTTGCTTTGGTTGGACAAATTCAATTAATATTAATATTAGGTGTGTTTTAACACATTTTAATAATAGGTGTGTTTTAACACCAACAAAAACACATTTACCATATTACCATATACCTAACCAGAATAACAATTTATTCATAACCAGCAGACTATATTGACGAAAGCACTTCTAAAAGTTTCCTCTTGTAACTATCAGTAGAAAAGTTAAATGTTCTTAGAGACGGTGGCAATTTATTAAAATCTCTAGCTATCCTCACATTAAACGACCACTCCAAGATAGGTGTTAGCTTTGGAATTTTCAACTGTCTATTTCTAATAGATCTTCCAAATTCAAATAAGTCAACTATGTAAGTAATCAGGCACCTGTAACTTAAATGACTTATAGAACAGTAGGTTAGGTTAGGTTAGCAGGCTGCTAGTGAAGAATGAAAATATAGGAGTCTAGCTCACTTGGGTCCAATACGATGATCCCTTTGTGCTGCCTGTAAGTTTGAAAGTATAATAAGGGGGGAGACCGGAAGTATAGGGAGAATATAGATGGAGAGGATATAGATGGAGAGTAGAGTAGAGAAGAAGTGAAAAGTGGGACAAGGAGAGGGTCTAGTACATACACATGCCGTGAAGGCTAGCGGCCATACCAGCCGCTGCTCCTAATGTATAGACTTAGGTTTCTAAGTCCTATTTCCGATAACTCGGACAAGCTACTGAAGGATATTCTGCCAAGGAAGTGCAGACGGAGATCCTCCAAAGCAGGACAGAAGCAGAGAAGATGCGAAATGTTAGTCAAATCCATAACTGACAATGAGTTCGGCGTATAAAATGTCGGTTTTTTTGTTTCCATTAAGGTAGATATAACTTCCTCCTGCACTTTTAGTATTCTCTCGGATGTATGCTTCAGTAACATTTCCAATGGAACTTTCGCTAAAGTCTCAGGTCTGCATTTATATTTACTACATGTAAGTTCTTCGTATATAGGATATATATTGGAATTACTCATTTTGTTCCCATTTATTATAGCGCAATATTGCTCTTTTGAAAAGTTTCTTTCTAAAAGAAAGGCTAGTCCTTCATCAGCAGATAGCTTAGTTGGTGCCGCTCTTGAAATTAGCTTTCGTACTTTTGCAGCTCTAGTTGGAGAACTGACAATCTCTTTCAAAACCACTGTAAATCTAATTGGTTAGATTAACGAGCAGCCGCAGATGCAGCAAGAACTAGGGGTTATTCGTTATTTTGATCTTTATAGATTTCTGCTGCAACTCGTCTTTTTGTTGTCTCAGATTTTTGGCAAAAAGCTAATTGTGGCCGTCCTGGCTTCGATTTAGTGGAGGCAGACTACGTTTCAGGTTTTCTTATCGAAGTATTACCTTTAAGCCAAGCAGCATGATGTTTTTCAAAAGCTTTGAAACTCCTACAACTTTTCTGCCATTTCATATTCATATTTGAACAAAATTTTCTTGATTGCTCCTTTATGTATTGTTTAAAGTTTTCGGAACAATCACTCTCACCAATGTTTGAAAAGACATAGGCACAAATAGCGACTCTTTTGTCATATTCGTTGTGTTGCTCTCGCCATGTATTGAATAACTCTGAATTTGACACGCAGTAGTCACCTGGAAAAATGCGTTTTTAAAAAAATTTTCCAGATATCCGTAGGTGAAATTTATTAAATCCGGAAGATAATTGATTATCCTAGAGAAATATTATGGTTTTATGGCTAGCATGTACTAGCAGTTTTTTGGAAGTCTAAATAAAATTCCAATTTATAATTCCATAAGTTCATCTTAAAGTCACTTTAATATTTCCAATTTAATCGATCTAATAGATGAGTTTACCAAAATTTCACTATATATCATTAAAGTACTCACCTTCGACATTATTTTCCATTATTTAGTTTTTGCAAATTATAAATTATTATTATGAAAACTTTTATTACAAACTATCACAAATTCACTGCACTCAATCGTTTTTTGATAACTAATTTACAAATTGCAAGCAAAACATGTGATAAAGTAACAGTCAGTCAATTCTTTTGAAAAATTTAAACAGATATGTTTACTTTGTTATTGTTTTTTTATATTAAAGCCAAAAAAATACACTTAGCAAAAATTTTGATTTTAACTTTTGGCCAAAAAAATGGGTAAAATTTCCTATAGTGCATTGCAATTGAATAAATCGGAATTAAAATAAAAACATATTGTGCCATAACCACCAAAAAAAAACTTAAGCGACTTATTTATTTGACTTCATTAAACTAAATGAGTTTTATTTTAGAGGGAAAAAATAAAACTCCTTAAAAGAGTTTCATTTTAGAGGGAAAAAATAAAATTCCTTAAAAGAGTTTTATTTAATGACGGCAAAACAAAACTTTTTTGTAGAGTCTCATCTGATATTTTATTTTTCCGTTGAAAAATAACTCTTAACTGTGGAGATGAGATCGTTTTTTAAGCTCCCTATAAATTCTGAAAGTGTCCGCCAATACGAATCTATTGGTATATGACAGTATATGTCTCCGTTGAGTCTAACACAGGGAGTTTTGAGTTAAATTTTTTTCGATAACAGTTATTTACTAAAACTTTAAGAAAGTCTAATATTGTTATCGCTCTGAAATAATGCCGAAATTCGCTTTTATTGCGAACTTTGCGAAAAGTTGCAAAATTTTAAATAAGTCATATTGATTAAAATAGAATACAAAAAAAAATTGCAAAGGTGAGAAAAATTTGCAAAAACTTGCTAACATTGATAGCAAAGTTTAATATTGCTTAAAATCGTTGAAACTGTCTGGAAGCTGAAAACATGCAAGTCACTAATATCGCAGACTTTGCCAAAATTCGCAAGAAGTTGCAAAATGGGAAGCAAGCACTTAAATTAATTAGAAATCGCCAATACCGTTAAAAACAAAAAAAGAAAAGTTCTGAAAAAATCGCAAGTTAGCGAAATATTGCTAAATGTATAAAAGAAATTAATAATAATAATTTACATATTATTTTACTCAAAAGGATGGTAATCCTTGTTGACATCATATGTAAACATTTCAAAATTTCGAATTGTTCGCTTCAATTTCGCATTCTGTTTGCTTCACTTTAAAACAACAATTTTTAACTTTTGACACCTTGCAGCGCTACTCGTTACGTTGTACTACATCTACTATTCTGTTTCATCCTTTAAGATGTATGCTTATTTAGCATATGGCTACCTTTTGGTACAATTGATGTTAATTTGGTAAAATTTTATCATTTTCATAGTACAATTTAAGAATAGCCAAATCCCAACACTGGAATATATAGTAAATATCAATTTGTATTTCTGTTATAGCATGTCCACACAAACAGCAATTATAGAGGTTCGCTCTCTCATTCTCGGTTCGCCGTCGAATGTTGATTGAATCAACATGGTTCGCCATCAGTGTTGCCAGAATTTCTAGAATAAAATGTGCAACATTTATAATTTTTTCACGAAAAAATCTTCAAAATCTGCACTTTATTTTAAAATTCTTCAAAGCAGTTTTTAAAACGATCTTTTTTATATTTTATTAAAAAAATTTACATAAATGTGGATGTACATGTGTAATATGGCTCCATGAAAAATCGCTTAAAACCAAATCGCCCAAAAATGAAAATGAAAAATTGCCCAAAGTTTCAGAATGAAAAATCACACAAAAAAAAAATGAAAAATCGCCCAAAATTTTCAATATGAAAAATCACCCAAAAAAATGAAAAGTCGACAAAAAAAAATTAAATATCGCCCAAAATTAAAAATCACCAGAAAAAAATTAAAATTATAGTAATTTCATTTTTATATTAAAATGAAAAAAGAAAAGTTATAGAGAAGCATAAATAATATTCGTTTCTTACTGAATTGTAATAAAAGTATGAATAAAAAGAATTAATTTTACATATATGACTAAGAAATTTAAAAATTCAATTTACTTTACGTTTTCTTGCACTGCCGGCCTTAAGGATTTTCTCCACAATGGTGTTTCCCGGCAGGGCGCTGCCTAATAAATGTTTTCAGCCTTGCAAAGTTTTCCTGCTTAAGAAAGTTTTCTTGCACTGCCGGCCTTCTGCCGGGATTAAGGATTTTCTCCACCATGGGTATCCCGACACGGCGCTGCCTAAAATATTTTCTGCCTTGCAAAGTTTTCCTGCATAAGGTTTTCTTGCACTACCGCCCTTCGGCAGGGCTTAAGGATTTT
This sequence comes from Tachina lurida, assembly GCA_944452675.1. Lineage (NCBI taxonomy): Eukaryota > Metazoa > Arthropoda > Insecta > Diptera > Tachinidae > Tachina > Tachina lurida. The sequence continues at coordinate 69,976,129 of OX101754.1, forward strand.
CTCCACCATGGTGTATCCCGACACGGCGCTGCCTAAAATGTTTTCTGCCTTGCAAAGTGTTCCTGCGTAAAAACGTTTTCTTGCACTTGGGCTTAAGGATTTTCTCCACCATGGTGTTTCCCGACAGGGCGCTGCCTAATAAATATTTTCAGTCTTGCTGAAAAATAAAGATAAAAATGAAAAATAAAGATAAAGGCGCTAATAACATTTTCCTGCACTGCCGGCTTTAAGAATTTTCTCCACCATGGTATTTAATTTTTAAATGTTTGAACAATTTTGGGCGATTTTTCATATGAATAATTACTTAAAATTTGTATGAAAAAATTTTTGGGCGCTTTGGTTTTGGGTGATTTTTCATGGAAACATTTTTCACATGAAAAATCGCCCAAAATTTCAAAATGAAAAATCACCAAAAAAAAATGAAAAACTGCCCAAAATTTTTGGGCGTTTTTTCATATGAAAAATCACCAAAATTTTGTGTGGAAAAATTTTGGGCGATTTTTCATTTTTATTTTTGGGCGATTTGGTCTTGGACGATTTTTCATGGAGCCGTGTAATATAAATAGTTTTTCATTAACCCATATTCATAAAATTTAAACTCGGCTTAAAATGTATTTTATTTAAATTTTTTACAAACATTTTTCTTACAATAACTTTCAGGCACATTTTAATTTTTTATGATTATAAGCATAGTGGGTGCATCCCGGACCATCAATTTGGCTTTAGAAGTCAGCATATCACTATTGAGTAAACGCATAGATTGGGTCAAGTTGTAAGGAGGACTTTTGAAGAAAAGAAGTATTGTTCTGCCCTTTTTATTGATGTTTCTCAGGCATTTGACAAAGTATGGCACGAAGGACTATTTTTAAGATTGAAGAGATATTTGTCAATAAATATAGAAAAACTTTTGGAGTTATATTGTTGATAGGAAGTTTACTGTTGTGGAAGGAGACTTCATTAGTGTGCCCGAATCTATATCTTCTGGTGTGCCACAGGGTAGTATTCTGGGGACAGTCTTGTATATAATATATACATGTGATATGGCTGTGAACAATAAGATCCACACTTCTACATTTGCCGATGGATGATACATCCTGTATGAGTATTCACAAGAACCTTGATGAGGCATACCGCAATCTCCAAGCACACATTACCCAGCTTGAAATATGGTTGAACTTATGGAGTCACATCCTAATCCGCTTGCCCGTAATATTTTGAACTGTACTGGACACGTCCACTTAAAAAAGAGGGACACAAGGGCTCTTATACTCAACACTCCAGATGGGACTGCTTAAAAATACTTCTTTTTTTCCTTTTTGATTATCACTTGTGACGACCAAACTTTACTAACGTTTTTTTTTGAGTGTATGCAAAACTTAAGGATCCCTCCCTCCCTTTTAATAGTCTTCTAAAATCATGTCAAAATATCATGCAAATTGGTCCTGCCGCTTGGCTGTAATTAATTTTGGCCAAAAATTTCCTATAGTGCAATGCAAGGTAATTGTATTGGGAGACAATTTACATAAAATTTTATTTTATTTTAGAAAAATAAAACTCTATTGTTAAGAGTTTCATCCGACCTTTTATTTTTACGTTGAAAAATAACTGTCTTAGATGAAGTTTTATTTTTTAATTCACAATATAACTGTTATAAAATAATTTTTTGATATCGATAACTGTTATTTACGGTCCCTGAGTTTTAGCGATTTGCAATCAATATTATATCCAGGGTAGGAAGAGTGCTCGAATTAATTTCTTTCGCAAACGAATTTAATTCGAACGAATTTTGTTTTCCATATTGTAAAGAATTATTCTTTTTAAAATTTATAAATAAAATTTGCGAATGAAAACAAAAAAACCAAGAATGCAAAATAAAATTCCTCTCGCAAATTTGAAAATAAAATTCGCAAACGAAAAGAAAATAGAATTCGCGATTAAATTAAAAATACAAGTAATCCAAAGTAAAGATCCATTCAAAAAGCATAAGAATGCTAGCAAAAAGCAAGCCGACATGTATATATCCACTAAAAAGGGTGTTTTGAAAATTGGACCGCGTAGGGAGTAAAAAGGAGTAAAAAAGGGTAAAATAGGTATCTTTATGTCTCGGAAACTACATTAGATAGACTAAAAATTCAAAAAACATAAGAATGCTGGCAAAAAGCAAGCTGACATGTGTTTGGTACTTTTTTAATATGTGTACTTTTAGGGGTTAAGAGGGGGTAAAAACTGAATTTTGGTACCTTTTTTTTGCATTTGATATATCTTTTAAATTATTGAACGTAGCATTGACATTAAAGAGTTAAAAAGTACTTTTTAGAAAAATATACCTTTTGGGAAAAGTACTTTTTAGAAAAATGTGCTTTTTGGGAAAAGTACCGTTTAGAAAAAGGTACTTTTTGTAAAAAGTACTTTTTAAAAATAGGCTTTTTGGAAAAAGTACTTATAGAAAAAGGTGCTTTTTTAAAACAAGTTTTTAGAAAAAGGTCCTTTTGGAAAAAGTACTTTTTAGAAAAACGACCTTTTTGGAAAAAATACTTTTTAAAAAAATTGTACTATTTGGAAAAAGTAGTTTTTAGAAAAAGGTACTTTTTTGGAAAAGTACTTTTTAGAAAAAGGTGCTTTTTGGGACAAGTACTTTTCCTAAAAAGTACCTTTTTCTAAAAGTACTTGTCCCAAAAATCACCTTTTCCCAAAAAAAAGTACTTTTCCATAATTACCTTTTTCTAAAAAGTGCTTTTCCCAAAAAATACCTTTTTCTAAAAAGTACCTTTTCCCAAAAAGTACCTTTTTCTAAAAAGTACTTTTCTCAAAATATACTTTTTCCAAAAAGTACGTTTTTCTAAAAAGTACTTTTCCCATAAAGTATCTTTTTCTAAAAAGTATTTTTTAACTCTTTAATGCCAATGCTGCTTTAAATAATTTAAAAGATATATAAAATGCAAAATAGGTACCAAAATTCAATTTTTACCCCATTTTATTCCTTACAAGTACACATATTAAAAAAGTGCCAAACACATGCCGGCTTGCTTTTTTCCAGCATTCTTATGCCTTTTAAATTTTCAGTCTATCTAATGTAGTTTCCGAGATATAAAGATACTTATTTTACGCTTTTTTAACCCAGTTTACCCCCTTCACGGTTGAATTTTCAAAAATTCCTTTTTAATGGATCTATGCATTGGAAGAGGAATACACACACAAAATTTCAGCTCTATAGCTATAGTGGTTTGAGCTAGGCGATGATATGTCAAAAAGAACTCAATTTGCTGCCTAACTTAAATTTTATAAGAATTATTCTTTTGCATTCGGTCTTAAGAATTATAAAATAAAATTCAGAAAAGAGTTCTAAATTCGAAAACGAATTAAATCAACAAAAATCAAATTAATTCGTTTGCGAGGAGAACGAAAAAAAAACAAGAATTTAAAATAGAATTCTTTTCCGATTTTATTTTTAAAATTCCGAAAACAAATTTTAAAGCGAACGAAAAAAATAAAATAGCATTTGCGAGCAGAATTTTTTCCTACCCTGATGATATCCTGTTTAAAATTTTGCAACTTTTCGCATATTATCGATTTTTTCGCGACAAGCGTAATTTTCCCAAATTTGTTTGATATCATATATTTTTATTTTATTTTATTATATTTTTAGTCAATATTGTGCTTTGTAATCGTTAAAATTTTAGGAAGTTTTTGCAGATTTTCATAGTTTTCGCGACTTTTCCGTAATGTTTGCTTGCTTTACAGTTTTAGAGAGTTTTAATAAATTTTAGTGTTGCTTTCCAATATTGTGATTTTTGCGAATTTTCGAAATTTTGTTGCTTGAGGAAATGCACCTTAAGAAAAATGTATTTCTGGTGTTAGTTATCAGATGTTTTATTGATTTTTATACAACTTGTGAATTGAACAAATTAATATATTATTCTTGTATAATCTTACCGGTTTTTTAAGAAGTTGTTTATTTGATAACCATGCAGAAAACTTCAATATTTTGTTCACATTTTTTCCTTCTGCGCTACTAGTTACGTCGTCAGCTTCAGCTACAACTATAACTACTCTATTCTGTTCCTGCCTTAAGTCCTAGTTTACACAATGCAAGTCTTATTGCTAAGCTGATTAGTGTGTAGGACACATACGAGGGGAAGAGAAACGAGTACTCCGCTTCATTTACTGTCAATACGTTTTGCTTTCCCATTCGTAATATTAAAAAAGCACACATGCATACACCAAACTATGCAAAAAAATAAGACTTGAATTGTGTGGACGCCGATGAAAGTTCAAAGAAGAAAAAGTGATAAGCTTAGCAATAATGGCTTCGTTAGTCAAATCGTATCGTCTTACTTTTGATGTTGTTTAAATCTGGATGTTAGTTATTAAAAACGTGAGGCTGCCAGCGAACGTGTCGGCTGTTATTGTATTTATCTTTGCTTTATATATGTATGTGTGTGTATTTATGTAATAGAGAAGTTGACGTTTGCTACGTAAAAATCTATTTTCTGTAGATGTTTACTTAAGGTGCCTATACACTACATGTTTTTTACATTGCTCCTGTCAAATTTTAGACAATTCGGTAAAAACATGTAGTTGGTGACCTCAAAAACTTTGCTTGTGTAAAATACACAAGCAAAAACATAAGACAAATTTTCAATTAGAGCATGTTCTATTTTCTTATGTTCACACATGTGTTTTCAATTGTCTATGCCATGTGAAAACATTTATCGACGGTTGAATGTCTCCGATACATTAGCCGTCCGTTTAAAGTATTTGCATTAGTGATAAATTAATTATTTTTTATCTCATTTTAAAATTTTAATAACAATGATATAAAGTATATAAAAAGTGTTGATACAAGCTCCATATTTTGCAGATTAAAAAGAATAAAACTTAAATAAACATTTGTGACGCCGGCACTTCAGCAACGCTACCAAAGAAATTTCCAGCGGCTTTAATATTATAATAAAACCAATCATGGCCGATGTCACGTGTAATTGTACATACAAGTTGGTGACCAAAAATTAAAAACCGCATGTAAATTAATCAAGTTTGACAAGCACAACAAAAAACATGTGAACTATAAACTTGAAAAAACACAAGAAAAATATGTAGTGTATTGGTACCTTTAGCAAACGTTGCCAACATATTTTGAATAAGCATCAACATACTTATTAAATGTTACGGATTTTGTCAACTGATACGCAACAGCACGATGCGATTTCAGTAATTTTACCATAAGACTTGACTAGTGTGAACTAGGACTATAAATTCATAAAAATTGTTCATTTATTAAAAACAAAAACATAAGGAAAACAACTTATACATCTATGTAAAGGTTACCAAAATAAATGAAAAATATTAGTATAAACTACCAATGTTACAAATGTTGGTCAGTGTTGGGCAACCATGTTATTATTGTATGGCAAAGTACAATTGAAGTACAAGGTACCACTGAAGTATAAAGTGTACCCGTGTAGCAATACATATGCAATTGTACCAAATTTGTACCACAAATCCCAACAGTGATGTATTCTACTGCTTGACTTATAGTACGTTTTAGGATTTGTCACAAGTACGCATTACAACTACTACAAGACACTAAAATTTAAAAGTAAAAATCAAGAAAATTTCTGCAGAAAAAATAAAAAAAAACAAATACTTTAAAAACTTTCGATAACACTTAGAGCATGATACAATAATACAGGTAACCGCGAAGCGCCAGCTGTTTTGCTTGTTTCGTGATATGATCTGCCAAATGGTGTTTATGTGTTACCAACACACGCGCACAGTGCCTATTAAAACTGTACTAATACAAACATGCTTTGCAAAGCCAAGAGAAAACGCAAGTACATGTATATTGTTTTCTCTTGGTTGTCTCTCTTGTCTTTATTTCAAATACACCTAATCAGGGCTGCCGTTTTAGGTTATTTCTAACCAAAAGTGGTTACTTTTTTCTTTAATGTGGAAATGTGAATATTTTTCTCATTTTGGTTATTTTTTTTCCAAAATAATGATACACATGTACATATTTTTTATGTTATACTTTTTAAGCTTTAATGTTCTTAAATTTTTAGTATTGCTCCAAGGCAACTGAAAATAAAACAGATGTGACTATAATCGCTAGTGCAGCCACCTGTTATGAAGTCGCCTTGATTGCTACTCACTTGTTTACAATACTTTTACAACACTGTCAACAGCTTTGAAATGTACTAAATGATCGCAACTCTGTACTACAGAAATTACATGTCTTTTGTAATGGCGGCAACATTCAATTAAAAGATTTAACAAAGTAAATTTACATAAAGATTATGCACGTAAGTTGTTGTTTGTGTAAAAATACTGTTCGGCTGTCAAATACAAAAACTAAACGTGTGAAGAAAAACAAAATTGAACAATAAAACGGAAAAATAAACGAAAAAAAATTAATCAGCTGCTGACTGGCATATACCTTACAAATCAGCATTGAACTATTGCTTGCAAGTCAGCTTCATGTACCTTGATTTCTTGTTGTAGTGCGGCACAATGTGTATGCATTTTAAATGTTATTTAATAAAAATACTACATATTGAAATTTGGTTATTTTTGTCCCCATTTGGTAACTTTTAAAGCGAATTTTGGTTGTAAAAATTTGTTGGTTGTGGCAGCACTGCACCTAATGCTATGCCCAAGGCATATCAAACAGGTACATGCATCAGGCAAATTGCTCATCCGCTGATTTTTTGTTTACACGTTCATAACGAAGAATTCATTTGACAATTACTTTTGTGCCTTGTTTGATGCATACAATTTTTTGACAATTACTTTGTAAAACTATGTGAGAAGCACAGAGTTGCCACAGTGTTTTCCCTAATGCGTGTACCTGTAGTAAATGTGCCTTGGCTATGCCCTAGTACGTTTCCATATACATACATACTTGTTTTGGAGCAGAAAACCAATGTTTTTCTACATGTTTCCCATACACAGAGGTCCAAGTCGTGCGGCTCACAGCCGGCGGCGCAAAGCCGCCGACATTATTTTTGGGCTCGAGCCGCCGCCGAATTGGACGGCTCACATCGGCCAATAATTGCAGCCGATTAACAAGTGAAAGTCGGCTAATATTTCCAGCCGACTAATATTTTCCAGCCGGTTAATATTTACAGAATGCAAATAATTTTTTAGTAAGTTTTGTTATATGATATATTAAGATATATATAGGAGCTGTGAACTTTTTATATTGCAGTGCTCTGGCAACACATCATCAATATATATATTCCAAGGCGAATTCACCTTGATATATACATATTGGCATGCAATGTAGAAAAAGTGCTGCCAGACTTTTTTTTAGAAAAAGGCGTAACGTAAAGATGCCCACAGCCGAAAGAACATTAGTAAAAACACTACTAATGTATAATATACACATGCAAGTACCTTGCATGCAAGCTCTGTGTACGTATTATCAACGAAAATTTCGCACAAATGGCCGACTGTCTTGCAACGTGCATGTTTACCTTTTAGTGCAGAGTTGTCAATAACATAAAAAAGTTTAATTTTAAGGGAACCATATAGTATTGAACTTTATTCGTATTGTTTCAGTGTTATTTAAGCTAAAAAATTAATTAACTGCTTGATTTATTAATATTTCAGAAAAAAATTATTAAATTAGCTTTTAAATATATTTAGAATGAGTAAAAACTCATATAACATTACACTGAAATTTAGTTAATTTGTGCTAAAGTATTAATAGGGCAACTTTGTTAGCTAACTTTCCATTTACTTGCTACAAGTTCACCAAGTCACTGTCTTGTAAAATTCCTTGGCAGTTGAGTTGGAAGTAGACTGCAAGTGCCGAAAGTGAAGATGAGTTAGTAAAAGAGTTTGAGTGTATTGAGTTTTTCGAACTTGTACCTGCACGTGTAAACCCTATGTAAAGGTGAAAGTACTAACACTATAATAATAATAATCATATTTAATAATAAATCATATTTAATTACATGATGATTTCGTCGACGAGTATCATACGTTTGAAAACTTCAGCTTGTGAAAACGACAAACGTTACGAACAGTAGCCTAATTCAATTCATAAGAATTTAAGAAACAAGTTACATAATTATTCATTGATTTATGAGCCATTGGGTGTGTTCGTAAATGCATCGCTGCGATGCAAATGGAAATTTAAATGTTATAAACTGGTTCACTGAAGAAGATAACGCACAAATAAATGTCAAATATGGTGTACAAACATGATTACTACTAAGGCAGATTATCAGCGAACTTGTATTGCATTTTAAATAAAATGTTGCACGTATGTTGCAGAGCAGTAATGCATTTACGAACACATCCATTTGTGTGCGAAAAGTAGTGGTGTCAAGAAATATTTGAACTGTAAAGCGCAGTACTTACGATTAAAATGCATGACACAAGCATCATGTATGTATGTACGTGTGTATGAAGGACGTTCAAACAATATTTGACAATTGGGTTGCACTTTGCTTATTAAAAGATTATATTAATTTAGCATGCAATGTTTGAAATCCTTTATACACTCGTACATACATGATGCTTTTGCCATGCATTTTGATCTTGACTTTTCGCCACAGGAGATTTTAATATATTATTAGACTTAAAAATCGTAGAAAATAAAAAAATCCTTACGTCTGGCAGGCCTGTAAAAAAATCTCCGTTATTTTTCATTGGCGTTGGGATACTCATTTTGTAGCTTTTTAATTTTAAAGTTGAAGCCAAACTCAAATTTATAAGCACATTTATAAGCACAGATATTTATAAGCATATCGTCCGGCTGGTTTAAAATTGAAAGTTTTTTTTACTTATTATTGTTCCACTTTTGCCAACAAAAAAAATCAAGATGCAGAAAAGTATTGAAAAGTTTTTTCCTAAGGAGAATGCCTCAAATAATATGGGCAATTCCTCCGATTCAGATGAAGGATCACATGTGAGTAGTACATATAGTTTAGCATCTGGCGACATTTCGTATTATAAAAAGCTGCTAAAAGAAAGAAGCGATTTGAAAGCCGTGTCGAAAATTGTTTGCGAAAGCGGCCTTTCCGAATGTTGGAACTTTTTTGGGGATTTTTGTATTAGTGGAAAAAAAATTCTAGACAAATATAAATTTTGCAAGCTGTGTTTCGAGGCTGAAGACACGATAATTAAATCGTAAGTACATACTGTAACATACATATATAATTTGATGCTACATTAATAATTTGATAACTTGGGAGCAGTTAGAGCAAAAAGTCTATAAGCAGGGAATAAAAAAGTAGACTAGATATATCGGAAACTTTTTTTTTCGATATGTGTACTATTAGGTGTTAAAAGGTGAAAAAACTAAATTGTGGTACTTTTTCCGCATTCTACGCATGTTACATATAAAGTATTTCTCCCTTTTCCAACTACAGGTTTTTTATTTTCAATATTACTTGTTATTGTTGAACGGGAAAAATTTCTGGCTGAATTCTATTCATGATTGATCCATTATTTCATTTTTTATTTCCCATATAAAACTTTGCAATCTATGTATGTATATATGTAATTATATATAGCTTTATGCCAAAACTCTTTAAGACCATGTTTTTGTTTCATTTTATGTATCATAACTGAAAAAATTTAAATCATACTTTTCTAAGAAATCGTCGGCTGCAGCCGACTTTGAGCCGCCGCCGGTCATTTTTAGCCAAGCCGCCGCCGCCGAAAATTTTAGAACGGCTTGGACCTCTGCCCATACATTTTTCATATCAGGAAAACACCAGAAATAAGTTGTTTTCCTCCAAAACATGACGAAATTTGTCAGTGCAACACTGCGTTGCTAGCTGAAACTTCGAAAAAAAGCTGCAATATGCTGATAAAAGATATCACTAATACAGAATATTCACGTTTTTAAGCAATTGCACAAACCACATCAGTTGTATTTATGTGTTGTTTATATGTAAATGACTGAAAAATTTATTAATCTAAATAATAAGGTTTGCGGCCTTCATAATAAAATGAAATTGATTTCGAAAATTCGTATAACCAAAACACACAAAAGCATTATGGAAACACTTCGAAATGTTCTGAGAAAAACAACTTGTTTTGCTCATAGTGGAAACGTACTATTAAACCTAATTTTTCATAACTGAATACGTTTATTAAAATATCTCACCCACGCAATATAGGTCAAATCACCACTTTTTCTGTGCCTACCAAATCATGGTATTCAAACCAAATTCTGAAAATATTTCTTCAAAATTTAATTTAACCCATCGACCAAAAATTAACCCTTTAATAACAAATGTACATACATATATACCCTAATAAATTTTAATTTTAGTTCATTTCGTAAATTTGAATAAAAAATATCCTCTTCATTTTCATTAATTTCATCAATAGCTCAGTTGTTTTCATACAAAAAGAGGCATTACTCGCAAAACGCAAAAGTTCGCACTTTTACATAAATTACAAATAACTCATTTGTTATTACTTTAAATCAAGGTTGGAAACCGAAACAAATAACGGTATCGGTATTGATACCGGTACAATTATTTTTTAAATTTCGGTATCGGTAGCGGTATCGGTATTTTTTTTATTTCGGTATCGGTATTACCGGTACATACCGTTATCGAGTTTATAATACCGGTATACCGATATTACTGATAAATTTATTATTTCAGGCAGTGGATATAGCAAAAAATCTTTTTTTATTAATTATAATTATAAAAGCATGTATACTTATTTGTTTCTATATATGTTTTGGTACTATTATTAAACAATAATTTATTAAAAACGTGAAACAAGGAGAGTGCAGCTCAAACTTTGCATATGTAAACTATACATTTTGGTTAATTAAACAAAATAGTAAAAATATAAGTTTTGTATATACTGATAAATTACACTGTGTGACAAACTTTGATGAAATCGAAATATTGTCGAGTATAACAAAAATCTGTATTCGAAATTTTCCAGACACCTGCAAAATCTTGAGTTACGGGTAAAAAACCGCTTTTTCGTACCCGTAGGCACTTATCAACCTCTAACTAAGTTAAATATCAACCGATTTTAAATTTATAAACGGATACAGAGTAGGGATGGGCAAAAAATATCGATATATCGAAATATCGATATTTGAGAAAATAAATATCGATATATATCGCCGATATTTCAAAAACCTATATATCGATACATCGATTCTTATTTACGAGTATCGGGTTTCGATACTTTTAAAAGCTATAGCCGTTTTTTAACTGCGACCCAACTAAGGCAGGTGACTTTTTGGATTGTGTGGGTATAAGCCTAAAGGCAGAATTTGTTTTTACTTTCCGTTCTGTTACGAATCAGCTGACTCTTTTTGGTTTATAAAATTCATATACATATAAGCAATTAGTTTTTCTCTCCTTAATTCTGTTATGTTGCGTACACATTCCTCGATGCATGTCGTTATTCACTTTATGAATGCGATGGTAGAACTATAGCTAAAACTTTACAACAATTACGCCCGGGAACTGATATTGTATTATTTTTTTGACATGTGTTTATAAACGTTAAAAACCGAAAAGTTGTTCCCACTTTCCCGGGAAATGAAAAAGTCCGGGAAAAGAAAAACTCTAATAACAATGGACGATGCAAAACTCATCACTTTAGTGGAAAACTGTGACCATTCTGGTCCGAAACAGCTGATTATTTATTACAGAAAAAGTAACTATTAAAATTTAGAAACAGAACAGCACAGCACAGAGCAGCAACAGAAAGTAAAGACTAATGAAGTTTTAAGGAGCTACAGTAGGTTACGTATTACTTAACATAAATAGTTCTTTTGTATTAAATTTCTTAAAGTAAGTAATTGTGCATTCGAAATTAATGCAAAAAAATATCGATATATCGAAATATCAATGTTTTCAAAAAATATATATCGATACTGTTCAAAAACATCGATACGATATATATCGATATATTTTCTTCATTTGCCCATCCCTAATACAGAGGGAAGAGACTAATGCCCTAATTCAGTAAGAAGACTTACGACGTTTTTGATTGAAAATGCTTCTGAGTTCTTGTCTTTGAATTCTCTAAATTATTTTCTTCAAAAATGCAGGGGCACTGCTTCAGCTTCAAATGTGTATAGAAATATAAAATTTTACGTTTGATAACAGCGGCTCCATGGTACATCAAAAATTCAAATATACATCGAGATTTAAATATGCCACTAGTGACTGAAGAAATAGCAAAATACGCAGGTAAATATTTAACAAAACTCGAGTCACATCCTAATCCGCTTGCTCGTAATATCTTGAACTTTACTGGACACATCCGCTTAAAAAAGAGGGACACAAGGGCCCTAATACTCAGCTCCCCAAATGATACTCCTTGAAAATAATTATTGTGCTTAATACGAAATTTATGTATTATTAATTACTATCACTAAGTTTATGTCTGATACTGGTCGGGCCTAATAATTATATTTAGATTTAAGATTTGATTACTTATTGTTAGTTCATATTTGAAGATACAATAAATAAATATATGTGTGTAAAAAAAAATAAAAAAAATGGTTGTTGTCTTTCATAATGAAAAATATAAATATTATTGCCATGTTTTTAAAACATAAAAATTCAATTAAAGTATTATACAATAGTTTGAAAAATATATAAAAAAGTAAGTGTTGGATACAATGTTTGGAACAAAATCATAAAGCAAATACACGAACATTCTAGCATAGACAATAAATAATAATTGTTTTAAAGAATCAAAACTGCTTCTTTTTTTCGTCCATAGACAAGACGATACAATCGTCGAACATAATTAGGGCATAAAACCTTTCGAACCATATACATATATCTTGTTTCAGAAAATTTCAAATATATGTCTGTATTTTTCACCAAATGTAATTTTTTCGGTTTTTAAACACTTTTATACTTTTGACTCATTCTTAGGCCATATTTTTGTACTGGACCCATATTGTTTATAACTTTCTCGCCAAATTGCAAACGAAACGAACATTTGAATATTTCAATTCAAAGAATATACAATATTCTTTTAGCCAACTTAAAAACAAAGAAAGCAATATTCTTGTACACTATACATTAAAAAACTTAAAGCAGGTACTTTTCTTCACCTCAAGAGAGGAATCTTCAACTTCAAATATAAAAGTTTATACGTTTTTTCTCTACCAACCTTATTTATTACGGTGAAATGTGTAAACAAGACTAAAACCAAAGAAAGAAAGTTAATTGAATATTTTTTTGCAAATCGTGCCCATATTACAGTTTAAAGCTCAACTAAGTTGGATTGAAATTGCAACAACTTAACTTTTAAACAACTGTTTTTTGGTATTATGAATAACAACTAATTTTAGTTGTCTTCGAATTAATTCTCCAAAAACAAAGGTTCTTATCTATGCTATGTTTGTTGAAACCATAGTATCCATTAAATTTAAAATATTTTTAATTCTGGCTATTTTTGCTTGAGACTCTATTTTTTATGAACATGGAAAATAATATTGGTTGACAGATCGGATTGGTTGGAATCTGGAATAATAAAGCAAAACGAACACAATGGTCGAAATAAAAACCAAAATACAACTGATAAAAATCAGTTGTCTCATGGTTAAAAAAGTTGTAATACATAACAAAAATTTGGCAACTACAACTCACCTATTATTTATTTTTTGGCCGGAATCGGTATACCGGTACGTATCGGTATAGACGTAAACGGTAGTCTCGATACCGGTATTTTCTAACCGAAATAGATTTCGGTATCGGGATTGATACCGGTATCAAATTTTAGCGGTATTTGAATTGGTATCGGTATTTTTACGATACCGTTTGCCAACCTTGCTTTAAATTTGAAAGGGGTCAAATGGGGTCAAAATTTTTGAGGGCCTACATAAAGTCAGTGCTTATGATAAATTATACCGTTTATGTTATAAATATAAAGCACTTTTCATGAAAATCAGCAATACTTGTCACATTATTTTCCATTTACCAGCACTGAGTAAATACCAATGCTATTCGAGAAAAACGTACTTAAAGTTTACCGTTTGTCACATGTCTCCATTGTAATAATTAATAACTTTCCTAAGGTTCTACCTGCCCGAGTGTGCCAGTGCTAATTAACGCCACTGGCTCTAAATGATTTAAGGCAGATGAATGCCCTTATTAAAGCAGATGAATGCTTTAATTTTAAATGAAGTAAACTATTTATTTTCTTTTAATTAGAGCTCAGCGAGGAGCTCCCAAGAAAGTTGTTTATTCATTATTTTAAATACAAAATTGTATTGGCTTATATACTACTTATGAGAATAATGCTTAACAAATCTTAACAAAAGAGAGAAAAGAAAAGGTGCATATCTGCTTAATAGGCAAATTGTTCCTTTTAGTTTCTGACGGTAGGCGTGCAGCGTGTGTCTCATAAGAAATTTGGAAAACATAGATTCTGTATTGTTTATATTTATATATATAAACACATATGGTTATTAAATATGCTTTATTCAAGTGCACTATGCTGCGGCCTTTGATCAGACTTGTGAGTGTCAAATAGCAGTTGTACAGAATACATATTTACGTTGCAGTCTGTCAATGCATTTATCTAACTTCATGCAGCGGTATTTGCCCGATTGCATGAGTGTCAAATGTCCAGTGCATAAAAATAATTTCAATGCAATTGGATGTTATGTATGTTGCGGTCAAGTTGACTTTAAACTTTTACTATACAATGTTGGTCGTAGTGTAGTTAGAACACGCTACACCTCCACCTTTTATCAGAATGTTCATATAACGTTAGTTTTATGGACATTATTTTACAGATAAAAAAGTATTTTTGAAGTATAATTAAGCATTAAAATCTTATTGTAAAATATTAGGTTGTATTGGTAGTGCACATACCGTTTTAATTATTTAATATTATATAACTTAAGTCTATTCTTATGAACTATTTGTGTTTCATTTGTTTTCTTATCAAATATAGTTACATTATATCTTAAGTATATTTTGTTAATTTTGTAAGGTCCTCTATATTGTATTTCTAACTTATGACCTACTTCATTTTTCAGTAAAACTAGATCTTCTATTTTAAAGCTATAATCAATTATATACTTATCATAATTTAATTTTTGTCTAAGTTTATGCTTATTTAGTAATTGTTGAGCTCTCTTATATGCTACTTTTAACCTAAATTTTGTTTCTTTGGCGTAGTCCTCTATATTATATAGTGGTGCTACTTTATCTACATTGAATATCTGAAAACTGTTAGGAGTTTTTGCAAAGACTAACTCATAAGGACAATAATTATGTATTGTTGAAGGTTTGTATTAAAACAATAAGTAAAATATTTTAGCCATTCGTCCCAATCATATTTGTCTATAGATATATAGGAACGTACGTATTCATTGAAAGTTCTATGACTTCTTTCTATTGTGCTTACTGTTTGGTGGTGATGAGCTGTCGAAGTTAATTTTTTAATTTTTAGTTGATTACAAAGTTCTGTTAATATAGAATTTTTATATTCTGTTCCCATGTCCAAAATGAACGTCTTCATTGGCCCATAAGTAAGTATAAAATTTTCAAAGATCGCCTTAGCGATTGGTTTAGCGCTTTTATCTTGTATTGGTATAGTTACTAAAAGTTAAATCACATATTATTGTGATTGCGTATTCGTTTCTAAATAATGATAGTAGTAGGGGAATGTTCACCCTGCCGCAATTAAAATTTGAAATTTGGTTAATGAAAATTGTAAAATTTTAAAATTCTTGGAAATTTGTGAAATTTGATACCTTGAGTTTTCGGCGGCACACTTTGATGTTTTTTTGTTTACATTACGAATTTTTGTTTACATTAGGAGTTTTTTGTTTACATTAACCCTTGTGGGAACGGGTGATTTTTTTGGGGTTACATTAATTGTGTGAACGGGTGATTTTTTTTTGTGGGAATACGATAAGTGGGTTCATATGTAGGTTGGAGGTTTTTCTTTTTTGTAATGTATGTATGTATAGTGAAAATTAATTTTTCCTAATGCCGACGGCAATACATGATTATTTTTCCTAATGCCTACGGCAATGCGTGAATATTATTTTTTTTAAATACCGAAGGCAAAACGTGATTATTATTTTTTTCAAATGCCGACGGGAAAATGATTTTTCATAATTCTGACGGAAAAAGCATAAAAGTTATTTCTAATGCTAATATAGGATAATAAGGCTGACCGTGATTTGGGTAGGTGGGGTTGTTGTCGTAATATATAACCGAGGATTTATGGATGTGTCTGTCTGTCTGTTGTGCGAGGCTGTGATTGGCCGGGGGACCGTGGTGTAGTTGAGGTAGATGGATTGAGTGTATGTGTGTTAACCTCTCTGTTGGAATTTGTGTGAGCGTGTGATTGACAGGGGGCAGGGTGAAGTTGAGGTAGATCGACTGCGTATGTATGTCTATATGTTTGTAGGAGCTTAAGGCTGATCGTGATTTAGGAGAGGTGAGGATGTTGTGATAATATGTATACGTAGGAATCTGTATGTATGTATGTCTGTGAAAATTTAATGCTGATCATGATTTAGGGTAGGTGGGGTTGGTGTAGTAATATGTAACCGTATGAATCTGTGTGTATGTACATATGTTTGTAGGAGTTTAAGGCTATCAGTGATTTGAGGATAGGTATCTGTATGCATGTCTGTAGGAGTTTAAGGCTGATCGTGATTTGTGTTATTCGTGTTGTTTGTAGGAATGACCGTGAGAATTTTTGTATGTATATCTGTAAGAATTTAAGGTTGGCCGTGATTTGTGAGGGGCGGTGTGTTGTTGAAATAATTTGAATTTTTCTTAGATGAAATCTGGTATATGTGCGTGTGTGTGCGTTTGATTTTCTCACGCTAGTAGTTTTATCTACGTAGAAAAAAATTGTTTTCAATATCGAGATTTGGTGCTTTAAAATATTATCATATATCTGAACTTCCCTAACATACATGTAAGTATATTTACATACTCAAGGTTGCTGGGTATTTTGTCATACTTAAAATTGTCCAGCTTTAAAGTCTGTCTGTGATAAATTTGTTTATATTACAGATTTTGTTTATTTAACTGCATCCGGCTTCTTTGACTTTTCATACGATCATGGGAATTTATAGATTCTCTGTCCATAATAAGATCGTTTAGCTTTGGCATGTGCTCTGACTGAATGGTTTGGGTTGTTCATATATTTTCATGATGTAGATATGTAAGTGTGATTGTCAAGATCTAATAAATACTTGAGTATTGATAAGAAATTTGATATTATGTGTACATACATATCTACAAATTGATTTTATGTATGTATGTACATATGTACATACAAATAAGTGTTTGGCTCCGTGCTTGAATTTTATGTCATGTGCGGTCTTTTGTTGATGTTGTAAATATTCGCCTGGTCTTTTATGTATATATGTCAAATATCTTCATAGTTTTTTTTTATTTGAAATTAAAAAACGTTGATTTAATTTTTATCTCTATTTACTTAAAAGTTTGTGAGGATGTTCTGTTTTAAGTAAAACTGAATTCCTTAAGATACATACTTTAGAGTAATAGTAACTATAATAGAAATATTTCCTATATTTAATTTACATTTGATAGTTATTAATAATACATAAGTAGT
This sequence comes from Tachina lurida, assembly GCA_944452675.1. Classification (NCBI taxonomy): domain Eukaryota; kingdom Metazoa; phylum Arthropoda; class Insecta; order Diptera; family Tachinidae; genus Tachina; species Tachina lurida. The sequence goes on from OX101754.1 coordinate 69,993,700, forward strand.
GATTAGTAAAAAAAAGAAAAATGTGTTTTCAAGCAGCTTCATCATCTGGAATGTTGAATATTAGGGCCCGTGTATCTCTCTTTTTTAATCGGATGTGTCCAGTAAAGTTCAAAATATTACGAGCAAGCGGATTAGGATGTGATTCGAGTTTTGTTAGATATTTGCCTGCGTATTTTGCAATTTCTTCAGTCACTAGAGGCATATTCAAATCACGATGTATATTTGAATTTTTGATGTACCATGGAGCCGATGTTATCATGCGTAAAATTTTGTTTTGCCTGCGTTGAATTTTCTCTACATTTGAAGCTGAAGCAGTGCCCCATAGTTGAATTCCATAGCACCATATTGGCTTTAAAAGCGACTTGTATATTAAAAGTTTACAGTCTAGGCTAAGTGTTGAATTTCGACCAATCAGCCAATTTAAGTTTCATTTGAGTTAACTTAGAGTCAATATGGTGTTTCCATGTAAGTCGTCGGTCAAGGTGTATACTGTATTGTTTCGCGACTAGGCAATCGCTAACAATGTTTATTAATATCTGCTGATCCGTGTTCTACTGTATTGTTTCGCGACTAGGAAATCGCTAACAATGTTTATTAATATCTACTTATCCGTGCTCTACTGTATTGTTTCGCGACTAGGCAATCGCTAACAATGTTTATTAATATCTACTGATCCGTGTTCTACTGTATTGTTTCGCGACTAGAAAATCACTAACAATGTTTATTAATATCTACTTATTCGTGTTCTACTGTATTGTTTCGCGACTAGGCAATCGCTAACAATGTTTATTAATATCTACTGATCCGTGTTCCACTGTATTGTTTCGCGACTAGGCAATCGCTAAGTGTTTATTAAATATCTACTTATCCAGGTTCTACTGTATTGTTTCGCGACTAGGTAATCGCTAACAATGTTTGCTAGTTGAATACTAACTTACCCGGATTCATCCTGATCAACTGATGTCTACGCAACGACTGATTGATTGTTTGCAAATTCTTCGGCCTTATATACTATTTGCCCTTTACATTATTGTTGTAATATTTACAGAGATTTCTGCATGCTTATGTTTGGTTGTTATTGTTCCTAACTTATTTTAATGTACATGTTTGTATGTATGTTTTGTTAGTGACCGTTAATCCCTTTGCTTGTAAATTATTTTGTTGGATGTGTTTGTTGTTGTATGTTTTGTTCTTTAGTTTATTTCATTTAATATATTTTGTTAGTGTCTTTTGTTTTATAAATTAGTTCGTCGATCATATTTGTTATTTTATGTTTTACTACTTTACAGGGTGTGACAACAGTTTGTGTGCAAACTGTTCGTTACACATCCCCCCTTCTTTGAAAAAAAAATTGAAAAAAAAATGTGTTGGTACGTTTTTTCCGTATTCCTTGTGTTTTCCTCCGGAGTGCTCACCATGAGCTGAGGTACCTCCTGTTGTTGTTTCTGAACAATTCCTTTGCTTGTGCTAGCACCTTCCGTGTAAGGCGACGTAGCCCTGGTGTGTTTTTGCTCCAGTTCTTCTAGTCGTTGTACTATATCTTCTTGTAAATCCATTTTAATGAATTCAGCCATTCGTTTCCGAAGTTCCTCGACTGTTCCTGTAGTTTCTAATCTAAGTTCTTCTGCATATTGTATCAGCTCTTCCTTTCGAAGACTGTAGATCCAGTTTATTTTTACCATTCTGATTCGTGGTATTTTTCCAAAAAATATATATCAATTTTTTTTTTATTTTATATTTGTTACGTCTTTTTATACAGAATTTTGCTCCGGCTCCACTTGTAACGTGGCTTCCTGCTTCGTAGTATTTTTTTTTTCAAACAAAAAATTGTATCCTTTTTTTTTGTTCCGTGTTTTTCTTGTTTTTATCCGGATTTTTGCTCGGGCGCCACTTGTAACGTGGCTTCCTGCTTCGTGTTATTTCTTTTTATTTGTTCCGTGTTTTTATCCAGAACTTGCTCCGGCACAACTTGTAACGTGGCTTCTTGCTTCGTGGTATTATTATTTAAAAAAAAAATGTATCCTTTTTTTTTTCTTTGTACCGTGTTTTTCTTGTTTTTATCCAGAATTTGCTCCGGCGCCACTTGTAACGTGGCTTCCTGCTTCGTGATTTTTCAAAAAAATTTTATTTAATTAATTTTTTTTATATTTGTTCCGTGTTTTTATCCAGAATTTGCTCCGGTGCCACTTGTAACGTGGCTTCTTGCTTCGTGGTATTTTTTTTTTTTCAAAAAAAATTTATCCCCTTTTTTATTTTATGAATGTTGAGAAACAACTTGATTGTTAATCCGAATGGGGGAACAAGTATCTCTTCGTAAAGTAAATGTTACTTGAACACACTTTTGTTCATTTACCTTGATTCTCCATAAGTTTAACCAAAGCTCCATCTGGCTAATGTGTTCCTGGAGTTTGCGGGATGCCTCATCAGGGTTTTCATGCATACTAAGGCAGGCTGTATCGTCGGCAAATGTGGAAGTATGGATACTACTGCTCACAGGCATATCACAAGTATAAATTAAATATAAAACTGGTCCCAGTATACTCCCCTGTGGCACACCAGATGAAATTGTTTCAGGCCTACTTGTAAAGTCTCCTTCCGCAACAGTGAACTTACGGGAAATAATGTAACTTTCCAAAAGATTTAAAATGTTTATTGGTAAGTAAGTCTTTAATTTTAATATTAGGCCTTCATGCCACACTTTATCAAATGCCTGGGAAATGTCAATAAACAGCGCGGAACAATACTTTTTTTCTTCAAAAGTTCTTCTTATAAATTGAACCAATCTGTGAGTTTGTTCAATGGTGCTATGCTGACTTCTAAAACCAAATTGATGGTCTGGTATGCACCCACTACTAATTAGAATTGGGGACAATTTTGTTTTGAGCAGTTTTTCGAAAAGCTTTGACATTGTAGATAGTAGACTTATTGGCCTATATGACTCAGCCTTTGTTATATCTTTGCCCGGCTTTGGAATCATTTTAACTTTGGCAAGTTTCCAGTTGTGTGGATAATACTCCAGTCGTAAAATAGCATTAAATATGAATAACAGGATTCTCATTGCAATACGAGGCAAGTTCATCAGCATCTGATTACTAATTCCATCAATACCCGGAGCTTTCTTCGGGTTGAGTTCGGCAATTAATTTTTGTAAATCACGCGTCTTAAACTTTAAAAATTTTTTTTTTTTTTTTATAGATTTAAGATTTGAACACTTATTGTTAGTTCAATAAAAACATGCATTACAAAAAAAAAAAAAATTTACATTTGTTTAAAGTTGATGCAGCTTATATTCATTCTTAGAAATATTTTGATATAAATTTTTTCCAGCCGTAGGCTTTTTTCATCACCATTTACATTTATTTTATACATTTATAAACATTTTTAAATGAAACTGATCCAGCAGTCCAGCTTATGTAACGATAGTTTTTTGTTAGCCAGCTTGCTTCTTTTTTTATTTTTTATTGATTATTTGAGTTTCATAATGAAATTATTATATTCGTAATTGTTGAAAACAATCGCTACTTCTTTTCCAATGAATTCATTTGAGTTATTTTTAAAACCTTGTACGTGTATAAAAATTATGTTATTTTCCATATTGCTTAATTTATAAGACTTTTAGAATTTGACCTTTGATGGCTATATATTCTAGTATATGTATGATCATGAATAAGAATGCAGTAAGCTGATGTCTTTGTTTACTATTTCAAATTAAAATTTTATTCAATTGGACCACTATTGAATAAAAGGAGCTTTTATCTTAAACTCTGGTACAGGTAGAAGCGCTAGAGATTCTTTCATATACTACCTTTGCTGGAATCTTAGATACATATAATAACTATATAGAATTGCATAACGTTTATTTTTAAATTTTATGTTAGGATCATCATCATATGGATGTGAGACTGAACTTAAAGGTACTTTTAAATTAGTTAAGTCATAATGAACAATCTTATTTTCTTCTTGAATAGCGATCAACAGAAAACGAAGTCGTTTTCTTACAATTTAGGTCTGACCTCTCAACTCCTCCTCTAGTATATAAGATGACTTTGTATGTCAGCATTACAAAGAGTAGACACTTTGTCAGCGTTGTAGATAATTAAATTTTAAACTTTTTATTCTTCAAATTGTGTTACTTCATACTGATAATATCTTTATTATTTTTTGACGGGTGAGCGCCTATGGCTTTTATTTGATGTTCTGGATGAAGTGTTTTTTTTTCTCATTTTATTAAAGTTTAGCGTATTGCGTATATTTTTCTAATATATTTAAGTGAGCTATTTGTACCTGTCAGACAGAGTGTACTTATCAGTTGGTCAGTCAGTCTCTCTTTTTATTAATTTTTTCTTCTAATGTGTCAGTAGTAGAGTGGTAATGGTGGCCTGAGTCCTGTTTTGGGAATTCAAAACCGGGAAAAATCAAAAAGGGTGGCAACCCTGTTACAAATGAGGGGATTTTGGGTATTTTCTTGGATATATATATGTGTGTGTGTGTGTGTGAGTTTGATACTTTGTGTATGTGTATGTATGTATACTTGTGTATACAGCTTTTGTTGTTATTGTAGAGAAGCGTTGTGCTTACAGTGTATGGATGTATGTATGTATATGTGAGTGTGTGTGAGTGTGTGTATGTATGAGTATGTGTTTTTGTATTTACTTGTATGTCTGCCGGTGTCCGATACTTTTGTTGTAGTGGCAGACAATCATTATACCCAGTAGGAAATGTTGATGGTGAAAATGTGCTGACTAGCTTTTGACTAGCTTGTCACCAGTACTTCTATATAATTATACCCCATACAATACTTTGAAACCCTACTAATAAAAATACAATTCACTAGGTAGTGACTACGTAGTTCTTAGGGGGTCATGAGACATACTAACCAGACAGTTATTTACTGATACATTTCTATAATTTACGAACATACAAATGTATGTGTATTGACAATTCCACCTCTCTCCTTCTTTTATAGTGACGGATAGAAGAAAACTTTTTATACCAAAGTTTTAACCAGAATTTTAGTGTTGACACAAAGACACTTGCTCCCAGTCTGACTGCAGGGTAGATACAAGCGATCTATGAATTTGTATGTATGTAGTGATTGTTATCGTTGGTTTATGTAGGGTTATTGTATTGCATTTATATTTGCGATCTCTGGGGAAATAATCTAATAGCTACAGAGAGTGGCAACCATGTTGTCAATGGAAGTGGGTAGGGAATGTATTTGGTAATGTATGTATGTATATGTTGTTGTATTAATGTATGTGATTGTATCTATTTTTACTTTGAAGAATATCATTGCTTGTGTGTATTGTTTGGCCTGCGAGAGTTTTTCATACATATTTACAAATGAATGTGTATATGTTTTCTACGCTATTGACGTTCCCTCTAGCCAGCCTAGTGCCATATGTCTCTATGTCAACACTCTTTTCTCTAGCGACAATTGCACTAGTTGAAATGTCGACAATTTTCCTTTTATGCGCGAGTAGAGATACGTTAGAGACAACAGTTCTAATTTATTTCTGTTGGTATTGCCAATAGTTTGTTTTTCTTTTTTATTATGCTATGCAATAATGTTAAAAACTTACGTACATATGTATGTAGGTATGTATGTATTTAAGTTTGTTGGCCCAACCCTTATTAAATTGTAGACGAGGGTCACTAAAGTGTACTAGTGATTCTTTAGTTCAAATGCCTCCATATGGTCGTAAATGAATAGTGCTAAAGTCTACTGGTAGATTTTCAATGACAACCCTATGTTATATGTCAATAGGCAATTACATTGGCTGCGGTACACCTATTCAGTTGTACTATTGACAATGTCACTAGTAAATCACTACAATTTTACTATTGATATGGAGCGAGGAAATATCGATATTGTAGACCGGATCTCCTAAAATTTACTAGTGAATCTTTGGATCCAATGTCTCCATGTGGTCCCAAAAAAACTACTTAGTCAGTATTGCTACAGTCTAGTGGTGGATTTTCAATGACAAGCTAATGTTAAATGTCAGTAGATAATTACATTGGCTGGGATACACCTGGTCAGTAGTACTACTGACAATGTCACTAGTAAATCACTACAATTTCACTATTCGCATTTTCTGCAGGGGTTGCTATTCTTATGGAGATAGAAAATATTGTGTTGGTATATGTTTTATATGTACAAGTGAATTTTAGATGTTAAATATTTTGAATCAAATCAGGTTGATAGCATATTTTTTGAATAGGGGTAATGATATTTTTATTTCAGTAGATTTTACTTTAATGTAACAATTATAGGAAAAAGCTTTTGGAGACATACACCAAAACTTATAGAAGCATCTACTTTTACGTGCCCCGATTTTTCTCGTGCCTTTGTATTACAAACTGATGCTAGCGATTTTGATCTGGGTGTTGCTGTGTATATGAATTTCATCATATATCGTAATACCATCAGATAAATTAGATTTGCCGACTACTACACGATTATCATATGAATTATGGGAATTTATATGTATGTGTGTGTGTGTGAGTATGTATGTATATATGTGTGTGTGTGTGTGTGTGTCTGTGTGTATGAATTTCATAATATTATAAAATTTCATTATGTATGTTTGTGTTTGTGCATTACGTCATCACCTCTTTGTGTGTCATGCCAGACATTTAGTAGTATAAAATATTAGCATATAGGTATCAGAACTTTTTTTTTTAATCGTAGTATGTTTTTATACTCAAGATTGCTGGGTATTTTGTCATGCTTAAAATTGTCCAGCTTTAAAGTCTGCCTGCGAGAAATTTGTTTATATTACAGATTTTGTTTATTTAACTACGTCCGGCTTCTTTGGCTGAACTTCTTTTCATACGATCATGGGAATTTATAGTTTCTCTGTCCCTAATAAGTTCGTTTAGCTTTGGTATATGCTTTGAATGTAAGTGTGATTGTTAAGATCTAATAAATACTTGAGTATTGATAAGAAATTTGATATTATGTGTACATATGTATGTACATATCTACAAATTGATTTTATGCGTTTGACTCCGTGCTTGAATACATTTTTTTGTTTTTGTTGTTGTTGTAAATATTCACCAGGTTTTTTATGTATAGATGTGAAATATCTTCATAGTTTTTTTTATTTGAAATTAAAAGACGTTGTTTTAATTTTTATCTGTATTTACTTAAAAGTTTGTGAGGATTTTCTGTTTTAAGTAAAACTGAATTCCTTAAGATACATACTTTAGAGTAAAAGTAACTATAATAGAAATATTTCCTTTATTTAATTTACATTTGTTTAAAGTTGATGCAGCCTAATAGTCATCCAGCCGTAGGCTTTTTCACCACCTTTTACATTTATTTTAGAACATCTTGCATTGCCTTTTATACATTTACAAAAATTTTTAAATTAAACTAATCCGGCAGTCCAGCTTAGGTAATGACTTTTTTTTTTGCTAGCCAGCTTGCTTCTTTTTTTATTTTTTATTTTTGTGGATAAACATTTAAAATCAAAAGGGAGTTTAATATTGAAATTATTATATTCTTAATTGTTGAAAACAATCGCTACTTCTTTTGCGATAAAATTTTTTGAATTACTTTTGAAACCTTGTACATCTATGAAAATTATGTTATTTTTTATATTGCTTAATTAATACATATTCTAGTATATGATCATGAATAAGAATACAGTAAGTTGATTTTATTTTTTTTTTTTTGCTTACTATTTCAAATTAAAATTTTATTCAAATGTCCCCGCTACTGAATAAAAGGAGATTTTATCTTAAACTCTGGTACATTTAAAAGCGATTGAGATTCTTTCATATAGTAGCTTTGTTGGAATCTTAGATACATATAATATATAGATTTATATAACGTTTATTTATAAATTTTATTTTAAGATCAGCATCATATGGATATGAGACTGCACTTAAATGTACTTTTAAATTAGTTAATTCATAATGAACAATTTTATTTTCTTTTTGACTAGCGATCAACAGAAAACGAAGTCGTTTTCTTACAATTTAGGTAACCTCTCAACTGATCCTCTAGTATACAATATGACTTTGTATGTCAGCATTTCTGTCTACTTTTTGGCAGCGTTAGGGATAATTAAATTTTAAACTTTTTATTCTTCAAATTGTGTTATGTTTACATTAATAAGGTAAGAGTGTATGTTTATTTTATGAAAGGTGAGGTCCTATGGCTTTTATTTGATGTTCTGTGATTTATTTTTCTCATTTTACTAAAGTTCAGCGTATTGCGTATATATTTCTAATATATTTAAGTGAGTTTTTTGTATCTGTCAGACAGAGTGAACGTATCAGTTGGTCAGTCAGTCTCTCTTTTTATTTTATTAATTTTTTCTCCTAATGTGTTACTACTATTTTTTCAGATTTTAGAACTTGAAATAGAAAATATTTATATAATTAAAATATGTAAATATATGTATGTACGTACAAATTAGTTCATATACAAAAAAATAAATACATCTTTATCTAATAATCAACTATTCTAGAAAATCGATCTAAAATAACACATTTACCTCCATCACCAATTCACCCTCAGTGTTTTCATAAAGTGTTAGAAACATTGGAATATCTATGTTTGGGAGAATTTTTACTTGAAGTGTTTCTATATAAGATTTGATGGTTGACCCCTTGACGTTATTGTGGTTAACGTAGGCTGGGTTATATCGCATTCAGATGTAATCATTTCTCACTTAGAAAAGGTCCGCATCACCATCAATCATACCTGTATACAATACATTCATGAGTTGAGTTGATCCAGATACAATTGCTGTTTACAAATTAATGATTAGAATAAAGCTTTCTCATCACCTTCTAACAGGTTTAATATTTTGCTAGCATGCATGCTTTAGCATGCTTCTATCGATAATGATGTGAAAGTCCGACATTTAGTGGTGTTTCAATTAAAAATCTATACTATTAGAATTACGAATTCACTCTTTTGAATTTTTAACAAAGTAGATACATATGTATGTATTTCATTTTCCACAAAGTCTTAAAATTTCTTTGCTTATAAAAGTATGACTTGAGGACTTTTTTTAAATTATACCTGCTTCGGCATGCTTTCAATATTATTTTCGGTAAATTTATTTCATATTCATACAGATACAGATATAAAGTAAGATCTGTTTACATTCCATTTTACAATTTACGCATGCTTCAGCATGATTCTAGTTGAAGTCGGTATTTATTTAGTAAGTTTGTTTGATACCCATTCATACACATGTACATTGTTAAAGATTGGATATCAAAGTACAATTTCCTTAGTTTATCTAGAAATGAACAGAGTGAATATCTATTATAATAATTATATTCACACTTTAAAATTTTGTGTATTAGAGCTTTCGAAATGGAAAATGTACAGCTTTTACTATAAAAAGTGATAACATGATGTGTTTCTGAATATTTTGAACTCTTAAGTTTCCAAAATATTTCATACAGACCATCAAGTTTAGAGAATTCCAGTACATTAAGCTAATTATCTTCCCTGAGACCTAACATTCCTAATCAATCCCTAAAAAAAAAAACCAACACAAACTAGATTTTTCCTGTTTAATTTTATTTATATTTTCATTAAATTTCATCATTTTGTACATCTTCAAATTAATGTATACTGTATTTTGCACCTTTTTCTCATTCGTTGAGTTAACTTTAATCGCAAATATTTTAATGATGAGAGGAACTTTTCTATTTCATGCACTGAGTAAATCTTTATATATGTATATCATTCCACTTATATGAACCATTAATGCTAAATTCTTAACACATAATTCCTTTTAATGATCTATTAAATCATTCTACTATTGATGTTTTCATATTAAGTAATTTTTAATCCTCTATTTATGCATGAATTTTGCAGTGTTTATTAAACAATTCTTTAACATCATCTATTTGTAAGTTTTTTGGTATTCGTACCATTTCAAAAATATTTTCCATTGTCTTGGTTTTTTCGAGTGCAGCTTTTATATTCAACAATACTCACCATATAAACTTTGAGAATGTGTCAGTTACAGTCTACAAAAATCAATAATTTCTATTTTCTGTAGAATAGCCACTCACTTCATCTAAATCAGATCCATAAAAGATCATCTATTCCATTCATTACATCACTACAATGCACAAAAAATTTTCGAAATTTATTATGGAGTTCGTTTACTAAATTTCTTTTTAAAGACATTGAGTTGTTTTACAGTTTTTTGGAGAGTGTTGTGATCTACTTGATACACTTTCAGCTATTTATACTAAGATTTAGTTAATTTTCCAGTCTATAAATTCTAGTTCAGCTGTTCAATTTGTTTGCCAAAAAGATGATTTAATTTTTAGAATGTCTTTTTCAATTTAATGACTGTCTTCTATCTATAATTTTATATCCTTGAATTATATTAATGCCTTAGTCTTTATTAAAAATTCATCCTTTAGTTTCTCGATTTGAGATTCTAAAAACAATTTACTGATAACATTGTTCACAGTCAGTGAATGCTGATGATTCTGTATGTATGTATTGGTAGAAATTATATATTTTATTTAGTTTGCAAAATCAAATTTGTCATAGTATTTTCAAGTTTTATCAATCATAAAAGAAAATAAACCCACTGTTAAACCCCTTATTTGACCATCAACATGTATTTTATCTTTATTCAGTTTTAGATTTCTATCACCAAATTTCCTTTCATTATTGAAATCTTTAGGTGAGCCATAGTTTGTATCTAATTCATTTTTTCCTTCCAAGACTAATAACTCAATATAAGTATCTTCGCTGTTGGAAGGCTGTGAGTAAAAATCATCTTCTTCTTCATCGTCATAATCATTATCAGTATTAACATCATTAAATAAGATGGTATTATCAAATATTGTTCCTTTTGAAAGTTTCTTTAACTTCTTTCTATCTAGACTGATGGTTTTTGAGGCTTTAATACTTATATTATTTTCAGGTTCTATATTGTTTTTACTTTGTTCTTTCTTGTGTATTCCTTCAATATTTTTAGAGCAATTTATGAATTCTTTGAGAGATTCTGTTATAGGATCAAATATATCTCTTAGTTGTTCACGTGTATCTATTTCACCAGTTTTTATACTACGAAGCTTTTTCTTCAAGACACTTCTTATCAACACCAACTGTTTTAAAATTTTCTCATCCATGTTTAATAATAGCAAATAAGAGGTATCAGCTATCAGATCAGCTTATCAGGACCTGATCTGGTTTTCAGATCAGCTTATCAGGAGCTGGTCTGATTTTCAGATCAGCTTATCAGGACCTGATCTGGTTTACAGATCAGCTTATCAGGACCTGATCTGATTTTCAGATCAGCTTATCAGGACCTGATCTGGTTTTCAGATCAGCTTATCAGGAGCTGATCTGGTTTTCAGATCAGCTTATCAGGAGCTGGTCTGGTTTTCAGATCAGCTTATCAGGACCTGATCTGGTTTTCAGATCAGCTTATCAGGAGTTGGTTGGTTGGAGTTAATTTGAAATAGTAAGCAAAAAAAAAATAAAATCAGCTTACTGTATTCTTATTCATGATCATATACTAGAATATGTATTAATTAAGCAATATAAAAAATAACATAATTTTCATAGATGTACAAAGTTTCAAAAGTAATTCAAATAATTTTATCGCAAAAGAAGTAGCGATTGTTTTCAACAATTAAGAATATAATAATTTCAATATAAACTCCATTTTGATTTTAAATGTTTATCCACAAAAATAAAAAATAAAAAAAGAAGCAAGCTGGCTAGCAAAAAAAAAAAAGTCATTACCTAAGCTGGACTGCCGGATTAGTTTAATTTAAAAATTTTTGTAAATGTATAAAAGGCAATCCAAGATGTTCTAAAATAAATGTAAAAGGTGGTGAAAAAGCCTACGGCTGGATGACTATTAGGCTGCATCAACTTTAAACAAATGTAAATTAAATAAAGGAAATATTTCTATTATAGTTACTTTTACTCTAAAGTATGTATCTTAGGGCTAATAAATCAGTCAATGATTATTTGTATTTTATTTTTAAATCTTATTTAAACACAAAAATTTATTTCTCACTGCACAATTAAATCAAACTTAAACATCCAACACTGTAGATTTAAGTGTTGTTTAAATTTTACAAACACACCATATGTTTTGAGCATGTGTGTGTTTTTTGAAGGCACGTACATGAACATCATGTGGTCGTATTAAAATGAATTTCGTTTAATTTTCGCAAATGTACAACAAATGTAACACATATTTTCATATCATGAAATATATAAATAGAAAAATGCATTCTGATGCTCTTTTTGTATCATAAAATGTGTTTTTTGCTATTTCACTTTTCTGCAAATTGATAAATCAACTTTCTTGTTTATATTGAACAGCTGTTTTTTGGAAAGCTTTCCATAATATTGTAGTGCTACCGTACTTTCAATTTAATTTGATAATAACTTTAATTAACCACTGAAAAAATGAAAGTGTATTTAAACACATTTTAATTTTTAATGAAAATTAACTCAAACTATATTTAAACATTCACTGATTTATTAGCTATTAAGGAATTCAGTTTTACTTAAAACAGAAAATCCTCACAAACTTTTAAGTAAATACAGATAAAAATTAAAACAACGTCTTTTAATTTCAAATAAAAAAAACTATGAAGATATTTCACATCTGAAATTTATTTGCTGGTGGTTCAGCGATGTCTATATGCATTTCATTGTTGCTGTAACAAATCGTCAGTAGACTTCAACCACAAATCTTGAACAGTCACAAGATTTGTGGTTGAAGTCTACTGACGATTTGTTACAGCAACAATGAAATGCATGTAGACATCGCTGAACCACCAGCAAATAAATTTCAAATTAAAATACTTTTGACAATATGTCGATTAATAAATTTCTTAGATATTTCACATCTATACATAAAAAACCTGGTGAATATTTACAACAACAACAAAAACAAAAAAATGTATTCAAGCACGGAGTCAAACGCATAAAATCAATTTGTAGATATGTACATACATATGTACACATAATATCAAATTTCTTATCAATACTCAAGTATTTATTAGATCTTAACAATCACACTTACATTCAAAGCATATACCAAAGCTAAACGAACTTATTAGGGACAGAGAAACTATAAATTCCCATGATCGTATGAAAAGAAGTTCAGCCAAAGAAGCCGGACGTAGTTAACCCTTTCAGTATATTGTATCCATATGGATACACGCATTTTTAAAGTTGTTTTGTAAGACCCAGGACATATAATTAACTTGAACTTTTATTGAATACATTAACTTAAGTTCTTTTCTTTTATTTAAATAAAATTTTATTTCGCATTGTTTTGTTTTTTAATAAAAATTGTAGGTTTTTAAAAACATTATTTTTATTAATTTTTTTTTATCAAAAAGTTGGTTTAATATTCCACCTATTTTGTCAACCAATTTTCTCTCATTTTATGTCATAAATACACAGAAAACCTTTTTCCTCAGCATTTTGCATCAATATTTTTTTATTAAAATAATTATAAAAGCTGTGGGAATTTTTTCAAAACTCGTGTATCCATATGGATACAAATTTTAGTTGTGGGTGTACTTTAATGTAAACTTTGTGTAGAAAAGTAGAACAGTGTTTTTAATGTTTTTATGATAGATTTGTACAGAATTAGTAACATAGTTGACAATTTTACAAAAAAGTATATAAAAGATATATTTTGGCCATATACGGCAGGAAACCCATAAAATGGACATTTTATTTAGCACCAGAGGAATGACTTACAACTTTCGGCCGAAGCAGAGGAAAAGTTCTTACTGCTTTCTGAGTTTTTGCCATATAGTTACACAACTTTCAAGAAATATTCCTGAGCAAAACAACCACACAAGTTATTTTAAAAATTAATGTATAACTTTAAGTTTGTGAACTTACATCAAAAAGGGATCTGGATCCCAGGAAGAGTTAAAGAAAATAGATTTGTTAAAATTTACCTAAAGTTGGAAAAGAATTCAAAACAGAAGGTCGTGGAAACTTCGACTACCGCATAAAAATATCAGACAATATGTATCTGCTAAGATAGCTTAATGAAGGAATTGCGCAACTAGTTTCTACTATACAGGGCCATAAACCTCTGGATGTATTGGATAGATTTTGTGGTGAACAGAAGAAAAATGTAGATATTTCGAAACCAAACATAGTTGCACTATCGAAAAAATAGACAAACTGGATTTTATTCTATCATTGTATAGAATTTCCATCATATATAGAAAGTGGGTTTTAAAAATGTTTGATAATTTTATTGATTTTTGGTGAACTAACAATAACAAATGCATGGACTTGTTGGGTTTTCGTAATAACGTTGTAAATGGGCGGATTTACGTAATCCATTACGATTTCACCGAAATCAACATTGGCCGGAAAATATTGCAGATACAAACGTGAAGGATGCGAGTGATAAACGCGACTCAAAATTGATATGCTTTAAGGCGTATTATTATAAAGAAATTATTGGTTTTTCATTTAGGTAATTGCATGATTCAATATCAATTGAAGTTTAATCGATTTTTAATTTCTTAATTTGGCAGCTACATATATTATGAAGTTGTTTGCTTTCAACTTTTTTAGATTATTACTGCCTTATTCCTAAAAAGTAATTTTGTTTAATAAAATGTTTATAAAACAAATTTTGTATGAAAAACTGCTTTGTAAAAACATCAAAAATATCTTTTATGAATAAGGGCCTTACTAATTAATTACATTTTGCAGAAATGTTCACTTACGTAAGTAAAAAAGTTGAAAAACTAATATATATTTAAATATAAACGAACATAAAATCAAAGAATTTTTCTATACCATTAAGTAAATTTGTATCCATATGGATACATTCCAAAAAGCAGCTTTGGATTTGCAAATTTGTAAAAAAAATGATTGATTATTGTTTCTAAGACCAATAGTAGCAAAAATCCAAAAAATTAGATTTTTTGGACCATTCAGTTAAAACTTGTAGCTAAAGGGTTAAATAAACAAAATCTGTAATATAAACAAATTTCTCGCAGGCAGACTTTAAAGCTGGTCAATTTTAAGCATGACAAAATACCCAGCAATCTTGAGTATAAAAACATACTACGATTAAAAAAAAAAAGTTCTGATACCTATATGCTAATATTTTATACTACTAAATGTCTGGCATGACACACAAAGAGGTGATGACGTAATACACAAACACAAACATACATAATGAAATTTTATAATATTATGAAATTCATACACACAGACACACACACACACACACACATACATACATACTCACACACACACACACATACATATAAATTCCCATAATTCATATGATAATCGTGTAGTAGTCGGCAAATCTAATTTATCTGATGGTATTACGATATATGATGAAATTCATATACACAGCAACACCCAGATCAAAATCGCTAGCATCAGTTTGTAATACAAAGGCACGAGAAAAATCGGGGCACGTAAAAGTAGATGCTTCTATAAGTTTTGGTGTATGTCTCCAAAAGCTTTTTCCTATAATTGTTACATTAAAGTAAAATCTACTGAAATAAAAATATCATTACCCCTATTCAAAAAATCTGCTATCAACCTGATTTGATTCAAAATATTTAACATCTAAAATTCACTTGTACATATAAAACATATACCAACACAATATTTTCTATCTCCATAAGAATAGCAACGTCAATAGCGTAGAAAACATATACACATTCATTTGTAAATATGTATGAAAAACTCTCGCAGGCCAAACAATACACACAAGCAATGATATTCTTCAAAGTAAAAATAGATACAATCACATACATTAATACAACAACATATACATACATACATTACCAAATACATTCCCTACCCACTTCCATTGACAACATGGTTGCCACTCTCTGTAGCTATTAGATTATTTCCCCAGAGATCGCAAACATAAATGCAATACAATAACCCTACATAAGCATACCAACGATAACAATCACTACATACATACAAATTCATAGATCGCTTGTAACTACCCTGCAGTCAGACTGGGAGCAAGTGTCTTTGTGTCAACACTAAAATTCTGGTTAAAACTTTGGTATAAAAAGTTTTCTTCTATCCGTCACTATAAAAGAAGGAGAGAGGTGGAATTGTCAATACACATACATTTGTATGTTCGTAAATTATAGAAATGTATCAGTAAATAACTGTCTGGTTAGTATGTCTCATGACCCCCTAAGAACTACGTAGTCACTACCTAGTGAATTGTATTTTTATTAGTAGTGTTTCAAAGTATTGTATGGGGTATAATTATATAGTAGTACTGGTGACAAGCTAGTCAGCACAGTTTCTACTGGGTATAATGATTGTCTGCCACTACAACAAAAGTATCGGACACCGGCAGACATACAAGTAAATACAAAAACACATACTCATACATACACACACTCACACACACTCACATATACATACATACATCCATACACTGTAAGCACAACGCTTCTCTACAATAACAACAAAAGCTGTATACACAAGTATACATACATACACATACACAAAGTATCAAACTCACACACACACACACACATATATATATCCAAGAAAATACCCAAAATCCCCTCATTTGTAACAGGGTTGCCACCCTTTTTGATTTTTCCCGGTTGAATTCCCAAAACAGGACTCAGGCCACCATTACCACTCTTCTTGTGTCACTACTATTTTTTCAGA
Organism: Tachina lurida; assembly: GCA_944452675.1. Taxonomy (NCBI): domain Eukaryota; kingdom Metazoa; phylum Arthropoda; class Insecta; order Diptera; family Tachinidae; genus Tachina; species Tachina lurida. The sequence continues at coordinate 70,010,381 of OX101754.1, forward strand.
TTTTACTACTTGAAATAGGAAATATATGTATAATTTTTAAAAGTATTAATATATACATACATAGGTAAATATATGTATGTATGTATACAAAGAAATACATGTTACATGTTAACTTAGTTACCTCCATCATCAATTCACCGTCAGTGTTTTCATATTGTGTTAGAAACATTGGAATATCTATGTTTGGTAGAATTTTTACTTCAAGTGTTTCTATATAAGGTTTGGTGGTTGACCCCCTGACGTTATTGTGGTTAACGTAGGCTGGTTGTATCGCATTCAGATGTAATCATTTCTCACTTAGAAAAGGTCCTCATCACCATCAATCATACCTGTATACATTCAAGAGTTGAGTTGATCCAGATACAATTGCTGTCTACAAATTAATGATTAGAAAAAAGCTTTCTGATTACCTTCTAACAGGTTTAATATATTGCTAGCATGCATGCTTTAGCATGCTTCTATCGATAGTGACGCGAGAGTCCAACATTTAGTGGTGTTTCAATTAAGAATCTATACAATTAGCATTACGAATTCACTCTTTTGAATTTTTAACAAAGTAGATACATATGTATGTATGTATTTGATTTGCCACAAAGTCTTAAAATTTCTTTGCTTATAAAAGTATGACGTGAGGAATTCTTTTAAATTATACATGCTTAAGCATGCTTCCAATATTTTTTTCGGTAAATTTATGTCATACTCATACAGATACAGATATAAAGTAAGACCTGTTTACATTACATTTTACAATTTATGCATGCTTCAGCATGATTCTAGTTGAAGTCTGTATTTATTTAGTAAGTTTGTTTGATACCCATTCATACACATGTACTTTGTTAAAGATTGGATATCAAAGTCCAATTTCCTTAGTTTATCTAGAAATGAACAGAGTGATAATCTATTATAATAACCCCATATTCACAATTTAAAATTTTGTGTGCTAGAGCTTTCGAAATGGAAAATGTACACCTGTAGCGTGTTCTAACTATCACTACGACTAACATTGCGTAGTTAACATTTAAAGTCAACTTGACCGTAATATACATAATATCCAATGGCATTGAAATTATTTTTGCACTGGACATTTGACACTCATGCAAATGCATTCGGCAGACTGCAACGTAAATATGTATCTTGTACAAATGACACTCAGCAGTCTGATCGAAGGCCGCAGCATAATGCATTTGAGTGAATCATAATTAATAACCACATTTGTTTATATAATAAATATAAACAATACAAAATCCATGTTTTCCAAATTTCTTATGAGACACACGCCGCACGCCTACCGTGGGAAACTAAAAGGAACAATTTGCTTATTAAGCATATACCTTTTCTTTTCCCTCTTATGTTAAGATAGGTTAAGCTTTATTCTCATAACTAGTATATAAGACAATGTATTTTTATTTTAAAATTAATTATTAAACAACATTCCTAGAGCTCCTAGTAGAGCTCAGGAAATATTCTTTATTTTGAAATAAATAAAATAAATTTGATCAAAACAAACCACTATAAATAATTAAATAAAATTACTTTTATTACATGGCGATCCTGCCAATTTCTGAGAGTGCTACTTTTAGCACCCGGAAATAATTTTTTTTTGGGTCCTGGCAGATCAGCCAAAAAACGATCTGCCAGTGGAATATGTCCTTCTGGCCAAAAGGCAGAATAGATAAAAAGAAGTAAAAACAACTACGCAACAAATCAGTTAGATTACCAGCAGCAGCGAAAGCAACAAGAGAGCAACAAGAAGGCAACAACAGCAATACCCATAGCTTGTGGGATGTTATTAGATTACTTACTACAACCTAAATAACCACCAACAAATATAAAAAGCCACCACCATAAGGGGAAGACAGCAATATAAATCAACCAAGGAAGATGCCAGCAAAATTCAACAACAAATAAGTATAACAAAAACACTAAAAAACTAATAAAGAAGTGCACTAACTGCGGTGCACTCTTAGGTCAGTAGGCGTTAACCGCCGTTGACAAACATTATAACTACCATATTTTTTTTTACTTATCCTCAATACTATAACACTATATTAACATAAATAAATTTTAAGTTAAATAGTACTTTTATAATTAATTTTTTTAATGTAATTAATTTTGTAAGGCCATTATAATGGATAACATAAATAGAAAACAAAACAAAAAACATATTAATGTTATTTTTGAAAAAGAAGGAATTTCCTTAGAGCAAGAAATAGAATATTTAGCAAAGATTTCAGTAAAGCAAACGATTTAGACAAAATATAACCAAATTAAACGTTTTAGCAATTTTTTTTAATTTACTGATGGAATGGAAAGATATTTTGAATAAGGCACGAATTATAAAAGAAGATTTAGAACGGTCATATAAGTGTATCAATATTGATAGACCAATTAAAAATGAAACAATTATTCATCATTTTCAAATAATTCTTAAAAAATTAGAAGAAATAAGAGTTTTATTTAATGTTTATTACAATAGACTAACAGTAGCTCACCAAAGAGCAGCAGACGCATTTTTCCTTGATTTAACAAGCAGAATTTCAAAACTAGCCGATAAAAAAATCGATACAAATCGAACTACCAAATTCAATACACGAAAGTGTAACATTTAATATTTCTATGGCTATAACTGAATCCACAATGACTCAAACTGTAGTAGACTTTTTAAATACAGCTTCAAAGCTTATTATAGACTTTGATGGAAAATCAGAAAATTTACGATCCTTTGTTGACTCCTTATACCTAGTAGATTCAATAAAAGGTACTCACGAAGCAGTTGCAGTATCACTAATAAAAACAAAATTAAAAGGAAACGCCAGAAATCTAATAAATAATGAAGCAACTATATCCGAAATAATAAACAAATTAAAAATTAGCGTCAAGGGAGAATCTGTGGAAGTATTAACGGCAAAAATTTTAAATATAAAACAAAACAATAAAACTGCTAACGCGTATTGCAGTGAAATAGAAAATTTAACCAAGGCATTAGAAACCGCATACATTTCAGATGGATTGTCATGCGACCTAGCTACAAAGTATTCCACACAAACTGCCGTAAAGGCATTAACTAAAAACTGCACCATAGATAAAGTTATGCTTATCATGGAGGCAGGACAATTTAATAGCATGAACGATGCTATAAGTAAATTTGTCAATAGTTGTACAGACGCCACAGGTCAACAAAATACTGTTTTGTACTATGGACAAAAGTACAAATCTGGAAACAATTACCGTGGTAATAACACACGATCACGTCGGAGAAATAATTACCCACGTAGAAATAATAACAACAACTATAATAACAACAATAATAATAATAACAATTATTACAGAAACCAACAAATATTTAATAATAATCGTAGGAACAATAACTACGTAAGAGCAACAGAATCAAATGATAATGGTTCGGAAAACTCCGAACTTCCCCTAGGATCAAATCAGTAAAAATTTACCATCTTAATCTAAACTTGAGCTTCTTTATAAATATTCAATTAGGCAGTACTAACACTACACTCACACTCTTAGTAGACACTGGCGCAGATATTTCATTAATAAAATCAAAATTTTTTAAACAAAACCAAATTAACACTAATAAAACAACAACTTTAAGTGGAATAGGACAGGGTAATATAGAATCAATTGGAAATACATTTTGCGATATAAAATTTAAAAACTTTTTAATACCACATTACTTCCAAGTAGTAGATAATAATTTTCCAATACCATGCGATGGAATAATTGGCATGGACTTTATGAAACATTATAACTGTATATTGGATTTCAAACAAGATAATGATTACCTTATCCTTAGACCATTTAATATACCACATACAATAGATATACCGATTACGAATAACTGCAATGAAATTAATATACCTCCAAGATGTGAAGTCATACGTCAAGTAAATTTTACCAATTCAAATAATGAATTATTAATTCCAAATCAAGAAATTGAACCAGGTGTTTTTATACCAAATACATTAGTTAAATCTGACAAAGCATTTATTCGTATTCTAAACACTAATAACACCATTACTAAAATCAAACAAAGTAACATAAAAACTGAAAACATCTCTGATTATGACATTATCAAAGAAAATTTAGGCAAAAATTCAAAAAGAAAATCAGAAATATTAAAAATATTACAGAAACATTTTCCACAACAATTTAAAACAACATTAACAAAACTATGTTCAACATATAGTGATATTTTCAGTTTGGAATCAGAAACAATAACAACTAATAATTTTTATGAACAAAAATTGAGAGTAAAAGATAAAGAACCAGTATATTTTAAAAATTATCGTATACCACATACACATAAAGAAGAAATTGACAAACAAGTGAAAAAATTAATAGACGATAAGATTATTGAACCTTCCTATTCTGAATACAACAGTCCAGTCTTGTTAGTACCAAAGAAATCACTTCCTAACTCTGACCAAAAAAGATGGAGACTTGTCATAGATTACAGACAAATAAATAAAAAATTAATTGCAGATAAATTCCCATTACCTAGAATTGATGATATATTAGACCAACTAGGTAGAGCAAAATATTTTTGCTGTTTAGACTTAATGTCAGGCTTTCACCAGATCAGTTTAGAGAAAAACTCTAGAGACTTAACAGCTTTTTCAACCAACAATGGTTCATACAGATTTACTAGATTATCTTATGGTTTAAAGATAGCACCCAATTCCTTTCAACGAATGATGACACTTGCTTTCAGTGGTTTAAAACCAGACCAAGCCTTTCTATATATGGATGACTTAGTCATACTGGGATGCTCCGAAAAGCACATGCTTTCGAATTTGAAAAACGTTTTCGATCTATGCCGAAAGTACAATCTTAAATTACATCCTGAAAAATGTTCATTCTTCATGAGAGAAGTAACATATGTACCTTGGTCACAAATGTACATATAAAGGAATATTACCAGACGATAGTAAATATTCAATCATTGAAAACTATCCAACACCAACTAACGCAGATAGTGCAAAAAGATTCGTAGCTTTTTGTAACTACTATCGAAGATTTATTAAAAATTTTTCTGAATACTCCAGACATTTAACAAAATTATCCAAGAAAAATACACCCTTTGAATGGACGAAAGATTGTGATTTTGCATTTAAATATCTCCAAAACGCATTAATGAGTCCAACCTTATTACAGTATCCTGATTTTGCCAAGGAATTTTGTATAACAACAGATGCAAGTAAACACGCTTGTGGAGCTGTTTTAACACAACAACACGAAGATAAACATTTACCTATTGCTTATGCATCAAAAACATTCACAAAAGGAGAAAGTAATAAATCAACAATTGAGCAAGAATTAACTGCAATTCATTGGGCAATTACCCACTTCAGACGATATATATATGGAAAACATTTTCTTGTCCGTACTGATCATAGACCACTTTCTTATTTATTTTCAATGAAAAACCCAAGCTCCAAGTTAACAAGAATTAGACTAGATTTAGAAGAATATGATTTTACAGTAGAATATCTTAGGGGAAAAGATAACTATGTTGCCGACGCTTTATCGCGAATTACAATAAATGACCTAAAAGACATGAATAATAAAATTTGTTCTATATTAAAAGTCACGACTAGATCGATGACCAATACAAAAGACAAGAATAGTAATACACTAAATAAACAGCATAAATTTGATAAAAATAATGATAATCCCAGTATATATATGTACCTTTAACAAACACTGACGTCAGAAAATACTATAAACTAAAGATTTCCCCCGGAAGATGTTATATCAAACGTAGCAAATCTATAGTAACATATATACATATTAATGATTTGTTTACTAACGAGAATTTCGACTTAGGACAATTTTTCTCTAGGCTCGAAAAAGTGGCCGGTAAACACAATATATATAATTTACAAGTGGCACCTAGTGAGAAAATTTTCGAATTTATCTCTATTAATGAATTTAAAATTATGGGCAATAAAATATTAAATAAAATTAAAGTACCGCTACTAAATAAAAAGACCCAAATCAATAATAAGAATGCCAAGGCAATTCTTGAAATTATGCTGCAATATCACGATGATCCTATAGAAGGAGGACATTGTGGAATATATAGAACATTAGAAAAAATAAAAAGATATTACTATTGGAAAAATATGTCCAAGGACATATCTAAATACGTAAAAACATGTCACAAATGTCAAACTGCTAAAACTTTAAAACATAACAAAAGTCCAATGACTGTGACACCAACGCCAACAAAACCATTTGATACGGTAGTGGTAGACACAATAGGACCATTCCCAAAATCATTATTTGGAAATGAATACGCAATCACAATAATATGTGATTTAACTAAATATTTAGTAACTATACCAATACAAGACAAAAGCGCTATAACAATCGCTAAGGCAATATTTGAAAATTTTATACTTACCTATGGTCCAATGAAGACGTTCATTTCGGACATGGGAACAGAATATAAAAATTCGATATTAACAGAACTTTCTAATCTACTAAAAATTGAAAAATTAGCTTCGACAGCTCATCACCACCAAACAGTAGGCACAATAGAAAGAAGTCATAGAACTTTCAATAAATACGTACGTTCCTATATATCTATAGACAAATTTGATTGGGACGAATGGCTAAAATATTTTACTTATTGGTTTAATACAACACCTTCAACAATACATAATTATTGTCCCTATGAGTTAGTCTTTGCAAAAACGCCTAACAGTTTTCAGATTTTTAATGTAGATAAAGTAGCACCATTATATAATATAAAGGACTATGCCAAAGAAACAAAATTTAGGTTAGAAGTAGCATATAAGAGAGCCCAACAATTATTAGATAAAAATAAAATTAAGCAAAAATTAAACTATGATAAGGATATAATTGATTATAACTTTAAAATAGGAGATCTAGTTTTACTCAAAAATGAAGCAGGTCATAAGTTAGAAATACAATATAGAGGACCTTACAAAATTAAGAAAATTGACTTAAGAAATAATGTAACAATAGTTGATAAGACAACTAATAAAACACAAGTAGTGCATAAAAATAGGCTAAAGTTATATAAAAGTAAATAAAATTAATGTACACGTATGTCCGGACTACGAATACATATACATATATAATAATAATAAAAAATATTTCTTTACAATTTAAAACACAAAACTATTTACATAAGAAAAACAAAATTTGTAAAAGAATGTCCATAAATTTATCGTTATATGAACATTCTTATAAAAGGTGGAGGTGTAGCGTGTTCTAACTATCAATACGACTAACATTGCGTAGTAAACATTTAAAGTCAACTTGACCGCAATATACATAACATCCAATGGCATTGAAATTATTTTTGCGCTGGACATTTGCCACTCATGCAAATGCATTCGGCAGACTGCAACGTAAATATGTATCTTGTACAAATGTTATTTGACACTCACCATTCTGATCGAAGGCCGCAGCATAATGCATTTGAATGAATCATAATTAATAACCACATGTGTTTATATAATAAATATAAACAATACAAAATCCATGTTTTCCAAATTTCTTATGAGACACACGCCGCACGCCTACCGTGGGAAACTAAAAGGAACAATTTGCTTATTAAGCATATACCTTTTCTTTTCCCTCTTGTGTTAAGATAGGTTAAGCTTTATTCTCATAACTAGTATATAAGACAATGTATTTTTATTTTAAAATTAATTATTAAACAAAATTCCTAGAGCTCCTAGTAGAGCTCAGGAAATAATCTTTATTTTGAAATAAATAAAATAAATTTGATCAAAACAAACCACTATAAATAATTAAATAAAATTACTTTTATTACACACCTTTTACTATAAAAAGTGATAACATGATGTGTTGCTGAATATTGCACTGTGTTCTAATTCATTTTGAACTCTTAAGTTTTCACAATATTTCATACAGACCATCAAGTTTAGAGAATTGCAGTACATTAGGCTAATTATCTTCCCTGAGACCTAACATTCCTAATCAATCCTTCAAAAAACCAATACAAACTATATTTTTCCTTTTTAATTTTATTTATATTTTCATTAAATTTCAACATTTTGTACATCTTCAAATTACTGTATACTGTGTTTTGCACCTTTTTCTCATTCGTTGAGTTAATTTTAATCGCAAATATTTTAATGATGAGATGAACTTTTCTATTTCATGCACTGAGTAAATCTTTATACAGTTACTCACAGAAATATTTTGCTTATGTAAATCTCAACAAATTTGCAAAAAGAATGCTAAATAAAAATGTCTTGTTTGAAAAATTCATGTTTATTTTTTTACATATTAAATAAGAGAAGTCTTAACTACAAATATTTTAATTAAAATTAAAAAAAAAATGAGACATTATTAGATTTAATTGAACTATAGTGAATTTTTAATCAGAAATAATTTCTTAATCAGGCTTGAGTTCAGTAATTTCAATTCTTATGAATGAAATATTTTTATTAATTAATGTGAGTATCTAAAGAATAGAAGAAAAATTAAACTAGACACTATTAGCTGGGGGAAATACCGATATTTTTCTGTGCAGCCACGCACTTCATCAGCACCCACGTCTATCTACTGGGGTAGAGATTATTATTAACATCAGCTATTAAACTTAAATTTCTATGAAATGGAATATGAGAATTGATTGTGTATACAATTATTGATTTGCCTTTGGCAAACACATTTGTAAGTATCACTATTCATTTTCTGTTTTTCCATTTTCTATTTAGGTTAGCACGAAGTTATATCACTCTACTTATGTATGTTTAACTATTCTTACTTATCTTTTACGATCATCACATTAATTATTTTTACTTATTCGATGCACCATCGGTACATACATATAAGTATTATTGTAGTGGCTTTATGTTACTTTGTTTTTGCTTTCTACAGTTGACTTAGCTTTCCAGCATTCTGAAGCAGTTCTGGCCAAGTGAACAGTGATCGCCAAGTGAACATATTTTTGTCACGTGCCCATGATGAATTAAATGAGACATTATTAGATTTAATTGAACTATAGTGAATTTTTAATCAGAAATAATTTCTTAATCAGGCTTGAGTTCAGTAATTTCAATTCTTATGAATGAAATATTTTTATTAATTAATGTGAGTATCTAAAGAATAGAAGAAAAATTAAACTAGACACTATTAGCTGGGGGAAATACCGATATTTTTCTGTGCAGCCACGCACTTCATCAGCACCCATGTCTATCTACTGGGGTAGAGATTATTATTAACATCAGCTATTAAACTTAAATTTCTATGAAATGGAATATGAGAATTGATTGTGTATACAATTATTGATTTGCCTTTGGCAAACACATTTGTAAGTATCACTATTCATTTTCTGTTTTTCCATTTTCTATTTAGGTTAGCACGAAGTTATATCACTCTACCTATGTATGTTTAACTATTCTTACTTATCTTTTACGATCATCACATTAATTATTTTTACTTATTCGATGCACCATCGGTACATACATATAAGTATTATTGTAGTGGCTTTATGTTACTTTGTTTTTGCTTTCTACAGTTGACTTAGCTTTCCAGCATTCTGAAGCAGTTCTGGCCAAGTGAACAGTGATCGCCAAGTGAACATATTTTTGTCACGTGCCCATGATGAATTAAATGAGACATTATTAGATTTAATTGAACTATAGTGAATTTTTAATCAGAAATAATTTCTTAATCAGGCTTGAGTTCAGTAATTTCAATTCTTATGAATGAAATATTTTTATTAATTAATGTGAGTATCTAAAGAATAGAAGAAAAATTAAACTAGACACTATTAGCTGGGGGAAATACCGATATTTTTCTGTGCAGCCACGCACTTCATCAGCACCCATGTCTATCTACTGGGGTAGAGATTATTATTAACATCAGCTATTAAACTTAAATTTCTATGAAATGGAATATGAGAATTGATTGTGTATACAATTATTGATTTGCCTTTGGCAAACACATTTGTAAGTATCACTATTCATTTTCTGTTTTTCCATTTTCTATTTAGGTTAGCACGAAGTTATATCACTCTACCTATGTATGTTTAACTATTCTTACTTATCTTTTACGATCATCACATTAATTATTTTTACTTATTCGATGCACCATCGGTACATACATATAAGTATTATTGTAGTGGCTTTATGTTACTTTGTTTTTGCTTTCTACAGTTGACTTAGCTTTCCAGCATTCTGAAGCAGTTCTGGCCAAGTGAACAGTGATCGCCAAGTGAACATATTTTTGTCACGTGCCCATGATGAATTAAATGAGACATTATTAGATTTAATTGAACTATAGTGAATTTTTAATCAGAAATAATTTCTTAATCAGGCTTGAGTTCGGTAATTTCAATTCTTATGAATGAAATATTTTTATTAATTAATGTGAGTATCTAAAGAATAGAAGAAAAATTAAACTAGACACTATTAGCTGGGGGAAATACCGATATTTTTCTGTGCAGCCACGCACTTCATCAGCACCCATGTCTATCTACTGGGGTAGAGATTATTATTAACATCAGCTATTAAACTTAAATTTCTATGAAATGGAATATGAGAATTGATTGTGTATACAATTATTGATTTGCCTTTGGCAAACACATTTGTAAGTATCACTATTCATTTTCTGTTTTTCCATTTTCTATTTAGGTTAGCACGAAGTTATATCACTCTACCTATGTATGTTTAACTATTCTTACTTATCTTTTACGATCATCACATTAATTATTTTTACTTATTCGATGCACCATCGGTACATACATATAAGTATTATTGTAGTGGCTTTATGTTACTTTGTTTTTGCTTTCTACAGTTGACTTAGCTTTCCAGCATTCTGAAGCAGTTCTGGCCAAGTGAACAGTGATCGCCAAGTGAACATATTTTTGTCACGTGCCCATGATGAATTAAATGAGACATTATTAGATTTAATTGAACTATAGTGAATTTTTAATCAGAAATAATTTCTTAATCAGGCTTGAGTTCAGTAATTTCAATTCTTATGAATGAAATATTTTTATTAATTAATGTGAGTATCTAAAGAATAGAAGAAAAATTAAACTAGACACTATTAGCTGGGGGAAATACCGATATTTTTCTGTGCAGCCACGCACTTCATCAGCACCCATGTCTATCTACTGGGGTAGAGATTATTATTAACATCAGCTATTAAACTTAAATTTCTATGAAATGGAATATGAGAATTGATTGTGTATACAATTATTGATTTGCCTTTGGCAAACACATTTGTAAGTATCACTATTCATTTTCTGTTTTTCCATTTTCTATTTAGGTTAGCACGAAGTTATATCACTCTACCTATGTATGTTTAACTATTCTTACTTATCTTTTACGATCATCACATTAATTATTTTTACTTATTCGATGCACCATCGGTACATACATATAAGTATTATTGTAGTGGCTTTATGTTACTTTGTTTTTGCTTTGTACAGTTGACTTTTCCAAAAAAAAACTACATATGTATGTATGTAGTCGTAGGTATACACTCTCGATCAGATGATTAGAAGATCCTGAATTGAAATAAATAAGAATTTGATTTTCGAAATATTGGCAAAAATTTTAAATCAGTGCGAAAGTTGTTACTTTGCCACAAAATAGGACTTTCGTAACCTAAAAATTTTTGAGAACTTTCATTTAAAATCTAAAATTTGTTCAAAAGATTATCTTCATAAAATAGCCAGGCTTCATAAAAAAAATTTAACTTTGAAAGAACAATTAATTTAAAATCTAAGCGTCAATTTCACCAACCCTATTTAAATATATTTAATATATACCATATACATAAATCAATGCATATTTAAATATCGATTTTGATTAACTTTTGTATGGAAAAATTACTTTTAATTTTATGAATTAATATTTAAATAAGTTGGTAAACTTGGCCCTAAATCTTGAAAACATCGAAATTAAAATAAATAAATAAAACAATTTTAAATAAAATTGAAATTTCACTTAAAATATTAGAGCTTTACAAATATTTTTAAAATAAATAAAGATTTCAGTAAAAAAATTTTTTTAACTAAAAATATAAACTTAACAAGAAACCTAAACTTCCTCAAAAAACAAAGTAATATAAAAAGAAATCCTTAAAATCAAAACTTTCACTAAAAACTTAATTTTCGCTTAAAAATTCAAAGTTAATTTTTCCAAAAAATTAGAAGTTTGAAAAAAAAATTCCCAAAAAAATTAAATTTCAACAAAAAAAAATTTAAACTTCACAAAAACCAATCGATATATCGTCGGTTGGTTTCTGGTTTGCGGCACAGTATATTCAAAATACATTGTGTCTGCAGCAAACCAGAAACCAACCGACGATATACCAAAAGTTAAGATTTCAAACAAATTGAATTAAAACACAAAAATTGGAACTATGCGACACAGGGAATTTACGAGAAAAAAATTTAAATAACAAATCAATTGGGTGCCCCTGTGGCTGAGTGGTAGCGATGATAGCTAGCCTCTCGGTCCAGAGGTCGTGGGTTCAATTCCCGCCATATACCCTGGGTGTTTTCCGCAGACAAGTTAATAACTTCGCGGGTTTTGTTGTGTTAAAAATATAAAAATAATAAAAAAAAAATCAACTTGTTCAGTAAAATATTAAAAAAAATCGAAATTTCGCAAAAAATCAAATTTAATAAAAATATCAATAATTAAAATTGTTTGAAAATGAAATCTTAAATTCGAATAATAAACAGAAAAATCAATTTCAAATATTTAAGCCTTATTTATAAGTATTTACACTGTCTCGAAATCTAGTACTTTCGAGATTTCGAGATAAATCAAGCTGCTTTTTTCCAGATTTCCCAAGTATTTATTTATTCTTTACTTTACCCTGTACAACAAAAGGTAAGTGAATTAGCTGCGGCCTGCTTAAAAAAGTGTGTGCATTGGCTACAATGCAGTTGTTTGGTTGTAATTTTGGATAAAATAAATCTTGATAAATGTCAAAAAAATTTGGTGTAAGCGGTATATATTTAAATAAAGATTTTAATCAAAATATGCTAGATTTTGTGCTGATGTAAATGCCCTATTATTAATAACAAATAATTTTATTTTATATAAAAATAAATTTTTTATGGAAAGTTGTTTTATAAACCTTTTATAAATCAAAAATATTTTTTGCGAATACGAATTTAAAAAATTTAGCTAGACATGCTAAACCGTCAACAAATAAATTTTTGAAATTTTTTAAAAATATTTTTTAGGAATCTCAAAGCCCAAAGGAAAACTTTTCTTCATGAAGGCCAGCAGGAGTGTCATGCCTGCAGCTGCTTTAAAGAATTGATTTGAATTTCAAAGAATTATTTATTTCAAAGTGGTCTGTGTGGCTCATCGCTGGCTGATTTGAAATTAATATAATAAAAAAATCTCGTTACAAATGAATTCTACTCTGTTGGGAATTGCCAATAAGTTTTTAATTTAATTCTGTAGCTTAAGTCGTTAATTTCACCTCCAGCTTGCAAATTCAAACAAATTACTTTAATTAAAAAAAAAAAAAGACAACAGTTAAAAAGACTAACATTAACTGGATTTTAATAAATCGTTTGGTTGGTTTCTTTCATTTATATTTACATTCACTTGCGCCATTCTCTTTCTTGAAAACCAAAACTGTCAACAAATAATAGATGTCCGTACGCGTTAGCTCTTGGCCAGCAGCCGTCCCGTCCCGTCCCGTCCGTCCTTCTGTCGGTCTACTAAGCGTGAATCTAATGAAAATCTACATACCTACAATTTTTTTTGTCTTTCTAACCAAACATCAACATGTGTTTAATGGTTTGAGACTTGTAACTTGTTTCCTCTAAACAAGTTCTTTTTCCATACCGACCGATACAAAAGCTCGTGGAATAAATGTATTTTTTTTTTCAAAGATTTTACAGGATTTTGAGACTGACGATAAATGCGTTTCCCACCGATGTTCGTATCGATTTAATGCTTGGATGCACATGTGTAAATTGTTTCTATTTTTTTTTTTTTGGTTTGTCTTTTGCGTGTCTCTATTTAAATAGAGCATGAAAAATTGCGGTTGATTACACTGTGATACACAAAAAATATTCAGGGATTCTAATGTACCAATTCTATTTTATTGGAGTTCATGGATGACGAAAATACCGTTGGTTTTTTTAGGTCACTTCATAAACTGATTTTATAACGGTAAATGTAGTGAAAAACGGGGTTTCTTAGATTTTCAGTTGTAACTTCTTTGTTTCCCAACGGATTTCTTTTAACTTTTCGTTGGTGAAAAGAATCGAATATTATCTTTCAATAAAGATATAGTTTTTGTAAATCGACTAAGAAATGGCTAAGTTACAGTCGTTGAAGTGTACAAAAAATCCATTAAAAAGTATTCTTTTGTAACTCATAAGCAACTTATAGCCTGAGGAAAACAAAAGAATACTTTTTTAATTGGTTTTTTGTACACTTCAACGACTGTAACTTAACCATTTCTTAGTCGATTTACAAAAAATATATCTTTATTGAAAGATAATATTTGAGCCTTTTAACCAACGAAAAGTTAAAAGAAATCCGTTGGGAAACAAAGAAGTTACAACTGTTTAAAACAGCAGATCGATACTTTTATATGAAAAGTAGGTTACGTTACATTACATCTCTATAACCAATTGCATTACTTTTCACATAACAATATCGATCAGCTGTTTCCTACTCTTGCAGTTACTTTACATTACAGTGGGGTAACTGAGCCTTAAGGCCGTGTTAATCCCTGCTTTCGAAAGCTTAATTTATGTCGAACGTTACCGACATCGTGCGATTGACCCTAAATTTCTTACAATTGCTTAATGTAAGAGCTTTAATATTTTTGTTTTTAGCAAACTGCACAATTTTAAATAAATTTTTTTTTTAAATAAGACTTCTTAAAGTTTTATATTCTTTTGGTTTAATTTTTGTTAAAACAATATTTTTTTTCTTTTTAATAAATTTAAGGGCATTTTTGTATGTTATTTCGCTTAATAGAAAATTTTATTATAAATTTATCAATCCTTAATTAAATACCCATTTGATCAGATATTTCTTTTTTTTTCTTTCTTTCTTTCTTATTTAATACTTGCTTGTCTGCTGTATTAACTTAAGCCTTAGTCCTTATTTGTTGCCAGGCATAAGAAGGAAAAAAAAGTACCCACAAAAGTCTATCAAGATTTAAAGTTGTGCCAGGATTTTGTATCCTCTTTAACTTAACATGAACTGAACTGCTTAGCAGGCAGTCAGTTTCGCAGGCGGAAAGTTAAATCATACTCTTGCGCCGCTGCCACCCTTTGCCATTGCCTTTTCTATGGAAAAGGAATATCCCAACTGTTAAGGAAAAATTTATAGAAATGTTTGTGATTCACCCTCACATAAACACTTAATTTTTGAAAAAACGAAAAACAGGCGCTGTTTTTTTTTGTTCTTCTTCCAAATGTAGTGAAACAAGCTACTTTTCGCTGTTTAGCAGCAGCAAATATAAAAATCATCCTTTAGCAGTGATGCCAATTTAGTGCTTTTTTTAACTTGAGACGTTTAATAAAAAACCACTAAATTGCTGCTTTTTAATGTTTAGTGCGTTTTGCAACTCCACTAAATATTAATTTATGATAGTCTGGTAGCTGCATAAAAAATGCCGAATACATTTTTCCTCCTTGTAACTCTAAACTTATTAATTTTTTTTCTCCGCTACATTTTCTCTAAACACACAAAACCCCTATCTCTCCTCCTTAGAAGAGCTCCCATACTAAAAAGAAATATTTTTATTAATTTTTCCCAGCGTTCCAACTAGCCCCAGGGTGCCTGGCTCTGAAGGTTAATGTGTAAGACCACCGTCCCTTATTAGTTCTTTCTCTTTAGCGCAGAAAAAAATACTGCGGCCTGGTCATACATTTGGTTTCTCCAGGGGTATCAGGGCTCTTGTTAGGATGACGGGGACAATTTTATAAAATATTTGTGTATGGCAACACCCTTGACTAGGGGGAGTTACGGCGTTAGTATATTCTGAAAAAATTAGGCTTCCTTCAATTCTGTTGACTGTTGACGTTTCTGGGCATCTAGCGCAGCAGTTACTGCAATTCCAAGCATTTCGTGTATTAATTTTTAAATTGTATTCACGTCAATAGAAAAAATTATACATATTTAGGGAATTCTCACAATGAGTATCTTAAAATTTTAATGTGGCATCATTGTGTCATCTTAAAATTTTCATTGAGAGCAGAGAACGATATACAACACAATTGTGCATTGAAGTATTAAAATAACAAAATTTGCTAAATTAGAAATTATTATTGGATAAATTTATCAAAATTACTTTTGTTTTGGAAAATGCTTAAAGACAGGGAAAACGAATATTTCTTCATCAACTACAGCTGAGCTGACAGTTTTAACTTGTTTAGTTGAACATTGCCATATTAAAAATGAATGAAATTAAATACTTTTGAATTTGCCACCTGGTAATAAATTTGATTTACACACAAACAAAATCAACAAACTTGCCAATCCATATTAAAGTATTAGAATTGGAGCGTTGCCATATTAAGACATATTTTAAAACGCTATTGCGAATTCCCTAATTGTATTTTGTTTTGCTCTTCTATATCTTGTCGCACAATATTGCCACATTTACGGTCTGTCCCACGATGTCACCAGAAATCGTTCGATCGAACACTTATATTTTAATGTTATTGTTCTTTGCAATACAAGTTGTCGATCGAAGAATTTCTTGTGACATCGTGGAACAGACCGTTAAATGAAAATTCGATTAGAATTGACGAATTTACGGAATGAACCAAATCGGGCGGAGGTAAAACAAATTCGATCAAAGTGTAAATTCGCCAGCAAAAAAACTTTCAATAGATTTCTGTGCCACACCTGATAGTCTTTACCCTAGCCCTAAATTAAGGCACTCGATAGCGAACAAAATTTCGAAAAACTTCACTTGCATTTTATTCGCTTGTTTCATATTTCTTTAATATATGTATCTGTGGCAAAAAGAAAAAAAGTGCTTAAGTCGAGATAAGCTGATTTTTAGTTAATGGTACCTCCGTAATCTGCATATTCGAAAGTACCCGTGGTAAAAATCTGAATTAATTTGCGCGATTTATCAAGAAGTTATAGCACTATGGCTTGCTACATATCTTTTTTAGACTTCTAATCCCATTTGGAATAATAGCTTAATTGAGGTTATACTTTAGTATATTTCAGATATCAATTAAATCTAATAATGTCTCATTTAATTCATCATGGGCACGTGAGAAAAATATGTTCACTTGGCGATCACTGTTCACTTGGCCAGAACTGCTTCAGAATGCTGGAAAGCTAAGTCAACTGTAGAAAGCAAAAACAAAGTAACATAAAGCCACTACAATAATACTTATATGTATGTACCGATGGTGCATCGAATAAGTAAAAATAATTAATGTGATGATCGTAAAAGATAAGTAAGAATAGTTAAACATACATAGGTAGAGTGATATAACTTCGTGCTAACCTAAATAGAAAATGGAAAAACATAAAATGAATAGTGATACTTACAAATGTGTTTGCCAAAGGCAAATCAATAATTGTATACACAATCAATTCTCATATTCCATTTCATAGAAATTTAAGTTTAATAGCTGATGTTAATAATAATCTCTACCCCAGTAGATAGACATGGGTGCTGATGAAGTGCGTGGCTGCACAGAAAAATATCGGTATTTCCCCCAGCTAATAGTGTCTAGTTTAATTTTTCTTCTATTCTTTAGATACTCACATTAATTAATAAAAATATTTCATTCATAAGAATTGAAATTACTGAACTCAAGCCTGATTAAGAAATTATTTCTGATTAAAAAAAATAATTTATTTTATGAAATTTTTAAAAAATAATGAAAAAATCGCTTATTTATCAGGTCACAAAAGTATTTTGCTTTTTGATATTTTTACACAGATTTTTCATTATTAAAGCAGCGTTTTATATTTTAAGTGATATTCATTGTTACATATGACCACTTGTAGACGTCCTAGCATAGATTCCACTAAATTTCGAAAATTTTTAAGTATTTTTTTATACATTTCTTCTTCCAATACTCTTCCCAAGCATACTTTTGATAAAATGCTATTTTCCCGGATTTTTTTTCCAAATAAGCCCAAAATTTTCAATAGGACTCATGCCGAGACTTTGTGGTTTTATTGGCAGATGTTTGGTATTATAAAATAGCCATAATTTAATGTCCAGGGATATATGTTTTGGGTCGTTGTCATGTTGGAAGTAATACCCATTGATATATTGATCCATTTTTTTAGCACTGGCATGTAGATTTTCTCCAAGAATGGACAACTATAGATCTTTATCCATTGTGCTTTATATAAACACCAACTTTTCCACTCCTAGTGCCGACGTACAGCCCCACACCATGAGAGAACCACCACCATGTTTTACTGTTGGCCTTCTATTTTTTAAAAGTTAGTGATTTATTTGGCTTGCGCCGCAACATAAGCCTTCTATCTGACCCAAAAATTATAAATTTACTCTCGTCGCTAAATATTATCGTGTTCCCGAAGTCCGAAATTTATGTAATTCAGCATATAACTAACGCTTCTGTCTATTAACTTCCGAAATCAAAGTTTTTTTCTAGTTACGCTGACGTTAATATTGTTGGCTTTTAGAACTTAACGGATGGACTTGCCACTTAGGTGTGTCCGTAGTATGCCCGTATGGTCCCCTTTAGCATTTCTTTAAGACTTGGAACATATAAATGGTGGTGTTCCCTATTTTATTAATAGTTTTCCTTGCGTTTCTCACCGTTAACAACTTTCCTCGACTTTTTCGTGGAATATTTTCAATATATCTGCGCTTTTTTGCACCTTTAAAAGTATTTTCTCTTGTTTGTCTACATCGGCTAAACATATCACAAATATATTGGATTGATTTATTATGCAGATATAGAATGATCTTATTCGCAGATCAATTTAATTCCTTTACTTTACAAACAAATAGCAAAAAAAAAACTATGACAAATTTGATTTTGAAAGCTAAATAAAATATATAATTTCTACCAATGCATACATAGAGAATCATCATCATTCACTGACGGAGAATAATGTTATCAGTAAATTGTTTCTGGAAACTAAAATCGAGAAACTAAGGGATGAATTAATAATAAGGCTTAAGGCATTAATATAATTCAAGGATATATTCAAATGCAAATTGATGGAGTGGAGTGTGAAATAAAATTAGCGATAGAAGATAGGTATAAAATTGAAAAAGACATTCTAAAAATTAAATCATATTTTGATAAACAAATTGAGCAGCTGAGCGATAAAATTTATAGACTGGAAAATTAACTACATTTTAGTATAAATAGATGAAAGTGTATCGAGTAAATCACAACACACTCCAAAAAACTGTAAAACAACTCAATGTCTTTAAAAAGAAATTTAGTAAACGAACTCCATAATAAATTTCGAAAATTGTTTGTGTATTGTAGTGATGTAATGAATGGAATAGATGATCTTTTATGGAGCTGATTTGGGTGAAGTGGATAGCAATTCTAGAGAAAATAGAAATTATTGATTTTTGTAGACTGTAACTGACACATTCTCAAAGTTTATATGGTGAGTATTGTTGAATATAAAAGCTGCACTCGAAAAAACCAAGACAATGGAAAATATTTTTGAAATGGTACGAATACCAAAAAACTTACAAATAGATGATGTTAAAGAATTGTTTAATAAACACTGCAAAATTCATGCATAAATAGAGGATTAAAAATTACTTAATATGAAAACATCAATAGTAGAATGATTTAATAGATCATTAAAAGGAATTATGTGTTAAGAATTTAGCATTAATGGTTCATATAAGTGGAATGATATACATATATAAAGATTTACTCAGTGCATGAAATAGAAAAGTTCATCTCATCATTAAAATATTTGCGATTAAAATTAACTCAACGAATGAGAAAAAGGTGCAAAATACAGTATACAATAATTTGAAGATGTACAAAATGTTGAAATTTAATGAAAATATAAATAAAATTAAGAAGGAAAAATCTAGTTTGTATTGGTTTTTTGAAGGATTGATTAGGAATGTTAGGTCTCAGGGAAGATAATTAGCTTAATGTACTGGAATTCTCTAAATTTGATGGTCTGTATGAAATATTGTGAAAACTTAAGAGTTCAATATGAATTATAACACAGTGCAATATTCAGCAACACCTCATATTATCACTTTTTATAGTAAAAGGTGTACATTTTCCATTTCGAAAGCTCTAGCACACAAAATTTTAAATTGTGAATATGGGGTTATTATAATAGACTATCACTCTGTTCATTTCTAGATAAACTAAGGAAATTGGACTTTGATACCCAATCTTTAACAATGTGCATGTGTATGAATGGGTATCAAACAAACTTACTAAATAAATACAGACTTCAACTAGAATCATGCTGAAGCATGCATAAATTGTAAAATGGAATGTAAACAGATCTTACTATATATCTGTATCTGTATGAATATGAAATAAATTTACCGAAAAAAATATTGGAAGCATGCCGAAGCATGTATAATTTAAAAAAATTCCTCACGCCATGCTTTTATAAGCAAAGAAATTTTAAGACTTTGTGGCAAATCAAATACATACATACATATGTATCTACTTTTTTAAGAGTTCAAAAGAGTGAATTTGTAATTCTAATTGTATAGATTCTTAATTGAAACACCACTAAATGTTGGACTCTTGCGTCACTATCGATAGAAGCATGCATGCTAGCAAAATATTAAACCTGTTAGAAGGTAATGAGAAAGCTTTTTTCTAATCATTAATTTGTAGACAGCAATTGTATCTGGATCAACTCAACTCTTGAATGTATACAGGTATGATTGATGGTGATGAGGATATTTTCTAAGTGAGAAATGATTACATCTGAATGCGATACAACGCGGCCTACGTTAACCACAATAACGTCAAGGCGTCAACCACCAAACCTTATATAGAAACACTTGAAGTAAAAATTCTACCAAACATAGATATTCCAATGTTTCTAACACAATATGAAAACACTGACGGTGAATTGATGATGTAGGTAACTGTGTTATTTTGGATCGATTTTCTAGAATAATTGATTATTAAACATGTATTTCTTTGTATATGAATTAATTTCTACATACATACATATATTTACTAGGGATGTAACGAATACCAGTTTAGCGAATGCGAAAGCGAATAATACATTTTAATTTTTGCGAAAGCGAATGCGAATGCGAAAGCGAATGCAAATATTACAATTCGTTAAAATATCACATGCAAATAAATTTATATAAGAGTAAGTATATATAATAATTGAAAATAAGTTTACACACTGTTAGAAAATCCACCCATTCGTACTTTAGCCCTAAATCCTGGTACTCTGTTCAACATTTCATGTGAAATGCTGTCAAATACATATCGTCAGCCCATTATTGGTTTGACCCACCGACCACTTTTTAAAAAAATGAGTTAGGTATGGGTTATATACATATATTTTGGGTATCCCCTTTCTGAATCCAAAACAGGTTTTGCGAAATTAATTATGATTTTCCGAGATATTTAGCATTAATTTTGCTCCATATCAACTATTTTAAGGTTTAATAAATATTGTTTTGTCGTTTTTCTCCATTCTGACTTTTTGGCGTATGTTCCAAACCAATAATGGGCTGACGATATGAAGAAAACTTGGAATGAATTTTTCCTGAAAAAATCTTGCAGAAGTAGTACTCTGTTCATCTTGGGAAAAACATATGAAATATATCTTCAACATTTTAAGTTTTCATGAGAAATAATATGAGTGGCACTTGTTTCGCGTGGAATTTACAACAAACAAGGACTAGTTAATATTGTTTGGATTTGAAATTTGTTGTACGAAGTAATGAATGGCGTTCAAAAGTTTGAACAGACTAGTCTTAAGCAGAAAATATTTTCGCGCAAATCAAACACTGTCTTTTCTTTTTCAAAACTGAAAAATATTTCCAAACACCGATGGATTTGGGTTTCATTTTGATACTTATTGATAGAAAAGTTTTCCGTTAAAATATTATTGCTTTACATGTATCTTTTTCACGCTGGCTTAAAATAATTTTCGTCTTTAAATTTAAAATCGTAAACTATTTTCGTAAAAGAAATACATTTTTTTTGTCTTTAGTATTCGCTTGAAATATTCGCATACATTTTAGCGAATGCAAAAGCGAATGCAAATAGCAAAAGTAAGCGAATTATTTGCGAATGCTAAAGCGAATGCGAACATTCGTTACATCCCTAATATTTACCTATGTATGTATATATTAATACTTTTAAAAATTATACTTATATTCCCTATTTAAAGTAGTAAAAGCTGAAAAAATTGTAGTGACACATTAGAAGAAAAAATTAATAAAAAGAGAGACTGACTGACCAACTGATACGTACACTCTGTCTGACAGGTACAAATAGCTCACTTAAATATATTAGAAATATATACGCAATACGCTAAACTTTAATAAAATGAGAAAAAAAAACACTTCATCCAGAACATCAAATAAAAGCCATAGGCGCTCACCCGTCAAAAAATAATAAAGATATTATCAGTATGAAGTAACACAATTTGAAGAATAAAAAGTTTAAAATTTAATTATCTACAACGCTGACAAAGTGTCTACTCTTTGTAATGCTGACATACAAAGTCATCTTATATACTAGAGGAGGAGTTGAGAGGTCAGACCTAAATTGTAAGAAAATGACTTCGTTTTCTGTTGATCGCTATTCAAGAAGAAAATAAGATTGTTCATTATGACTTAACTAATTTAAAAGTACCTTTAAGTTCAGTCTCACATCCATATGATGATGATCCTAACATAAAATTTAAAAATAAACGTTATGCAATTCTATATAGTTATTATATGTATCTAAGATTCCAGCAAAGGTAGTATATGAAAGAATCTCTAGCGCTTCTACCTGTACCAGAGTTTAAGATAAAAGCTCCTTTTATTCAATAGTGGTCCAATTGAATAAAATTTTAATTTGAAATAGTAAACAAAGACATCAGCTTACTGCATTCTTATTCATGATCATACATATACTAGAATATATAGCCATCAAAGGTCAAATTCTAAAAGTCTTAAATTAAGCAATATGGAAAATAACATAATTTTTATACACGTACAAGGTTTTAAAAATAACTCAAATGAATTCATTGGAAAAGAAGTAGCGATTGTTTTCAACAATTACGAATATAATAATTTCATTATGAAACTCAATAATCAATAAAAAATAAAAAAAGAAGCAAGCTGGCTAACAAAAAACTATCGTTACATAAGCTGGACTGCTGGATCAGTTTCATTTAAAAATGTTTATAAATGTATACAAGGCAATGCAAGATGTTCTAAAATAAATGTAAAAGGTGATGAAAAAAGCCTACGGCTGGAAAAAATTTATATCAAAATATTTCTAAGAATGAATATAAGCTGCATCAACTTTAAACAAATGTAATTTTTTTTTTTTTTTGTAATGCATGTTTTTATTGAACTAACAATAAGTGTTCAAATCTTAAATCTATAAAAAAAAAAAATTTTTTAAAGTTTAAGACGCGTGATTTACAAAA
Organism: Tachina lurida; assembly: GCA_944452675.1. Lineage (NCBI taxonomy): Eukaryota > Metazoa > Arthropoda > Insecta > Diptera > Tachinidae > Tachina > Tachina lurida. The sequence continues at coordinate 70,033,990 of OX101754.1, forward strand.
ATTAATTGCCGAACTCAACCCGAAGAAAGCTCCGGGTATTGATGGAATTAGTAATCAGATGCTGATGAACTTGCCTCGTATTGCAATGAGAATCCTGTTATTCATATTTAATGCTATTTTACGACTGGAGTATTATCCACACAACTGGAAACTTGCCAAGGTTAAAATGATTCCAAAGCCAGGCAAATATATAACAAAGGCTGAGTCTAATAGGCCAATAAGTCTACTATCTACAATGTCAAAGCTTTTCGAAAAACTGCTCAAAACAAAATTGTCCCCAATTGTAATTAGTAGTGGGTGCATACCAGACCATCAATTTGGTTTTAGAAGTCAGCATAGCACCATTGAACAAACTCACAGATTGGTTCAATTTATAAGAAGAACTTTTGAAGAAAAAAAGTATTGTTCCAGTAGTATATTTATGGGCATTCTGGCACGTGTATTTTCTCCATAAGGATCATTCTAATTAGAATAGTTATGGGCATTCTGGCACACGTGTATTTTCTCCATAAGGATCATTCTAATTAGAATAGTTATGCGCATTCTGGCACACGTATATTTTTCCATAAGGATCATTCTATTAGAAAAAAATTCTAATTGGATCTAATTAGAATAGTAGATTATTCTAATTAGATCTAATTAGAATGATCTACTATTCTAATTAGTATATATATGTGCATTCCAATACATGTATTTTCCCATAAGGACGGATATTCCAATACATGTATTTTCCCATTAGGAAGGATATTCCAATACATGTATTTTCCCATTAGGAAGGATATTCCAATACATGTATTTTCGCATAAGGACGGATATTCCAATACATGTATTTTCTCATAAGAAAGGATATTCTAATACATATATATATTCCTACAACAAAGTTAACTTCAAATGAGAATATATATTTTTCTCATAAAAAGTTTAACGAAGACATTTTCGTAAATGGAACAATTCGAATGAGATTCTCATTTGAGTAATTGTATTAAAATGAGAATTCGATTGACTCACAAATATGTATATAAAAGACCAATTAGAAATTAGTTTTAGTTATTGTTATTCAAAGATCCTTGAAATTACGTTCAACAACAATGGTAAGAATGAAGTTTAACATAACATTAGAATTTTTTTATTTATTATATGAAAGTTTAAGAAATACATATAAAATTTAACTAATTTTTTTGTTTGTTTTTAGATCTATCAACAAATAATTAACATTGCGCAAGGAATAAAATCTGAATACACAAAAATTGATGATATTCCCTTAAATGAACCTTACAAGATTTTAAATTTTGAATGGAAGGTTACACAATATGGATCCAAAGTTATTGCATATTTAAACAACAATAAGTGGTTTTATCTTCCGCAAAGAATCGTTAAATATTTAAACAGAGAGGATCCTTACTTATCAAAAATGAATGACAAAATTTGGACAATTATTTACAAAGGACGTCAATCACCAAATGGTTCAGCAATATTCGAACTAAACTATAGCTAAATTTTTATTTGTCATAAGAAATTTTATGTAGTTACACAATTTTTAAAACAATAAATATATTTAGTAAAGTGAAGTGACCCCTATTATTTATTGATTTTTGTTTTTATGTTAAACATGCACATGCACGTTAACAAAGTGAATTTGAAATCCATTTCAGGAAAATTTAGTTCAAAAAATTAAAATATGTTTCAAATTCATTTAAATTTTATGAAAATGAGAGTTTATGCTTAAAATAAGTTATCTTATTTATTTTCATTTTAAGAAAAAGGATAGAACATTTGCATGCTTTTTCATGTCATAGCATTTAAATGTATTTTGCTTTACTCTAATTTTCATTTTAAAAGAAAAAAAAGGATAGGACATTAAAAATTAACATGCTCATGCAAGACACATGATATTAAGTATTTTTAAAGTATTAAGAACGAGAGACATGCGTATGCATGCTTTTTGCGCGTGTAGATTTACGTGGGTGCCTTGGTGAAATTTACATTTTATTTGTTCTGAGAAAAAGGGTATGCGAAAAAACTAATTATAAAAAAAATATCTTTCTATGAAGGACAAACAAATATTTTTCCTTTATTGCTTAAACTCACTAATTTACAAGATCATAAATGTAGATAAATATGAAGATTTTCCAATTACAGGTAATTTTCTATAGATGAATGTATGCATATATTGCGTGTAGAAAAAAAAGTATAAAATAAAACATTTTTCTGAACAAAATTCTAGTCTTGTGACATTATTCAAAGACGAAGTGTTTTGTAAAAAAAAAAACTAAAATAATATTTAAAAATGAATAGTAACAAATTATATTGGGAAATATGTCAAATAGTTACTTTTTCAAACAGTTCAAACAAAAAACGCCATTATCTGAATCAACATGGAATAAAATTAAAAACTAAAAAATTTTGGGATACTCCTTTATATAGGAGAATAATTAACAAAAATAAGGAAATGAGAGAATCTAAACCATCAACATCAACATCTACTGAGCCCGCAACATCGACATCTACTATAGCAGTCGCAACACCTACAGCAATTACAGAATCATCAACAGCAACACACGAGAGCTACCATCTATTAGAAGGCGATGAAGATCTATTTTTAAACATTAAAGAGCCCATCGATATTAGGGAGGTAATAGTTTTGCCACAGGTGGATGTAGCAGCTTATTTATTATTACATGATGGGCAGGATGAAATTCTTTTAGACGCATTAAGAAGGGTCGAAAATATGGATTAATAGAATAATGTAAAATATTTTTCCATTTTTTATTATTAAATAAATGAATATGTTTTTTTTCTTTTAAATAAATATTTTTATTATCTAAACTTTTTGAAAATTACAGTTTTTACATTTACTGACATTATATATGTTATAATAGAATTTCATTAGTTTGTTTGCTTTTTCCTCTATTCTCATATTTTGTCTTCTTTTGTATGAACATGAACAAGTGTCGGGTCCACAAGTTTCATTCTCATTAGACCATGAACAATCTTCATAATGCTCTCCAAATTTGTTTTTCGTTGTTTTTAAGTTATTTACTTCTTCGAGATGTGATTGAATATTAATCAGTTTATATCTATCTTCGTTGGAGACAATGTGTGAACATCTTTTTAAAAATTCATATATATCGTTGAGTAACATCCTTACAAATAAGTGTGACTGAGTATGTAGACCAAATGTTTGTGAATAAACAATAATGTTATTACAGTTAACATTTATATAAATTGTATACAAGAACTTTTTAGTTTATGTATATCTATAATTATTAATCTCTTAAACTAACTAAAAATAAAGTTATATCAATTTTCTAATTTCATTTGTTAGTTTGAATATATTCAAATATTTTATCATGAATAATTAAACAATACGCAGATGTATTAGGTAATATATTTTTTGAAGTCTTCAGTTCAATTCTAATATCGATTGGTCCAGTTTTGACTAATTCATTTTGATGTGTAACATCCAAGACAGCTATTGGCGCCATAGTTTTGAAGTTTTCTGGTGTTAATAATGGTTGGGTGTTGCGTGAATAATAACTTTGTTGAAATTTTAAGTACATGTCATATAGAATAGCAAAACGATTTCTATCAAACTTAAGATTTAAATCATCATAAGGATATGTATCAGAGTTCAGATGTACTTTTACATCACTTAAATCACAATGTTGAAACTTGTTGTCATTATTTCGAAGACCTAACAATAGGAAGCGTGGTCTTTCGTTGTGAGCAGCTAGCTTAACATTCCACAAAACTGTTGTACTTTCTGGAAGTGAAGGATAATAATACATATCCCAACTTCTAAAACATATACTTAATGGATGACGGTTATTTATTGTTTTATATATCTGCAATTTGTATGCATCAGCAAGTTGAATGTGTGGTACTTTCCAAGTTATATTTAAAATTGTTAACTTGGTTTTTTCAGTTGATAGTTGATATTTAAAAACTTGCTTATCATCTTTAGATCGTAACAGAATCAATTCATGCTTAGAGTTAACTATTATTTTGTGAAAATCTTCGGCAAATCCAAGTAGTAATTTTAGTGGTACACAAAAATTAAAATATCCATTTTCGGGTATAAGACTATCATTGTTAAATGGTGACCATCCTGCATTTAGTAGACTATCACTTTCAAATTTATTCAACGAAACATAGTTTTTTAATTCTGTTGCAATACCCAAATGACGTGTGCGATCAATTTCTATACCATTAATTTCATAACGAATTTCATCAAATAGGTGTGCCATACAATTGTTTAAGAGACGTATGGATGTAGAAACTGTTGAATCTTCCTTTGTTGCAAGACCTTCGATATATAGAAAACTTTCACTTGGTAAAACATACAAATCTTGGTTTTGAATTGATATACGAATTTCATCATTATTTTTAAATGACTGTAAATATGATGTATAACTGTGGTACTCCTTCTTGATAATTGAATTATCCACTTGAGGCTTTTGCAATATATTAATTATACTACTCATTTGTTTGTTTTCCTTGGTTGTAACTACGTGATTAATTTTATTATTTTAATTTAAATCCTAAACTTTTTAAAAAATGCTGATTAGTTTTATTTAAAACGTTAGCTTTTTTAGGCTTTCGATGTTTATTATTTTTATAGTATTGTATTTTTAACTTTTTGCAAAAATTTGATGAATTTTCACCTTCGTCTTCGGCTGATGGTGATTAAATAAATGTTAAATCATTCGATAGATCACTTTTGTTGTATATTATCATTCTTTCATAGGCTTTAAATGTAATCGTATTGTTATTTTTTCACCGCGAAAGTTTATTAAGTTTCCGTCTTGGTCAACAACTTTCAAAATTATATTATTTATTGTTCTTGAATTTACAGGTAAGTATATTACAGTGGTTGGAGTCTCTGTTATTTTATATCCAGGACTAACGTTAAGCGAAAACTGATGTAAAATATGCGTAGACATGTTGTTTATATATGAACCGCATATAATATTGCATTCAACGATTACTGTATTAATTTTGGTTATATCTATCGTTTTATCGGAGTAATGTTCTATTCCAGGTGCTAGTACTTTTCTACTAAAGCCTAATAATGATCCAATTGAGGATTTTTTATTAAAATAAATTGAATCAGAAGTGCTTTTTATACATGTTTGTAGTGTATTATAATTTGCTCGTACATCAAGAGAACCGGTTGGATTCATATCATGATATTTAATTTTTAGTAGTTCAGCTATATCAGTTAATTCATATGACCCAACTGGAACTGTTATTTCATGATTTCCAATATGAAATAAATTGTTTTCAACATCTACATTTGGAATTGAATGATATGTATCAAAACTTATTAAGCCACAAACATAATTTTCATTTAGTTCAATTGGCGGAAAATAGTTTGCGACAAGATGCGAAGAGTCTCCGTTTAAAGTTAATGTAATTGACATTTTAGTGGTTCATGAATGATTAAGTTAATTATTAAATTTTTCACAGTTTTTATTATTAATCATAATTTGTATTAATCCAAGAATTATGTTCTGAAGAAAAACCAACCCATTTAACATAAATTTTGTTGCTTTTCCTTTTCAAAACCTTTTCAACCAAATAAGTTTCAGGAAATCTAGTTTTCATTAATTCAGACTCATAAAACCCTCCTTTAATTTCATGTCCTTGATAATCTTTTAATATATATGTATTTGGATTAGTATTTTTTATAGTTTTAACCGTAAATACTTCAGTAGTCCAATTTGGTGTATAACCTTTTTCAAATATATGTTTATATTTACTTATTCTAACATTATCATTCACTTTGAACTTTGGTTTTGTAAATACTTTTAAATTGTTGTAAGCTGTATCCAATAAAAATTTTTCGTTTGATGAATTTACTTCATTGGGCGACATTTTTATTGTTCTGTGGTAAGTATTATTATATTTCTCTACAAGGTTCTTATATATGTTTAACCATTTATATGTTCCTTGATAACTAAACTCCTTCCACATCATTCCTTTAAGAGTTCTGTTAAATCTTTCTATGATGGATGCTTTCAGAACACTATATGTTGAATAGTGGTTGATTTGATTCAATTGCATTAAGTGATGAAACTGATTATTGAAGAACTCCTTACCATCATCTGTTTGTAAATTTTTTGGTTTGCGATTGCTTTTTATGAAAATGTTTTTCATGGCGTTCGTTATGTTGAGTGCAGTTTTATTTTTCACTGCTATAGCCCAAGCTTTTTTTGAAAAAGAATCTATTACTGTTAAGAGATAACGGTGACCGTTATTATATGTTGCGTAGTTGCCCATCTCAACCAAATCCGCCTGCCATAAATCATCGATTCCTTTTATGATAACCCGTCTTCTTTTAAAATTTTTTCGCGCTTGCTTATGAAGTTCATCAACTATTTCTCTTTTATCTAAGTTCATTTTGAAATAAGATTCTTTACTATTAAGCATTCAGATATGAGTGTCAAATATTTATATAAAATTTTTATCCTTTAATTTTAGGAAATTCAAGTTTTCGTTTTTTCACCTCAACGTTTACATCATTTCTCTTCATCGATTTAAATATAAAATCCTCAAGTGTATTGAATCTCTCTTCGATATTCTTTGAAAAGTCTTCATTTGCATAACTTATTTGATTCCTCACTATTTTTTCAATAGCTTCAACATTTTCATTGATTCCTTTTGTAATTAATTCTTGTAATACTTTAACATCCCTTTTGATAATGTTTAATTGAGAGTTATAATCGTTTTTAAGTTCTTCACGTTGTTTGTTAATAGTTTTAATTATATTATCCAGTTTTTCTATATCTTTTGTTATGTTATTCAATTGCAAATTATATTTATATAATTTTAACTTTGAGTCATTTAGATTATGTCGGAAGGACGTTTCACCAAACTTATTTATATAAGTCATTTTTAGTTTAATATATTATATCAGCTTCTTTCAATTCTTCAATAATGGAAATGATTTCGTTATTGTGATTATTATGACCAACACTTTCTGATGAAATAAGTAAACGTAATCTGTCAACTAATTCATTTGTGTCATTCCAATATATATAACTAGATCTACGATTATCAATAGTCTTTAAAGAGAATCCACTACCTTTCGTTAGAATATTTGGTTTAGTATTAAATAAATTTTTTATTATACGAATATATTTATAAGCTCGTGTACCTTTAATTTGACTTTTTGATTGATATTGACGTTTGTGAGCATTAGTACTTATTAAAATTTCTTTATATTTTCTTAAATCATTTTTATTATAATGTAGAGGCTTTGAATGGAAAACTAATTCAAATAATCCTGGAGTCATTTTCCACGTTGAATTCCCTATTTGAATAGAGTTATCAGCATTAAAATTTAATTCATTATTTGCATATCGCCAATTTCCGCTTTCATCTATGTTGAAACCATAAATTTTATCTATTGTTTTATTATTGAGGAGTAATTCTATATTTTCAGCTAATGGATATTTTTTCAAATCAGTTTCAGTAACTTGGTTATAATCTATTGCATCATCAAAATTGTTTGAACTGTCGTCGGATGGTAGTGGTGGAAGTTGTGGATCTGTTATGTTATCATTAGATTGATAATCATCTGAGTTATAATCACCATCTTTTTTTATTATTTTATTCAAAGGTTTGGTTATGGACTTAGATGTATCATTCAATATATCATCAGTTTGATATTCATTAATTTTTCTAATTATCGTATTTAAAGGTTTTGTTATTGGTTTGAATGTATCTTCTAAAATATTAACTCGTTCTATATTGTCTAATTTGAGATTTTTTAATTTTGCTTTCAATACTCCTCTTGTCTTAACAATATCCTTTAACAATTTATTATCCATACTTATTGTTTTTATATGTGCTTGAAATCTGCTTTATATTTGATAATGATCTGCCTGATATCTGCTTAAGCAACTGATATTTATCTGCTAATGATCTGTTTTATGTCTGATTGCAATCTGCATTATAACTACTTAAGATCTGCTTACTTATAGTTCTATGAATTCATCAAAACCTTTTCTATATCGCCCTTTATTTATCAGATTATCCTTACTGATAACAAGAAAGCCGTATTTATTTTTCCAACATTCACTACATATATTTGTAAATTCTTTAAATGACATATCACCAATTACATGATCATTATATATATGTCGTAAATTCATTTCATCCTGTTTAAATATTATAATCATATTCGCATTATCACGTATAAGATGTTTAGGGATTTTTGTGTACGTTTGACATAAATAAAAACAATCTATATTCTTATGTCTGCCCATACAAAAGTAATCTCTTATAGTGTCTTGTTTTCCACAAATAACATCATCAAATATTATGATAGAATGTGAGTTCGCTTCTGTAGGACTAATAACTTTCTCGTTTTCCGCAAATGTAAAAATATTTATTCCTTTATTGGGTGTATCAATTCCTTGAGATAACAGTATTTTGGTTGATATAATGATAATACAATTAATGCTCGTATTGAATTTGGTAAAAGTGTACTATGTTTAATTTTCGGTTCGTTTTCTTGTGCTTCATCCGCATTTCTTACTACAATTTGTTTAGCTTGTTTTACTAATCGCATTTTTATAACTAACTTGGTTTTGATATAAATTTCTTATTATATAGCGAAACCTCATCATTTAAGTTTATAGTGTCAATCCCATTACACATATCATATAATTAATAAAAAATGAATATAAACTATAAAAAGGGAGTTAAAGATAATCAGTATAATATTGGTAGTGGATTAGTAAACAACTTAATAAACAAATTACCTGTTGAACTACATTTACCTGGTTATCAGTTTTGTGGACCTGGAACAAAACTTGAAAAACGTTTAGCAAGAGGTGATAAGGGAATAAATTCATTGGATGCAGCGTGTAGGGAACACGATATTACATATTCAGAAACAAACGATATTAATAAGAGACATAAAGCGGATAAAATTTTAGTTGAAAAAGCTTGGCAACAAGTGCAATCTAAAGATAGTGATTTCAAAGAAAAGGCTAACGCTTGGTTCGTAACAAACGCTATGAAATCAAAACTTAAATTCGGATTAGGTATGAACAATATAAAAATTCATAAATCTAAAAAGTCACAGAAAAAAAAGAGTCAAATGAAAAAAACATGTGATAGAAAATTGTTTTCAAAAGCTGTTAAAAATACTCTTAACCTCTTGAGAAATGAAAAACCAGACAATTTAAAGGCTGCTGTTAAAATTGCGTTAAAATCCATTACTTCGAACTTCAAAGGGAAGAAGAGGGCTAATATTGTTATACCGAGAGTTATACCAATGCCCAAAATCGGTGGATTTCTTCCACTAATTCCAATCCTAACAGCTTTATCCGCACTTGGTGGTTTGGCTACGGGTGGATCGTCTATTATTAAGGCTGTAAATGATATTAAAAATGGAAAAGAACAACTAGCCGAGGCTACTCGGCATAATAGACACATGGAATCAATTGCTATGGGAAAAGGCTTATATCTTAAACCATATAAATCTGGATATGGACTGTATTATAAACCGATTCCAAAAAACTTTTAGATAACCTACCAAATCGACCATTAACTGATCTAGATTTAATAAAATATGGTAAAAAACTCGAAAATTTTAGAGGTGTGTTTATGCGAGATCGTTTGCCTAAAAAACCATTAGTTCAAGAATGTGGTATTGTTAATCTAGATAACTCTCGTGGTGCTGGAACTCACTGGGTAGCCTATTATAAAAATCATAACTATAAAGAATATTTTGATAGCTTTGGAAACTTACAACCTCCAATTGAACTTGTTAATTATTTAAAGATACCCATTAAATATAATTATGAGCGAAAACAAAACTTTAATACATTTAATTGTGGTCACCTATGTTTAAAATTCTTAGTTAATAAATGTAATTTAAAATAATTCAAACAAATATTTATATAAATATATCCACAAACGGATACGTTAAAGTTTATTTATATTTTTCTTATTAATTAACGATGTCGTTTTGAATTACAATATAATTTGAATTTATAAAACAAAATTTTAATAAATAAATAAAATTAACATTCAATTTGCATAAAAATATCGTCATCATCATTTAAAAATTGATCTATAATACAATTAGTTGTATTACGATTATCTCTATCATCAATTTCCATAACAAAATCATCATCATCATCATCATCATTTAAAAATTGATCTATAATACAATTAGTTGTGTTTTGATTAGCTCTATTATCAATTTCCATTACAAAATCATCATCATCATCATTTAAAAATTGATCTGTAATACAATTAGTTGTGTTTTGATTATCTCTATTATAAATTTCCATTAAAAAATCATCATCTCTTTCATTGATAAATTCTTCTTTGTAATGCCCCCAAGCAAGTGTATTTACATTATTATATACAATCCTTTTATTATCTAGATAACTTAAAGATATCTTATTTATTAGAGAAGTATATAAATCATGAAGTTTGGATTTAAAAATATACATATTTCCATAATATATTTTCTTATTATATAAACAGTTTTTATAATCTAATAGACTTAAATTTCTAGTTATATTACTTTTAATGCCCTTAACCTTTTTGATTTCATTCATATCTATCGTTTTGAATGCATACATTTTTGCTCTTAGACCCACAAATTCCTTCATTAACTTACCATTATTTTCATCCTTCATCATACCTAATTTTTTTTTATTTTTCTGTGGAATACCAAACTTATTATTCGCTTCATAATCTGATGTATCAAAGTGTGTATCAATATCGTTTATTATATCTTTATAAAAATCATCAGTTTCTACTGTGTATATAAACGAATCTGTATCCATATAGTTTAGATCTGCTTTGATGTTATATTTTAAAAGCATATAATCATAATGAAAGTTATACATCTTCCACTTCGAAAGTTCTAGGATTGTAAATCCTAAATAAATGGGTTTATTATAAAACGAATAACTTCTGTTTAGCTCCACTGCTATCATGTTTTCTTGAAATATGCTAAAGGAATGAAATTCTGGTTTGGCAATAAGGGCATGAGCTCCCATTTTCTTTCCAATGCTTTCCCACCGATTAACAATTTTTATATTCTTACGCTTGTCAACGTTTTCCATCGTTTTACCGTAGACAGCATTATTTAGTAACTTAAAGAAATTTTTTTCAAAAGAGTTTTTTGCATTAGTTCTATGTAAATTGTTTAATGAAATATATGGCTTTAACCATGTTGATTGCTTAAATTTCAAAATTCGGTGAATTTTTTTAACTTCAACCCATGTTTTAAACATTGTTGTAAGTTTTTGTAATGTATTACATATTCATTTTTATCATTTAAATCACAAATTAATTTCTTTTCCTTAGAATTTGGAGGATTTTTATTTTCACTACAAAATGGTAAGTTATTATGAATATCATGAATTTCTATTGGATACGTCAAATCTACTTCTAATATATATCCAGTAGTTGAATCTTCTGGTATAGTATCCAAACAAAAATTTTCAATGTCTGTTTCCCATTCAAAATTACCTTCTGGTACAGCTTCAGACATTGCCCAACCATATAAATTATTTGCATCTAAATACATTAAATATTTAGATGGAAGATGTTCATTGTAATCACTCATATATTTATTGTTTGCAATGGCATGTCGTTGAGAACATTGTACTATTCCTCCCCTTATCCCCTTTTGTATGAATAAAATCATATCTATGTCGCTCAATAACTCTAATTTAATATCTGTTATTTTTAACATTGCGTCCCAAGAAAATCCTGGAGCGGTATAGTAATAACAAGGATCTAGTTTATAAATATCATTGCAAAGAAATCTAAAGTTTTCGAAAACATCAGCTAATAACAAGACATCAGTTTTCAAATATAAAATTAAATAATCTTCTAAAGTTGTACACTCAAAAGTACTCCATACCTCTTTCGCATGTGTGTAATCTTCTTGAGAACAATCTTCATCTGTTAATTTATTATAAAAATTCTCAATATTCGGTAGAGAAGTTTCTTTGAGTTTTTCGATAGAATTTAAATAACTATATGGAAAGACACCTTTTCTAACAAGTAAATTAAATTTACTTTCATTTTCACCAAACATTGATTTAACTATTTTCAAATCCTGCTTACCTAAATTTTTAACTAAATCATTTAAGCTTGATTGTAAAAATCTATAGGAATCTAAAAATCGAATTTCTATATTACCATTATTGTTGTCGCTTATGGTTTTAGAGAGTGATATATATAGCTCTTTATTGAGTGGAATGATATTAATTGGACCATCATTTATATTATTTAGCTCCTTCACAAATAGGTGACAGTCATAACTAGAAAAACTGTGAAAAATAATCGGGACAAATTTCGGTACTTTATAATTAAGATTACAAGAACTATGTGCAACCCCCCTATATTTACCAGTCAAATGACAATGATCTCTAACTTTTGATTCATCTAAAATTATTTTAGAGCAAATGTGGCATATATTATTAGCATGGAAGTTTAAATTTTCCACTTCAGTTAATGGGGTCAATGGTTTTACTTTTGTCAAATAATTATTATTTAAATCTCTTATATCCCGAATTAAACTTTCTATAAATAGTTTAGCCGATTCTAATCCTTTAAAGGTACGTAACTTGTTTAATTTGTCATTAAAACTACATTTAATAAAATACGACATTGCGTAGGGAATATGTCTATCAACTAATGTTGTTGACGAAACATCACCACGCGGAATGCAAGTTTGAATATTTTCAAATATGCATTCCGAATCAGCGTATATTACAAAAGGTACATTTATACTATTATTATAATTATTAAATTCTAATATTGACTTATCTTGTTGGGGGGCATAAGAAACCTGTCTTTTACAATGCTGTCGATGTTTTTCTAAGTCTTGTTGATAATGGAAACTCTGTAAACAGTCATCACAGAGAATAATGCTTCCATGATGGCTAGTTTGTTGTGATCGAATCAATCTATGTAAAATAAATATAAAAATTAAACATATAATTATTATGATTTTCTTTTTTTTTTTTTATAATAATCACATTTACCTTGAAATATTTTTGATATATACATAGTGTGAAACTATATTTCCTCCATTATCTTTCTGTAAAAACAATAGCTGTATATGCTTAGATTTTATTGCTTTTGTTTTGTAATATGGGCCAACAACTAAGTCTTTTTCCATCTCATAACCAAAAACGTTTATACTAATATTAGGATTATTGGTCTCAAAAATTTGTATATCTTTTATTTTAAGTGGGAAGCATAACCCACTAAAATTTAAAGAAAATCCATTTAGATTTATTATCTCATCAGCAATGTTGATCCCATAAATACTAGTTCGTTGCGCATTTCTATGAGTTGATATGGCTGATAAAATTGCCCATTTGAAACAAAAATCATCATCATTTTTTACATTTATACATGCTTTTTTTGACATCAGTTTAGGCGGGAGAGCTATAAAACTAGAACCTTTCAGTGGTTGATATTTATTTAAGTTCAGGTGAAGTTTTAAAAGTTGAACTAGAGTCCAACCACTATCCCGCTCTTGAAACTCTTCCATCTTTGTTAATATATTTTGAATATTAGTGAAATATTCATTTGTGAATTCATCAATATCGAAAACTTCTTTCATTTTGGTTTGGAAATGTTTTACCTCTATTGGTGTATTTTCTAAGTCGCTCATTTTGGGACAAGCATATAAGCCATACATCTCCATATTATATTTTAGAGCACCATTATTTTTTAAAAAGTAGTCAACTTCTTTTTTTAATGACTCCACAGCTTCTTTCATAAACACCTCTGGGAGGACGCATTCCTCGTTGTCGTTTATGTAAACAAGTGTCACAAGTCTTTTTTTAAACGCACTTTTTACAAGCTTTACACGACTGGAGCTTGAAGCATGACTTCGTTCGTGTTCTCTGTAATTTTCCTCAGTTAGGAAAGCTCTTTTGCATTCTTTGCATTCTAAATTCGATATCATTTTATTTTTGTATAAACGTTTTTAAATATACTAAAAATGTACAGACTGTTTGTGTAAAACGTTAAACGTTAGAAATCAATGCTTACTATTTTTAAAATTATTTAACTTACCTATTATGAATTAAAAATATTTAAATCTATACACATATGTATATAACAATAAAAATTTCGAGTTTTCTTTTTTTCACACAACACTTCGTTTTTGAATAATGTCACAAGACTAGAATTTTGTTCAGAAAAATGTTTTATTTTATACTTTTTTTCTACACGCAATACATATATGCATACATTCATCTATAGAAAATTACCTGTAATTGGAAAATCTTCATATTTATCTACATTTATGATCTTGTAAATTAGTGAGTTTAAGCAATAAAGGAAAAATATTTGTTTGTCCTTCATAGAAAGATATTTTTTTTATAATTAGTTTTTTCGCATACCCTTTTTCTCAGAACAAATAAAATGTAAATTTCACCAAGGCACCCACGTAAATCTACACGCGCAAAAAGCATGCATACGCATGTCTCTCGTTCTTAATACTTTAAAAATACTTAATATCATGTGTCTTGCATGAGCATGTTAATTTTTAATGTCCTATCCTTTTTTTTTCTTTTAAAATGAAAATTAGAGTAAAGCAAAATACATTTAAATGCTATGACATGAAAAAGCATGCTTACTATTTAATATCATGTGTCTTGCATGTGCATGTTAATTTTTAAATGTCCTATCCTTTTTTTCTTTTAAAATGAAAATTAGAGTAAAGCAAAATACATCTAAATGCTATGACATGAAAAAGCATGCAAAAGCATGCTTACGCACTACATGCAATGGAAATATCCTTCCTTATAGGAATAGTTTTTCATGTAATTTATTTTTTGGTGAGAATTTTGAAAATTTCTATATAAGTGCAAAAAGTAATAAAAACTTGCATACATATACATATGACCATGTGTCTTGCACATGCATGTTTAAATTTCATGTCTTGTACATGCATGTTTAACTTTCATCAAATTTTTAAATGTTCTATCCTTTTTCTTAAAATGAAAATAAATAAGATAACTTATTTTAAGCATAAACTCTCATTTTCATTAAATTTAAATGAATTTGAAATATATGCATTTTATTTTAATTTTTTGAACTAAATTTTCCTGAAATGGATTTCAAATTCACTTTGTTAACGTGCATGTGCATGTTTAACATAAAAACAAAAATCAATAAATAATAGGGGTCACTTCACTTTACTAAATATATTTATTGTTTTAAAAATTGTGTAACTACATAAAATTTCTTATGACAAATAAAAATTTAGCTATAGTTTAGTTCGAATATTGCTGAACCATTTGGTGATTGACGTCCTTTGTAAATAATTGTCCAAATTTTGTCATTCATTTTTGATAAGTAAGGATCCTCTCTGTTTAAATATTTAACGATTCTTTGCGGAAGATAAAACCACTTATTGTTGTTTAAATATGCAATAACTTTGGATCCATATTGTGTAACCTTCCATTCAAAATTTAAAATCTTGTAAGGTTCATTTAAGGGAATATCATCAATTTTTGTGTATTCAGATTTTATTCCTTGCGCAATGTTAATTATTTGTTGATAGATCTAAAAAGAAACAAAAAAATTAGTTAAATTTTATATGTATTTCTTAAACTTTCATATAATAAATAAAAAAATTCTAATGTTATGTTAAACTTCATTCTTACCATTGTTGTTGAACGTAATTTCAAGGATCTTTGAATAACAATAACTAAAACTAATTTCTAATTGGTCTTTTATATACATATTTGTGAGTCAATCGAATTCTCATTTTAATACAATTACTCAAATGAGAATCTCATTCGAATTGTTCCATTTACGAAAATGTCTTCGTTAAACTTTTTATGAGAAAAATATATATTCTCATTTGAAGTTAACTTTGTTGTAGGAATATATATATGTATTAGAATATCCTTTCTTATGAGAAAATACATGTATTGGAATATCCGTCCTTATGCGAAAATACATGTATTGGAATATCCTTCCTAATGGGAAAATACATGTATTGGAATATCCTTCCTAATGGGAAAATACATGTATTGGAATATCCGTCCTTATGGGAAAATACATGTATTGGAATGCACATATATATACTAATTAGAATAGTAGATCATTCTAATTAGATCTAATTAGAATAATCTACTATTCTAATTAGATCCAATTAGAATTTTTTTCTAATAGAATGATCCTTATGGAAAAATATACGTGTGCCAGAATGCGCATAACTATTCTAATTAGAATGATCCTTATGGAGAAAATACACGTGTGCCAGAATGCCCATAACTATTCTAATTAGAATGATCCTTATGGAGAAAATACACGTGTGCCAGAATGCCCATAAATATACTACTTGTTCCGCGCTGTTTATTGACATTTCCCAGGCATTTGATAAAGTGTGGCATGAAGGCCTAATATTAAAATTAAAGACTTACTTACCAATAAACATTTTAAATCTTTTGGAAAGTTACATTATTTCCCGTAAGTTCACTGTTGCGGAAGGAGACTTTACAAGTAGGCCTGAAACAATTTCATCTGGTGTGCCACAGGGGAGTATACTGGGACCAGTTTTATATTTAATTTATACTTGTGATATGCCTGTGAGCAGTAGTATCCATACTTCCACATTTGCCGACGATACAGCCTGCCTTAGTATGCATGAAAACCCTGATGAGGCATCCCGCAAACTCCAGGAACACATTAGCCAGATGGAGCTTTGGTTAAACTTATGGAGAATCAAGGTAAATGAACAAAAGTGTGTTCAAGTAACATTTACTTTACGAAGAGATACTTGTTCCCCCATTCGGATTAACAATCAAGTTGTTTCTCAACATTCTCAAGTGAAATACCTTGGCATACACATTGATCGAAGGCTTACATGGAAACATCATATTGACTCTAAACTAATTCAAATGAAACTTAAGTTAATTCAAATACATTGGTTGATTGGCAGAAATTCAACACTCAGTCTAGACTGCAAACTTTTGATATACAAGTCGCTTTTAAAGCCAATATGGTGCTATGGAATTCAAATATGGGGCACTGCTTCAGCTTCAAATGTAGAGAAAATTCAACGCAAGCAAAACAAAATTTTACGCATGATAACATCGGCTCCATGGTACATCAAAAATTCAAATATACATCGTGATTTGAATATGCCTCTAGTGACTGAAGAAATTGCAAAATACGCAGGCAAATATCTAACAAAACTCGAATCACATCCTAATCCGCTTGCTCGTAATATTTTGAACTTTACTGGACACATCCGATTAAAAAAGAGAGATACACGGGCCCTAATATTCAACATTCCAGATGGTGAAGCTGCTTGAAAACACATTTTTCTTTTTTTACTAATCACTACTTATGTATTATTAATAACTATCAAATGTAAATTAAATATAGGAAATATTTCTATTATAGTTACTATTACTCTAAAGTATGTATCTTAAGGAATTCAGTTTTACTTAAAACAGAACATCCTCACAAACTTTTAAGTAAATAGAGATAAAAATTAAATCAACGTTTTTTAATTTCAAATAAAAAAAAACTATGAAGATATTTGACATCTATACATAAAAGACCAGGCGAATATTTACAACATCAACAAAAGACCGCACATGACATAAAATTCAAGCACGGAGCCAAACACTTATTTGTATGTACATATGTACATACATACATAAAATCAATTTGTAGATATGTATGTACACATAATATCAAATTTCTTATCAATACTCAAGTATTTATTAGATCTTGACAATCACACTTACATATCTACATCATGAAAATATATGAACAACCCAAACCATTCAGTCAGAGCACATGCCAAAGCTAAACGATCTTATTATGGACAGAGAATCTATAAATTCCCATGATCGTATGAAAAGTCAAAGAAGCCGGATGCAGTTAAATAAACAAAATCTCTAATATAAACAAATTTATCACAGACAGACTTTAAAGCTGGACAATTTTAAGTATGACAAAATACCCAGCAACCTTGAGTATGTAAATATACTTACATGTATGTTAGGGAAGTTCAGATATATGATATTTTAAAGCACCAAATCTCGATATTGAAAACAATTTATTTCTACGTAGATAAAACTACTAGCGTGAGAAAATCAAACGCACACACACGCACATATACCAGATTTCATCTAAGAAAAATTCAAATTATTTCAACAACACACCGCCCCTCACAAATCACGGCCAACCTTAAATTCTTACAGATATACATACAAAAATTCTCACGGTCATTCCTACAAACAACACGAATAACACAAATCACGATCAGCCTTAAACTCCTACAGACATGCATACAGATACCTATCCTCAAATCACTGATAGCCTTAAACTCCTACAAACATATGTACATACACACAGATTCATACGGTTACATATTACTACACCAACCCCACCTACCCTAAATCATGATCAGCATTAAATTTTCACAGACATACATACATACAGATTCCTACGTATACATATTATCACAACATCCTCACCTCTCCTAAATCACGATCAGCCTTAAGCTCCTACAAACATATAGACATACATACGCAGTCGATCTACCTCAACTTCACCCTGCCCCCTGTCAATCACACGCTCACACAAATTCCAACAGAGAGGTTAACACACATACACTCAATCCATCTACCTCAACTACACCACGGTCCCCCGGCCAATCACAGCCTCGCACAACAGACAGACAGACACATCCATAAATCCTCGGTTATATATTACGACAACAACCCCACCTACCCAAATCACGGTCAGCCTTATTATCCTATATTAGCATTAGAAATAACTTTTATGCTTTTTCCGTCAGAATTATGAAAAATCATTTTCCCGTCGGCATTTGAAAAAAATAATAATCACGTTTTGCCTTCGGTATTTAAAAAAAATAATATTCACGCATTGCCGTAGGCATTAGAAAAAATAATCATGTATTGCCGTCGGCATTAGGAAAAATTAATTTTCACTATACATACATACATTACAAAAAAGAAAAACCTCCAACCTACATATGAACCCACTTATCGTATTCCCACAAAAAAAAATCACCCGTTCACACAATTAATGTAACCCCAAAAAAATCACCCGTTCCCACAAGGGTTAATGTAAACAAAAAACTCCTAATGTAAACAAAAATTCGTAATGTAAACAAAAAAACATCAAAGTGTGCCGCCGAAAACTCAAGGTATCAAATTTCACAAATTTCCAAGAATTTTAAAATTTTACAATTTTCATTAACCAAATTTCAAATTTTAATTGCGGCAGGGTGAACATTCCCCTACTACTATCATTATTTAGAAACGAATACGCAATCACAATAATATGTGATTTAACTTTTAGTAACTATACCAATACAAGATAAAAGCGCTAAACCAATCGCTAAGGCGATCTTTGAAAATTTTATACTTACTTATGGGCCAATGAAGACGTTCATTTTGGACATGGGAACAGAATATAAAAATTCTATATTAACAGAACTTTGTAATCAACTAAAAATTAAAAAATTAACTTCGACAGCTCATCACCACCAAACAGTAAGCACAATAGAAAGAAGTCATAGAACTTTCAATGAATACGTACGTTCCTATATATCTATAGACAAATATGATTGGGACGAATGGCTAAAATATTTTACTTATTGTTTTAATACAAACCTTCAACAATACATAATTATTGTCCTTATGAGTTAGTCTTTGCAAAAACTCCTAACAGTTTTCAGATATTCAATGTAGATAAAGTAGCACCACTATATAATATAGAGGACTACGCCAAAGAAACAAAATTTAGGTTAAAAGTAGCATATAAGAGAGCTCAACAATTACTAAATAAGCATAAACTTAGACAAAAATTAAATTATGATAAGTATATAATTGATTATAGCTTTAAAATAGGAGATCTAGTTTTACTGAAAAATGAAGTAGGTCATAAGTTAGAAATACAATATAGAGGACCTTACAAAATTAACAAAATATACTTAAGATATAATGTAACTATATTTGATAAGAAAACAAATGAAACACAAATAGTTCATAAGAATAGACTTAAGTTATATAATATTAAATAATTAAAACGGTATGTGCACTACCAATACAACCTAATATTTTACAATAAGATTTTAATGCTTAATTATACTTCAAAAATACTTTTTTATCTGTAAAATAATGTCCATAAAACTAACGTTATATGAACATTCTGATAAAAGGTGGAGGTGTAGCGTGTTCTAACTACACTACGACCAACATTGTATAGTAAAAGTTTAAAGTCAACTTGACCGCAACATACATAACATCCAATTGCATTGAAATTATTTTTATGCACTGGACATTTGACACTCATGCAATCGGGCAAATACCGCTGCATGAAGTTAGATAAATGCATTGACAGACTGCAACGTAAATATGTATTCTGTACAACTGCTATTTGACACTCACAAGTCTGATCAAAGGCCGCAGCATAGTGCACTTGAATAAAGCATATTTAATAACCATATGTGTTTATATATATAAATATAAACAATACAGAATCTATGTTTTCCAAATTTCTTATGAGACACACGCTGCACGCCTACCGTCAGAAACTAAAAGGAACAATTTGCCTATTAAGCAGATATGTACCTTTTCTTTTCTCTCTTTTGTTAAGATTTGTTAAGCATTATTCTCATAAGTAGTATATAAGCCAATACAATTTTGTATTTAAAATAATGAATAAACAACTTTCTTGGGAGCTCCTCGCTGAGCTCTAATTAAAAGAAAATAAATAGTTTACTTCATTTAAAATTAAAGCATTCATCTGCTTTAATAAGGGCATTCATCTGCCTTAAATCATTTAGAGCCAGTGGCGTTAATTAGCACTGGCACACTCGGGCAGGTAGAACCTTAGGAAAGTTATTAATTATTACAATGGAGACATGTGACAAACGGTAAACTTTAAGTACGTTTTTCTCGAATTGCATTGGTATTTACTCAGTGCTGGTAAATGGAAAATAATGTGACAAGTATTGCTGATTTTCATGAAAAGTGCTTTATATTTATAACATAAACGGTATAATTTATCATAAGCACTGACTTTATGTAGGCCCTCAAAAATTTTGACCCCATTTGACCCCTTTCAAATTTAAAGCAAGGTTGGCAAACGGTATCGTAAAAATACCGATACCGATTCAAATACCGCTAAAATTTGATACCGGTATCAATCCCGATACCGAAATCTATTTCGGTTAGAAAATACCGGTATCGAGACTACCGTTTACGTCTATACCGATACGTACCGGTATACCGATTCCGGCCAAAAAATAAATAATAGGTGAGTTGTAGTTGCCAAATTTTTGTTATGTATTACAACTTTTTTAACCATGAGACAACTGATTTTTATCAGTTGTATTTTGGTTTTTATTTCGACCATTGTGTTCGTTTTGCTTTATTATTCCAGATTCCAACCAATCCGATTTGTCAACCAATATTATTTTCCATGTTCATAAAAAATAGAGTCTCAAGCAAAAATAGCCAGAATTAAAAATATTTTAAATTTAATGGATACTATGGTTTCAAAAAACATAGCATAGATAAGAACCTTTGTTTTTGGAGAATTAATTCGAAGACAACTAAAATTAGTTGTTATTCATAATACCAAAAAACAGTTGTTTAAAAGTTAAGTTGTTGCAATTTCAATCCAACTTAGTTGAGCTTTAAACTGTAATATGGGCACGATTTGCAAAAAAATATTCAATTAACTTTCTTTCTTTGGTTTAGTCTTGTTTACACATTTCACCGTAATAAATAAGGTTGGTAGAGAAAAAACGTATAAACTTTTATATTTGAAGTTGAAGATTCCTCTCTTGAGGTGAAGAAAAGTACCTGCTTTAAGTTTTTTAATGTATAGTGTACAAGAATATTGCTTTCTTTGTTTTTAAGTTGGCTAAAAGAATATTGTATATTCTTTGAATTGAAATATTCAAATGTTCGTTTCGTTTGCAATTTGGCGAGAAAGTTATAAACAATATGGGTCCAGTACAAAAATATGGCCTAAGAGTGAGTCAAAAGTATAAAAGTGTTTAAAAACCGAAAAAATTACATTTGGTGAAAAATACAGACATATATTTGAAATTTTCTGAAACAAGATATATGTATATGGTTCGAAAGGTTTTATGCCCTAATTATGTTCGACGATTGTATCGTCTTGTCTATGGACGAAAAAAAGAAGCAGTTTTGATTCTTTAAAACAATTATTATTTATTGTCTACGCTAGAATGTTCGTGTATTTGCTTTATGATTTTGTTCCAAACATTGTATCCAACACTTACTTTTTTATATATTTTTCAAACTATTGTATAATACTTTAATTGAATTTTTATGTTTTAAAAACATGGCAATAATATTTATATTTTTCATTATGAAAGACAACAACCATTTTTTTATTTTTTTTTTACACACATATATTTATTTATTGTATCTTCAAATATGAACTAACAATAAGTAATCAAATCTTAAATCTAAATATAATTATTAGGCCCGACCAGTATCGGACATAAACTTAGTGATAGTAATTAATAATACATAAATTTCGTATTAAGCACAATAATTATTTTCAAGGAGTATCATTTGGGGAGCTGAGTATTAGGGCCCTTGTGTCCCTCTTTTTTAAGCGGATGTGTCCAGTAAAGTTCAAGATATTACGAGCAAGCGGATTAGGATGTGACTCGAGTTTTGTTAAATATTTACCTGCGTATTTTGCATTTCTTCAGTCACTAGTGGCATATTTAAATCTCGATGTATATTTGAATTTTTGATGTAACATGGAGCCGCTGTTATCAAACGTAAAATTTTATTTTGCCGTCGTTGGATTCTATACACATTTGAAGCTGAAGCAGTGCCCCTCCATTTTTGAAGAAAATAATTTAGAGAATTCAAAGACAAGAACTCAGAAGCATTTTCAATCAAAAACGTCGTAAGTCTTCTTACTGAATTAGGGCAATAGTCTCTTCCCTCTGTATTAGGGATGGGCAAATGAAGAAAATGTATCGATATATATCGTATCGATGTTTTTGAACAGTATCGATATATATTTTTTGAAAACATTGATATTTCGATATATCGATATTTTTTTGCATTAATTTCGAATGCACAATTACTTACTTTAAGAAATTTAATACAAAAGAACTATTTATGTTAAGTAATACGTAACCTACTGTAGCTCCTTAAAACTTCATTAGTCTTTACTTTCTGTTGCTGCTCTGTGCTGTGCTGTTCTGTTTCTAAATTTTAATAGTTACTTTTTCTGTAATAAATAATCAGCTGTTTCGGACCAGAATGGTCACAGTTTTCCACTAAAGTGATGAGTTTTGCATCGTCCATTGTTATTAGAGTTTTTCTTTTCCCGGACTTTTTCATTTCCCGGGAAAGTGGGAACAACTTTTCGGTTTTTAACGTTTATAAACACATGTCAAAAAAATAATACAATATCAGTTCCCGGGCGTAATTGTTGTAAAGTTTTAGCTATAGTTCTACCATCGCATTCATAAAGTGAATAACGACATGCATCGAGGAATGTGTACGCAACATAACAGAATTAAGGAGAGAAAAACTAATTGCTTATATGTATATGAATTTTATAAACCAAAAAGAGTCAGCTGATTCGTAACAGAACGGAAAGTAAAAACAAATTCTGCCTTTAGGCTTATACCCACACAATCCAAAAAGTCACCTGCCTTAGTTGGGTCGCAGTTAAAAAACGGCTATAGCTTTTAAAAGTATCGAAACCCGATACTCGTAAATAAGAATCGATGTATCGATATATAGGTTTTTGAAATATCGGCGATATATATCGATATTTATTTTCTCAAATATCGATATTTCGATATATCGATATTTTTTGCCCATCCCTACTCTGTATCCGTTTATAAATTTAAAATCGGTTGATATTTAACTTAGTTAGAGGTTGATAAGTGCCTACGGGTACGAAAAAGCGGTTTTTTACCCGTAACTCAAGATTTTGCAGGTGTCTGGAAAATTTCGAATACAGATTTTTGTTATACTCGACAATATTTCGATTTCATCAAAGTTTGTCACACAGTGCAATTTATCAGTATATACAAAACTTATATTTTTACTATTTTGTTTAATTAACCAAAATGTATAGTTTACATATGGAAAGTTTGAGCTGCACTCTCCTTGTTTCACGTTTTTAATAAATTATTGTTTAATAATAGTACCAAAACATACATATATAGAAACAAATAAGTATACATGCTTTTATAATTATAATTAATAAAAAAATATTTTTTGCTATATCCACTGCCTGAAATAATAAATTTATCAGTAATATCGGTATACCGGTATTATAAACTCGATAACGGTATGTACCGGTAATACCGATACCGAAATAAAAAAAATACCGATACCGCTACCGATACCGAAATTTAAAAAATAATTGTACCGTTATTTGTTTCGGTTTCCAACCTTGATTTAAAGTAATAACAAATGAGTTATTTGTAATTTATGTAAAAGTGCGATCTTTTGCGTTTTGCGAGTAATGCCTCTTTTTGTAAGAAAACAACTGAGCTATTGATGAAATTAATGAAAATGAAGAGGATATTTTTTATTTAAATTTACGAAATGAACTAAAATTAAAATTTATTAGCGTATATATGTAAATTTGTTATTAAAGGGTTACTTTTTGGTCGATGGGTTAAATTAAATTTTGAAGAAATATTTTCAGAATTTGGTTTGAATACCATGATTTGGTAGGCACAGAAATAGTGGTGATTTGACCTATAGTGCGTGGGTGATATTTTAATAAACGTATTTAGTTATGAAAAATTAGGTTTAATAGTACGTTTCCACTATCAGCAAAACAAGTTGTTTTTCTCAGAACACTTCGAAGTGTTTCCATAATGCTTTTAGTAGTAGGGAACTGCCAATCCGGCGACAATTAAAATTTGAAATTTGGGTAATTAAAATTTTAAAATTCTTGGAAATTTGTGAAATTTGATACCTACGAGGGTGGATCAATAAGTCCGTCCAACCTTTTGTTTACATAAGGAATTTTTTGTTTACATTAGGAGTTTTTGTTTACATTAACCCATGTGGGAACGGGTGATTTTTTTGAGGTTGCATTAATTGTGTGAATGGGTGATTTTTGTGGGGTGGATTAAGGGGTTTCATAAGATTAATATTTCATAAGTACATATGCCGACGGGAAAATCATGAAAATGATTTTTCCTAGTACCAACGGGAAAATCATGAATATGATTTTTCTTAATACCAATGGGGAAATTGTGAAAATTAATTTTTCCTAATGCCTACGGCAATGCATGAATATTTTTCTTAATGCCGACGGCAATACATGATTATTTTTCCTAGTGCCTACGGCAATGCATGAATATTTTTCCTAATGCCTACGGCAATGCATGAATATTTTTCTTAATACCAATGGAGAAATTGTGAAAATTAATTTTTCCTAATGCAATGCATGAATATTTTTCTTAATACCAATGGGGAAATTGTGAAAATTAATTTTTCCTAATGCCTGCGGCAATATATGAATATTTTTCCTAATGCCTACGGCAATACATGATTATTATTTTTCCAAATGCCGACGGCAAAACATGATCATTATATTCTAATACCAAAGGGAAAATTGCCAGTGTTGCCAAACTGTAGAAATTTCTTATCGTAATAATATATCAGTAATATCAGAGAAAATATTTATTTATGTGTTCACATGCATGTGAACTCCCCTAATACTTGTGTGTGGGGGGTCCAGCTTGATAGTCGCTGGTAATTTAATATTTTGTGTATTTGTTTAAGAAATATGTATGTGTATGTATGTATGTGTGTATGTATGTATGTGTGTATATGTATGGATGTATGTGTATGTATGTATATGTATGTGTGCATGTATGAATGTGCGATCGTCGGTACTTGTGCGTGGAATATTTTGTAGAATACATATATATTTTGCAACGTAATCATTTTCTTTGTCTACGATTATTTTAAAGCAGCAAACTAAGTACACTTAGCAGCAGAGAAACAAAAACCAAGCATTTGCAAGTAAGCAAAAAAAGTTAACTTCTCCTCCTCCCCACTTCCTTCTCTTTCCTTTATGTAGTTTGTATTTGAAATAAGAAAACACTTGTATATTAGTTTATTTTTTATACATTTATTGTTTAAAATTTTATAATAATACATACATTCATATTTTAAAAAGTGAAAAAGTTTAATTAAAGCAAGACATTTCTTTTGTTAGTAAAATAGCATTTTTTAGTGCGCACGCACCAAATTTATGATAATTACAATAAAAATATTCTGGATACTTGATTTCCATTTGTTTAAAGTTGATGCAGCCTATATCCTCAACGTTAAAAATTTTTCGGCATAAAATTTTTTCCAACCAGCGTTTTTTCTTCACCTTTTACATAAATTTTAGAACATCTTGCGTTGGCTTTTATAAAATTCCAAACGCTTTGAAATGAAACTGATCCAGCAGTCCAGCTTAGGTAATGATAGTTTTTTGTTAGCCACTTTGCTTCTCTTTGCTTTTCTAATGATAAGCATTTGATATCAAATGGGGGTTTTATAATGAAATTGTTATATTCATAATTGTTGAAAACAATTGCTACTTCTTTTGCGATGAAATCATTTGAATTACTTTTGAATCCTTGTACGTCTATAAAAATTATGTTGTTTTCCATATTAGTCAATTTATAAGACTTTTCGAACTTGTCCTTTGATGGGTACATATTCTATTATACGATCATGAATAAGAATACAGTAAGCTGATGTTTTTGCTGCAATATTAGTTGCTGTTTCAAATTCTATTTTTATATCAATCGGTCCATTATTGAGTGATTCATTCTGATGACTGACATCTACTACAATAATAGGAGCTTTGGTCTTAAACTCTGGTGCAGTTAGAAGCGGTTGAGATTCTTTCATATAGTAGCTTTGTTGAAATCTTAGATACATGTCATATAGAATTGCATATCGTTCATTTTTTAACTTTATGTTAAGATCATCATATGGATATGAGACTGAATTTAAATGTACTTTTAAATTGGTCAAATCACAATGAACAAACTTATTTTCTTGTTGAAAAGCAATCAATACAAAACGAGGGCGTTCTCTATTTGCAGCTAGTTTAACATTCCAAATATGGCTAGTTCCTATGTTTAATTGTGGATTGACATGACAATCCCAACTGCGAAATGCCATAGGTATAGAAGCACCATTGTTAATAATTTTAATCATATTCAATTTGCTAAAGTCAGATAATTGTACATGTGGGAATCTCCATGAGATTAGTGAAATTGTAAGTTTGGCTTTTTTAGTAGAAACGCTCGAGCGTACAAGATCTTCATCGTTCTTATTACGCAAGAGTATCAATTCATGTTTTCCATTTAGTATAACTTTGTTGTAGTCTTCAGCGAATCCTAGGAGACTTTTAGAGGTACATAGAAATTGAAAAATCCATTTACAAGGGTGACATCATCAATTTTGTTCCATCCAGCATTTTGCATCACATTGCTTTCTGTTGGTGACATAGAAACCAAATTTTTTATGGTGCTTGTGGCTCCTAAATATCTTGTATGATCAATTTCAATTCCATTGAGCTCATAGCGAATTTCATCAAATAGATATGCCACAGTTGTTTTTTAATATAAAGTTGTCCGAAGATGAAGAAGATTTAGAGTTGTTATCATCAGCAACAAAACCTTCTACATAAATGTAGCTTTCACTGGGTAGCACGTACAAATCTTGATTTTGTATTGAAATTCTAATTTCATCATTATTGTTGTAAGATTGTAAGTATGGTACATATGTATGATAGTCCTTTTTGATTATATTCTCATCAGACAAGGGCTTATCTAAGACATCTATTATTGAACTCATTTTGTCTTCAATTTAAAATTCAAGGACTTTAGAAAATTTTTATTTGATGTTGTTAATGCTTTTTGTTGTACTGGTCGCTTTAATGTTGTTGTTGTTTTGCTGCTATATTTTTTAATGTATTTGTGTTGTATATTAGCATTATTTAGTTGGCCTTAAATGTATTCGTATTGTAATTTCCTCTCCTCGGAAATTAATTAAATCACCGTGTTGATCAACTACGCGCAGCGCTAGTGAACTTATCTCTCTGGTGTTCACAGGTAAATAGATGAGATTTCTTGGAACCTCATCTATTTTATAGCCTGGAGGCACATTAATCGGAAATTCATGAAGTGTATGCGATTTGGAGTTATTCATATAGGTGTTAATAGCGATACTACTTTCAACTCGCAAGAGATTTACTTTAAAAATATTAACTGGAAGATCTGAATAATAATATTTGTTTGGTGTTAGGATTTTGCTATTGAATCCTAAAAGTTTTCCAATTGTATTGTCTTTATTAAAATATACAGTATCCTTGGAACTATTAACTTTAACTTGTATTGTATTGTTATTGGCTTCAATAAAAATCTTATTTGCTGGACAGAGTAGTTTGTATTGCTCTTCTATAAAATCAACTATATCATTTAGTTCGTAAGATCCAATTGGTATTTCTATTGTATGTTCTCCTATATGAAACATATTGTTGTAGGTGTCTACATTTGGAATACTGTTGTATGAATGAAAATCAGTTAGACCACACTCATATGCACCATGTAATTCAATAGGAGGAAAGTAACTAGCAGATAATTCTAATGAGTTAGAGCTCAGAGTAAGTGTTATTGACATTATAACAGACTGATTACAATTAAATAAAGTTTAGTACACAGTAGTAGTATGAATATGGTGGTTCTAGATAGAAATGTGCAAAGGAAAAATGTGCATACCTTAACCCTTTAACGGCCGATGGGGTAAAATTCAACCCCATGATATTTTGTGTTATGAGGCGGCAGCGTGTTCGGTTTTGCTTAAAGTGTAGTCGTGGTGGGGGGTTCGGTTTTGCTTAAAGTGAAGTCGTGGTGGGGGGTTCGGTTTTGCTTAAAGTGAAGTCGTGGTGGGGGGTTCGGTTTTGCTTAAAGTGTAGTCGTGGTGGGGGGTTCGGTTTTGCTTAAAGTGTAGTCGTGGTGGGGGGTTCGGTTTTGCTTAAAGTGAAGTCGTGGTGGGGGGTTCGGTTTTGCTTAAAGTGAAGTCGTGGTGGGGGGTTCGGGTTTGCTTAAAGTGAAGTCGTGGTGGATGTTATTTTTGTTGAAGTGAAGTCGTAACATTTAATGTGTTCGTTAGAGGGTTAATACAATATGAATTAAACTACATTAGGGCGGTTTACGAAAGTCTGTGATTTTTTGCTAGTATTTAATAAATAAAATTCATTTACTGCGGTATATATTAATATCCCTAATACTACTCGTATTTGTTATCAGTATAAAATGTTAACCACATTATTTAAAAACAAAACACTAGTATTTAATAAATAAAATTCATTTACTGCGATATATATTAATCTCCCTAATACTATTTGTTATCAGTATAAAATGTTAACCACATTATTTAAAAACAAAACATTTATTTATTTTTAGTGTGAATCATATACCTACATACTTATAAAACATATGTATATTAGCAACAATTCTATATTTTTGTAGACTAAATAATTTACAATTACACATAACACTCGAATCAGCCGTAATTTGTTTCAATTTAAAACAATTTTCAAAATGAACACCATGAACTGATGAATCTACTAACTCCAAATCTTCATATAAAGGTATGATTTCTAGGAAATTTTCCATATATCTGATGAGATCTATTTAAGATTCATATTGTTTCTTTAGTGTATCTTGAGCTAGAACGATAACAAAAAAATAATATTTAGATTTAATAATAATAAAATAAATAAAAAAACTATTTACCAAAAATTACCTGTTGCAGCTGCATGTATATTCAGCTCGTAATATTCATTGCTGCTGCTACCTTTGCTACCTTTTCTATCTTTAGTAAGATAGTAGGTATTGCGCTGGAATTCTTCTATACTATCATCGTCTAGAGTTTCGTTGAATATACCAGGTAGGTATATGTATTTGGTGTTTTCCACCAAACAACGTACTTTTTTCCCATAAGGCGTCTGGACACGCTCCATTTTTATAATTTTATATTTATATTCAAAAAGCATCTCCTTTATGGGGAGAATGCTTTTTGTTTGGGTTTTTTTGAAAATTGATTTTAGGTATGCTTCCATTTCTGTACTTAACTTGAATAGTAATTAAATAAAAACTAGATGGGTGGTGGGTTTTTATATAAAATTATGAGAAGTAATTTTATAGCTTATCATTCTTTTCAATAAAATTTTAAAACAATGTTTCTGATGCGGTTTGTTCGTTGTTTATAAAGTTTCTATTTAATTAAAAGGTGTGAGAAAATTTTAAAATGTTTCTGTTGCGGTTTTTCCGTTTTTTTATAAAGTTTCTATTTAATCAAATGTGAAAGAAATTTTAATGTATGCAGAGTTTTGTTGATATATATATATATATATATATATATATATATATATATATATATATATATATAAATATATATGATTTTAATTTTAAAAGGTTTCTGTTTAAAATGTTTCTTCTATTTCATCATCATCATCATTGTCATCTTCTTCTTCTTCAGTACTGTCATACAAGTTGTTGTAGAATACATATTGCTTCTTCTTTTTAATGATTAGAGTATATAATCCATTCACTTCTTTAACTTTCTTTAAAATGTGTGGATTTACGTTTAGATAATCCATCTGATTTTTAGTAATAATCAGAAATCGTTTAGGTAAATAAATATGATATTCTTTATTTACAAGACATCTTATACTTTCACCATATTTTGTATCTACTCGTTCTATCTTGTTGATTTCATATGCAGTATTTTCTTCCATATTCTTTAAAGGTAAGTATATAATATTAGGATTTTGAAACAATTTTCTTAAACTTGCTCTCATTATTTTGCTTTTAACTTTTCACCGTAAAACGAATTTTCAAACTGATCCTTTATATTCAATAATTGATACTATAAGGTGTTTTTAGATATTTTAATAACTTCTTATCAATTGCGGTTAAGCATAAATATTAAAAAAAATATACGTATGTATGTATGTAATAATACATATATAAACAGCTGGTGTTTTAATCTTATTGTATCCAAGTTTGTGTTATATATATATACGTTATTTATAATGAGAGATTTAGTTGAATTAAAAAACTTTGTTAAATATGTATTGGGGTCAATTTTTAAAAACTGGTGATAAATATTGTACTTGTCATGCACAGTGGAAAACTTTTCAAATAATAAATGCAGTAGTTTTGGATATTATAATGCAGGTGTTCCTAACTGCAGAAGGAGGGACAAGAACTCAAATTTTTTCTCTTAATAGAGGACAAGAAATGTCAACAAATATTCCAATATTTCATTTTAGTCACAATCAACATATAAAAATTGAGGTTATCGGTGGTATGATATCACTAGTTGGAACAGTCTATGAGGGTGGTTTTAAAGATATAAATGTACACTCATACAAACCATCGTGCGTTTATAGTGAAATAGAGGCTATTGTTTTCAGAGATACAAATAAACTATATAATAGTAAGACTGATATCCACTCATTGAATAAAAATCAACAAAAACCTCTTCTCCTTCAAAAAATAGTTAATGATAGTAAAGTTAAGAAAGGTGGTAGTAACGTTGGTGGCGACTCAGTTGATAAATCATTTGAATACGATGATTATTAAATTAGTATATAAATATGAGAAACAATTCTTATCATCTCATTTAAAAATATATCGCTAACTTAAGAACACATCTATTAAAAAGAAAAACTAAAATGAAAAATATTTTTATCATATTTTTTTCATATATCTATATCATACAAGTGTTTTCAGCTTCATTACCTATTGATTTGAGTGAAAATGAACTTAAAAATACAGAATTTGCTATAAAATTACCGAATAATGATACTGTGAGCATACAACTAAATTTCAAACTTTTAAAGTATAGTAATGATTTAAATAAAAACATCGAGTTAACAACAAAAGCAGAAAATAAATCAAACGAAGAACAAGAAGACTCCCCACCGCCTATAAGTCAACCTTTTACTGTTGAACAAGCTATTGAAACATTTAGGCAAGATTTAGTAAAAAAAGAAAAAAATATTGCAGGAATAATTGAAAGTTCGGCTCCATTTTATAGACATTTTCAACTTCAATACAAAGATAATATAAAATTGAGAATCCGTTGCACATATGACAGCAATTACTTGAAACGTCGATTAAATATTTCATGCTTCGAATATCGTCAAGTTGAATACGAGAGAATTTTAAGTAATGGTGAAATTGAGGTGGCTTCTGAGGATGATACAACGTACCGATCCGATGTTACATTAATCAACATTCAAGATTACACACATGATTTGGATATGGAAATAATATAAATTAGCTGATATGATGAAATACATTTACTATTAGTTAGTTAGTATAAACTTTGATGTTAATGTGATAGGAGGTTTTATTTAACATAAGTAAAAAAAAAGTTAAAATAAGAAAATAACGAGTTTTATTCGAAAATTTTACATAAATTCATGAAGGAAGAAAAGCTTTTGTGTTATGATCATGAGATTATTTTGAAAAAATTAAAAGCTCAATTCGATGAATATGCATTTTATAAGAAAAGTAAATAAAAATTTGGATATCATTATAACAATTGTGTGTGGTCCAACGATGAAACAACTTGTGGACCTGATACCTGTAAATGTTCCCTTATCGATAACAGTTGGGATCAAGCATTATATATAATAAATTTTTATTATAATTTAAAAGCATAGACTTTATCAACAGTTCTACAGTCATCGTTGTCACTTAATTAGTACTAAACAATGTCGGAGGAGAGAATTTTAGTTGTAGACGTACAAGGTTTTTATCTCAACAATAAATTCATTGTAAAAGAACTGAGTATTTCAATTGACGACTCACAAGTTCAAACATTTATTATTAAACCACCTTTTCCATATTCATCGTTGACAACAAAAGAAAAAGCTTTAATTGACTGGCTTTATAATCATCATCATGGATTAAAATGGAAAGATGGTGATTCAACCTTATCAAATATTATGAACTATTATATTACACATGTTAAAGACAACAATTTTATTTATTATGTTAAAGGATTAGAAAAAATTAAGTGGATTCAAAATATTTTTAAAGACGAAATTAATTTTTATAACCTAGATGATCTAAATTGTCCAAATTTGAAAACATTATATAAAAATGATAAATCTATAAATGTTTGTTCTTATCATAGGAAATATTGTATATGTGCTGAAAAAAATGTAATACTCTTAAGAAAGTTTATTAAATCAAATATTAATAAAGAAAACATAAAATTATAAAAAAAGAAATTTTTGATTATTATTATTTAACACTTAAATCGACTAAAATAAACATCAATCATCAGTTCATTCTGAATACTTGAAATGTCAATAACAATATCTTTAAACGGAAACACTTCAACTCTGGTTGGAGAATATTTTCCTCCAATTGAACTCCCTACAAAATATGTTTGTGGACTTATTGATTTTGTAACATTCAATTCCATACCCAATGTAGATGTTCACAACAATTTGTTTCATATATTATTACTATTCCGGTTGGTTCATATGAACTTGAGGATATTGGTTTTTTCTTAAACTCAAGCTTACAAGATATTGATGAACCAATTTATCTAACAATTGAAGCTAACAATAACACACTTAAAACTGAAATAACCTCATCAATGGATATAGATTTTTCACAACCAAACAGTATAGGAAAGTTACTTGGATTTAGTAAAAGAAAACTAGAAGTAAATTCAACTTACTATTATAATACTAATCAAAATCTTAAAAATGATAAATCTTTGGAAGTGATGATTGTAGATGTTAATTCATTGAATACTACAAAGTTATTTGAATCTGACTTACCTACACATATTACGGATGTTAATACAATACGCATTGAAAGCAACTTAACAACCGGTTCATTTACTAATAATACTTCGAATCATACTATTCATGAATTTCCTCTTGATATTCCTCCAGGATATAAAATAAACGAAAAACCTCGAAATGTTATTTATTTACCCGTCAACTGTCAGCAAATAAACAACATAACAATTAGAATCTTAAATCAAGACGGTGAACTTATAAATTTTAGAGGAGAAAAAATCACTCTTAGACTCCACTTCAAACCAGAATAATGATCATTTACAATAAAAACATAGTGCAAAGAGGATTTCCATTCAATACCGCACCAACTCACATTCGAGAAAGTATAAAAAATAAAAAACTGTTGTCCTCATCTAATACAGAATACTTAAAATCGTTGGGATTTAATCTTCAACAATGAATGAAATACTAAATGTTCTTCAAAAACCTATGTATGATGAGAGTATTGTAAAAAGGGAATATCATAGTTACTATCCATATCTAAAATCATTTAACAACAACGATGAGATTCGTATACCAATTCAAAATCAGGATGTCTTCGTCTTACCAAGTGAGAGTATGATTTACATTCATGGTTTTATAGTAAAGAAGGAAGCAACCAAAGAGGTTCCAGCTATAGATGTGAAATTAAAAAACAACTTTGCTTCATATTTGTTTGATGAAATTCGTTACGAAATTAATGGTTTTGAAGTTGATCGTACACGTAAACTTGGAATTTCATCCACCATGAAAAATTTTGTATCGTTGAATAAGGCTGAAAGTGATGTATTAAAAAACGCTGGTTGGTCTCTTACTGAAACTTTTGTTTTAGAAAAAAGTCATTTTAGCTGTTGTATACCTCTGAAAATGTTGATGGGGTTTGCTGAAGATTATAACAAAATACTATTAAATTCGAAACATGAGCTTATCCTTCAACGTTCTACATCCGATGAGAGATCATATTATTCTACAAATGCAACTGATCAGTTGAAATTAACAATTCTGGATATAACATGGAAAATGCCACACATTCAACTATCGGACTTTGCAAAATTGGAAATGTTTAAGATAATTGTTGATGCACGGCAACTCTGTTTTTTTTATTTTTTCTTTTGCCTCTTTTGTTCTTTCGCTTTTTTCGTATGGAGCAAGAGAAGTTTAAGTAAGTCGTTTTTGAGCAGCCGTGCAATCAAGTCGAGCAACAGAATTTAAAGAATAAAATATTATTAAATTGATAAAAATCGTTATTATTAACAAAATTGTTAAACTAGGAAAACTAGAATAAAATTGCCCATTGAGTTTATCTCGAAGAAAAGACCGTGAGAAAAACGTGGCGAAATTCGTTTAAGTGCGCGAGTGTGTGTAGTCAAAGCTGACAGCCAACAAAGAAAAATTTATTAAATCTAAAACACAAAATTATTAACATATAAAAGATTTATATAAGAAAATTTGTGTTATTCGAAAATGTCATGATTGATATAGAATATATGAACACTTAACACGGTTAATAGTTTTTTTTTTTCTTTTATTAAAAGAACTTGCATTATTGTTGGGTTGAACCCTTTTACTGCGCCCTAATGGTTGATATCATTGTTATTTAGTTTGTGTATTAAACAAAAGCTTTTAAAATTGCCTACGAACATACCTTTGTTTTGCGTCTTTTTTTGCGGTTTTGGTTTTATTTTACTAGTGTATCATCCTTGAAAGAATTTGTTGGAGTCATTGGCGGTCCCACTGAGTTAGAGCGGATTCATCAACCTCGACAATTACCACAAGCTCCGCGTATTACACCCCGATACAGCTATTTTGTTCCAGAAACAACCATCTCCTGGTAAGTGACCCCCTTTTTTCCTTACTCATATTTTAATCAACCCCCGTGTGCCCTGCACATTTTGGTCCTTCGAGCCGGATCCGGGTCATCTAAAACCCGGCACCCTCCTTTGCTATCCGAAAAACCCCGTTTTTCCCCATAAAATCCCATTTTTCACGCAAAAACGGTATAACCTCCATTTGTGAGATATGCCATTTTTGCAATAAATGGTACATAAACCCCGTATATGATCTGATATGTACAGTCTCGTAAGAAAACGTTAGTTTTTACAAAACTTTCCATTTCGTCAAAATTGGTGTGTCTTTTTACATTTTTTATAAAAAACCCTAACGGTCCACAAAAATAAACATACATACGTGCATTTATACTTAACAGGTAACAAATGCAATTTTTTCTTATTGCTTAAATCAAGAGAAAAAGCAAAAGGAAAAAGTGTTAAAAATTTACCTGTTAACCGCATACGTATGTATGTATGGTTGGAATTTTGCCCTTGAAAAAACATTTCATGTTTTCTATTCTTCTGTTTCTTCTGCAATAAATACATACATACATACATTGATACTCTTTATGCATTACGAATTTTTTGGCACTCTCACTCATTAAAGCAGCGAGTGAACGATCAACGAACAAATAAAAGCAGCAAAATCATTTCTATGTACATATGTATGTATTTACTTCTGACAAAATATATAGGTCAGTAAGCCAAACGAAGCAGCTGATACATAAGAACATTTAGAATAAATGGTTACGAGGGTAGCGTGGCAAGTAACGAGAAGAAAAATAAATTGTTATGTTTATTGTTTTATTTGAATAAATCGATGAAAACTTAAGATATTTGTATTAATGAATGCAAATTTCTACCGTAATTAACCCCCGGTGTACATATATATCAGATCATCATACACGTACTTTCGCTATCTAAAATATTGAAACCAATAATTTGAAAACTTATTTAATTATTTCAAATTATTTCAACCCCCATATACTGGTCGCCTATACGAGGCACCATTGAAAATTTTCGGAAATTTTCTCCCTCAACAATAATTTGCAAATTTATTTAATAATTTCAAATTTATTAACCCCGCATATATTGGTCGCTTATACGAAGCGCCATTGGAAATTTTCTGGAAATTTTCGGCCAGTCGTGAAACAACTAATTTAAAAATTGTTTAATTATTTAAATATTAACCCCCATATATTGGTCGCTTATACGAAGCACCATTGAAAATTTTTAGAAATTTTCTACATCAACAAATAATTTGAAAATTTATTCAATAATTTCAAATTTCATTAACCCCCATATATTGGTCGCTTATATGAAGCACCATTGAAAATCTTTTGAATTTTCTACATCAACAAATAATTTGAAAATTTATTCAATAATTTCAAATTTTATTAACCCCCATATATTGGTCGCTTATACGAAGCACCATTGAAAATCTTTTGAATTTTCTACATCAACAAATAATTTGAAAATTTATTTAATAATTTCAAATTTTTATTAACCCCCACATATTGGTCGCTTATACGAAGCACCATTGAAAATCTTTTGAATTTTCTACATCAACCAATAATTTGAAAATTTATTTAATAATTTCAAATTTTTATTAACCCCCATATATTGGTCGCTTATACGAAGCACCATTGAAAATCTTTTGAATTTTCTACATCAACAAATAATTTAAAAATTTGTTTAATTATTTAAAATTTTACCCCCCACATATTGGTCGCTTATCCGAAGCACCACTGAAAATATTTTATTAATTTTCTACCATACATCCATACGAAGCATCTGTAGAAATTTACTATTTTTACAGCCATAACACTTGTCACTTATACTAAGTACCAGTGAACATCTAGCTTGCGAATTTTTAACCCCGATACATTGATCGTTATACCGATACCGGAGACGATTTCTCAAACCCCCATAAAAACTTTTTATTAGTAACTCCTACCGTTTTTCTCATTGGAATGGCAACGTTAAAAAATTTAATACGCGCTTCTGATCGCATAATAGATTTTCAAACCTATTTTAAAGGCTTGAAAGAAGAGGGCCACACTCTTCATACCTTGGTGGCTCAAGAACGACAGCTTGAGAAGCTATGGACTAGTTTCGAGAGTCTCTACGACACAGCACTGGAGAAATATGAAACAATAAAGGAAGATATCGAAATGGCAGCATTAAAAGCCCGTTTTTATTCTACCTTTGAAGCCTATACAGAGATCATCGCAATTATTCACCAATATACCGACAAGATTCGTACCCAGGCCGCAGCAGCTACCCCATCAGTGAAAACACAAGTCGATATGACGCCACATATTTCTTTACCCCCCTGCGATACCGAAGTATTCCATGGTGACTACAAATCTTGGCCTACATTCCGAGATATGTTCACTGCCTTGTACCGCAATAACGACCGTCTCTCACCTGTAGAAAAAATGTGCCACTTAATGAAGAAGACGCAAGGCGAAGCACGTGAGCTTTTAAAAACGTGTCCCATGACCAACGAAGGTTTTGACATGGCATGGCAGAACCTCATGCATCGTTATGAAAACAAGAGGGTCCTAGTCAACGCACAATTGAAATCACTTTTCAATATAAAACCGATGTCGCGGGAAACGGGTTCTGATTTAAGGCGTCTGCAACGTACAATTAGCAATTGTATTACAAATCTCCGTTTACTTCAAATTGAAACAGCGAACTGGGATTCAATCTTCGTGTATATCTGCTCGACCTGCTTGCCTGAAGTTACCCTTAACTTATGGGAACAATCTCTGCCCCAAACTACGGATTTGCCCACTTGGGCGCAGCTTGATATATTTCTTACATCTCGGTTTCACACGTTAGAGTCGGTTGCCGATATTCGGTCAACTTTTGCGAGCTCGAATGGCTCAAGACCCGCGCAGCCGGCTAAGCTGAATAAATCTAATTCGTCTTCAAAGCAAAAGCTTCAAAGTTACCAGACTAATATTACCAAAGAAAAGAAGGGAAAATGTGCGCTTTGTCCGCAATTTCACCCCCTTAGATTGTGTTCCGTTTTCCTAGCAATGCCAATCGAAGAACGCTATGCTACGGTTAAACGCCAAAATCGATGTACCAATTGTCTGGGAACATCTCATGGCTCTCAAACATGTAAAAGCAAATATGCCTGTCACACGTGCAAAGGAAAACATCACACGTTGCTTCATCGCACATCTACTGCACAACGATCTTCAAATACCCCCCAAGCTATTTCCCCCCCTTTTCAGGCCAACTTAAACACTACTCATCCTCCTTTAGATATGAGCCCCTCAACGTCAGCACAAGCCGCTGACAGAACGCTGCAATCGTTCTCAACACATTTAACCTCAACGACACAATTTGTCATCCTAGGCACAGCTCTTGTTGACGTATATCAGGGCGAATGCAAATATACCGTTCGCGCGTTAATTGATTCTGCATCTGAGGCAACTTTCATTTCAAGAAAACTACAAAATTGTTTGGGCCTTAGAACGCGATCTTCCCAAGCTCAAATACATGGCTTATGTGATTCATTAACAGCTACCTCAGCGCAGACATGCCACATAAAAATAGGGTCTCCTATCGACCCATCGTTTGAATTGTTTGCCGAGGCATTAGTCATAAACAGGCTGACAGGTCAGCTAGCATATCACCCCCAATCATCGCCGGCATACAGTAATTTTTCACATTTACAGTTAGCCAATACTTACCGCAGCGGTGGGTCCGAAATTGACCTACTTCTCGGTGGAGATGTTTATCCAAAAATAATTCAAGATGGGCTGCACTGTGATAGACAACAGTCTTTGGTTGCGCAGAAAACTGCTTTCGAATGGATAATTACCGGCAAGGTAGCCGCCAATCCATGTAAAAAGACAATTTTATCATTTTATAACACCGTCGCGTTGGATAATCAACTTCGACGTTTCTGGGAGCTTGAAGATCTCCCGAAAAAAGCAAAATCATCACCAGAGGACACATACTGCGAAAATCTGTACTCCTCGACTACTTTCCGCCAGCAAGATGGTCGCTACGTTGTATCACTTCCCTTTAAACAAGAACACCCCGAAAAATTAAATATTGGTCAATCCCGAAAAATCGCGTTATCCCAATTTCTACGAAATGAAGCGCGCTTGATCAAAAACCCCCAACTCAAAGCTGAATATGATCGAGTTATTACCGAATATTCTGCTCTTGGCCAAATGGCCAAGGTAACCCCCATAAGTGGTGACAGCGGCACATATTATTTGCCCCACCACGCTGTTATAAAACCCGATAGCACCACAACCAAATTACGTGTGGTGTTTAATGCATCAAATCCCTCAGCAAATGGCGTCAGCCTCAACGATTTGCTTCATACTGGCCCAATTCTGCAGGCAGACTTAATGATCTTAATATTAAGATGGAGATTTTTCCGCTACGTTTTTAACGCGGACATCGAAAAGATGTACCGCCAAATTTTAGTCCACCCCTCTCAAACCCCCTTACAGCGAATTTTACATCGAAATTCGCCAACTGAATTCATTCAAGACCACGAGTTAAAAACAGTCACCTTTGGCGTGAACTGTGCCCCCTACCTAGCAATCCGGACGTTGCTAGAACTCGCCAAGGAAAGCGAAACCGATCACCCTAACGTGGCCGAGATATTACGGAATTATATGTACGTCGATGACGTCCTTTCCGGAGCCCATACCATATCATCGGCGCTTAAATCACGCGATGAACTCATAAAAGTTCTTGCTACGGCAGGCTTTTCGCTTCGAAAATGGACGGCAAACAATGAAATGTTACTACAAGGACTACCGTCGACACACTTGCTGGATGAGGAGTTTCTGAAATTATCAGACTCCAGTATAACCAAAACCTTAGGCCTCAGATGGAACGCTGGAGGCGATTATTTTTATTTCAAACTTAAAACTACCCCCAATCGTGATTTCACTACAAAGAGATGTGTGCTATCTGAAATAGCCAGATTATTCGACCCAGCAGGTTGGCTGTCACCCAAAATCATCGTAGCAAAAATCATTATGCAGCAAATCTGGAAAGATGGTACCGACTGGGACGAAGATTTGAAGCCCCCAACGATGCAAAAGTGGCATGAATTCCTCGATGACTACATAAACATTGAACAAATCAAAATCCCTCGTTTCATTGATTTTGATCCCTACTATAAAGTCGAAATACACGGCTTTTGTGACGCGTCGGAAAAAGCATATGCAGCAGCCATTTACCTTCGCTCTGAATTCCAAGGATATGTGGCCAGTCATCTGCTAGCAGCTAAAACGAAAGTTGCACCAGTGAAATTCGTTTCCTTACCTAGGAAAGAGTTATGCGGAGCTGAACTACTGGCAAACATGATAGAGTCTACTCAATCGCAGCTCAACCTCAAGAATTACGAAATCTTCTTGTGGACAGATTCCACCATTGTGTTGGCATGGCTGAACAAACCGGCTCACAAGTGGAAAACTTTCGTCGAAAATCGAATTTCCTCTATAATTGAAAAGGTAGGCAAGGACTGTTGATCTGGCATCTCGAGGTACGACGTTTACTGAATTATCATCAAACGATTTGTGGTGGCATGGACCTTTATGGCTCAAACTTCCTCATAATGAATGGCCATCAAGAAAGGTTGATTTTGATACTGAAGAAGAAAAACGGCCAGTACGCGTTCTTACCACTACTGTACATCCCGAAGATATTCTTACCCATTTTTCTGACCTTCCACGTGCATTACGCGTCATATGTTACATTTTTCGCTTTTACTACCGCCTGCGCGCTAAACAAAGGTCTGATAATATCAACAACGAGCTTTCAGCTCAAGAAATAGTTTTCGTCAAAAATCGTTTGATAATCGCCTGTCAAAAATCACATTTCATCGACGAATATTCACAATTATTTGAACAAAAACCTCTGTCCCGCAAAAGTTCGCTTTTAACGTTCAACCCATTTTTGGACTCTCACGGAGCTATGAGAATTAATGGCCGTTTGGCAAATTCTCCTACCTTAACTTACGATGAACGTTACCCCATTCTATTACCATATCATGCCAGTTTTACGCGATTACTACTAAAATACTTGCATCAATACTCACTTCATGGCCAAAATGCGCTGTTATATCGCCTAATGAGACTACGTTATTACGTCCCGAGACTCAAAACTTTGATAAAAACGATATTATCACAATGTATAATTTGTGTGAGACATAAAGGACACATCAGCCAACAAATCATGGCAGCATTACCCCCCGAGCGTACAAGTTTATCTCGCCCTTTCTATAACACCGGAATCGATTTTGCCGGGCCCTTTGACATAAAATCGTATGTGGGTCGAGGCTGCAAAATTACTAAGGGTTACGTACTGATTTTCGTATGTTTTGCCACCAAGGCGATACACTTGGAAGCCACCGTAGATATCTCAACCCAAACCTTTTTAGCGGCATTTGCGCGTTTTTTCTCAAGACGAGGAACCCCCAAGGCAATTTACTCCGATAATGGCACTGCCTTTGTCGGCGCCTCTAATATTTTACGTCAGGACAAGCAGCAATTCTTGTCTTTAATGCAAAAAGGTATTTTATCTCAGGACAGTTTTAGCCCCATCGAGTGGCATTTTATCCCTCCTGGAGCTCCTCATATGGGTGGCCTCTGGGAAGCAGGTGTAAAAAGCTTTAAATCACATTTCAGAAAGATTTGTCTCACTCAAAGTTTTACCTATGAAGAGTTCACCACCATGCTTGCGCGCATCGAAGCATGTCTCAATTCAAGACCGTTAAGCCCAATGACTGAAGATCCAACCAATTTATGCGCTCTCACCCCTGGTCATTTCCTCGTCGGAACTCCACTCTTATCTCCACCAGAGCCTGACTTATCCAATCACTCCCTTAGCTACGTAAATCGTTGGCAAAAGTTGAAAATATTTCATCAGCACTTGGCTCAAAGGTGGAAAGAGGAGTATTTAGGCGAACTTCACAAACGGAATAAATGGAAACTTCCCCAAAGAGATTTTGCAATTGGTGATCTTGTCGTTGTCAAGCAAGAAAATTTACCCCCTAATCAATGGCGTCTCGG
Organism: Tachina lurida; assembly: GCA_944452675.1. NCBI lineage: Eukaryota > Metazoa > Arthropoda > Insecta > Diptera > Tachinidae > Tachina > Tachina lurida. The sequence continues at coordinate 70,076,813 of OX101754.1, forward strand.
TCGCATCGAAAAGATTTTTCACGGCTCCGATAGCAAGGTACGGGTTGCCGAGGTACGCACTGCCAATGGCACTATTACTCGACCGATTGTAAAACTAGTTTTACTCACAATTCCCCCGTCATCATGACAAAAATAATTTTCCCCTTATTTTTTCCCCGTTATAGCAAATATGCCTAATCGTCGCCGCGGTCATGACTCCCCCATTGAACAGCACAAGTTCAACGTCCAGCTAAAGGCTAAAAATCCCGATTGTCGTTTATGTCGGAAAGATCATCCGTTGCGTAAGTGCGCAAAATTTAACAAAATGCCCGTGTCAGCCAGGTTGGACGTCGTCAAACGCCATCGCTACTGCAAAAATTGTCTGGCCCATTCACATCGCCTCCAAAATTGCCGTAGTCGTGATCGCTGCAACCACTGCAACATTAACCATCACACCCTTCTTCATCCTCCCGAAATCACGAGAGTTAATGAGCCGTTTAGCCGCACCGACCCCACCACTGTTGTGCCTACCGTAATTATTAAGATGTACTTGAACAAAGAATGGAGCCTAGTTCGTGGACTTTTGAATCCGTGCGCTGCCACGAGTTCTATTGCTTCCTTCCTAGTAGAACGGTACCATCTACCCTTTGAAAGGTTCGACGAGGACAAGTGGTGTCAATTCCAATTTCGCACTCGGTTTGATGGAGAAGGAGGGACCTTCACTGTGAAGGCCCGTGTTGCAGACGATCTACCAGAGAGGCCGCCAGCAAAACGCCTGGATCGTAGCGTCACTGACGCTTATATCAACTTACGCTTGGCTGATCCTGATTTTTTTGAAAGCCACACCATCAATTTTGTATTGGGAGCGGACGTATATCCCAGGTTAATCCGAAGCGGTATCCAAACAGCCTCTATTGGGTCCCCATTGGCGCAAGACACCGTGCTGGGATGGGTTATAATAGGCAAATTTGCCGTTTAAAAATCATTTTTATATTCCAACATTTATACAATTTATATACGTATTATATACATAATACCTTAAACGTATATTTATACACACTCATATTTGAATCATATAATTTTATTTGCATTTTTTTCATATTATAACTTTTATACATTCCTTATATATTTCTATATATCTATTATATTTATATATACTTCTACGTATATTTATACAAAATCGTATGTGAATCATAATTTTTATTTGAATTTTTGGGAATTATTATAACATTATAATATTAATATTATAATCCCAACCTATTTCTTACATATCATTGTAGAACGTCCCTCGTTGCTATTACAATATAGCAAGGGGGACAGAATGTTGATGCACGGCAACTCTGTTTTTTTTATTTTTTCTTTTGCCTCTTTTGTTCTTTCGCTTTTTTCGTATGGAGCAAGAGAAGTTTAAGTAAGTCGTTTTTGAGCAGCCGTGCAATCAAGTCGAGCAACAGAATTTAAAGAATAAAATATTATTAAATTGATAAAAATCGTTATTATTAACAAAATTGTTAAACTAGGAAAACTAGAATAAAATTGCCCATTGAGTTTATCTCGAAGAAAAGACCGTGAGAAAAACGTGGCGAAATTCGTTTAAGTGCGCGAGTGTGTGTAGTCAAAGCTGACAGCCAACAAAGAAAAATTTATTAAATCTAAAACACAAAATTATTAACATATAAAAGATTTATATAAGAAAATTTGTGTTATTCGAAAATGTCATGATTGATATAGAATATATGAACACTTAACACGGTTAATAGTTTTTTTTTTTCTTTTATTAAAAGAACTTGCATTATTGTTGGGTTGAACCCTTTTACTGCGCCCTAATGGTTGATATCATTGTTATTTAGTTTGTGTATTAAACAAAAGCTTTTAAAATTGCCTACGAACATACCTTTGTTTTGCGTCTTTTTTTGCGGTTTTGGTTTTATTTTACTAGTGTATCATCCTTGAAAGAATTTGTTGGAGTCATTGGCGGTCCCACTGAGTTAGAGCGGATTCATCAACCTCGACAATTACCACAAGCTCCGCGTATTACACCCCGATACAGCTATTTTGTTCCAGAAACAACCATCTCCTGGTAAGTGACCCCCTTTTTTCCTTACTCATATTTTAATCAACCCCCGTGTGCCCTGCACAATAATTAACAGCAAACATTCTATACCAATTGCGTTTAGAAGTTGGGACTGTCATGTAAATCCTGTTTTACCAAAGAGTACAAAGGTTTTATGGAATGTAAAGCTTTCTCCACAAAACGAAAGACCACGATTTCTTATAATTGGTTTACAAAAAGAGAAAATTAAAGAAGAAGGAAATATATTTGATCATTGCAATATCTCTAATTTAAAAGTTTATCTAAACTCAGAGTCATATCCATATGATGATTTAAATAATAGTTTCGAAATGGGTCAGTATTCTGTTCTATATAATATGTATGCAAAATTTCAACAAAGCTTTTACATGCGAGAACCTGAACCATTATTAAATGTTGATGAATATAAGACTTATGCACCGCTTATTGTTGTTGATGTTTCACATCAAAATGAGGCTGTTAAAATAGGACCTATTGATGTACGAATTGAATTTGATACTGAAGCAAACAAACTAATTCCAGATAATACATCAGCATACTGTTTAGTTATTCATGATCGTTTAATCGAATACTCACCTCTAACAAGCGAAATTAGAAAAATTATTTAATTATATTTATTTTGAAATTTTTTTAATAAATGAAATAATATGTTTATTTATAAATAAAACAAATTCTTAATCAATGTATTTTATTAAAACAATTACAGTTTCTTTTTAGTTTAGTTTCGAAAACAAAAACTTTAAACATAAATGGCCACAATTTATTGTATTAAAATTTTGATATCTATCATAATTATAACTTATGTTTTTTCCTAAATATTTTATTAATTGTTTCGGTGGTTGCAAGTTACCAAAGCTATCAAAATATTCAATTTGATTGTTGTTTTTCCAGTACGCTACCCAATGTGTGCCAGATCCCTTTGAAGTATCCAGATTAATTATTCCACATTCTTTTTTAAATGATGTACTTGGAAGAGTGTTGCACATAAACACACCTCTAAAATTTGGAATATGTTTTGCATATTTTCTCAAGTCTATATCAGAAAGGGCTCTTTTAGGTAGCTTCATTAAAAATTTTGTTGATAAGGCTTTAAATATAATCCAAAACCTTTTTTATATGGTTTTAAGAACATGCCTTTTCCCATCGCAATGGCTTCCATTGTATTATTGTGTCGTTTTGCTTCAGTCAGCTGTTCCTTTCCACTTTTAACTGCATTGATTGCTTTTGTAATACCAGATACACCACCAGCTAAACCACCAAGTGCACCCAGTGCAGCAAATATAGGGGCAAGTTGAAGAAAACCTCCAGATTTTGGTAGCGGTATTATTCGAGGTGTTTTTATTAACGATTTTTTCTTCCCCTTGAAAATATTGTTTACAACTTTTCGTGAAATCTTTATAGCATCTTTCAAGTTTTCACTTTTCTTTATATTCTTTCTTGCACTTTTCAATGCATGTGTAAATAGTTTGTGGGTATTTACTGGAGACGACTTTTTAGTTTTACTAATAACGTTACCCATACCGAATTTTGTTTTTGCTTTCATTGCAGTAGCAACAAACCAAGCGTTTGATTTTTTCACCCAAACTACTATCGCTTGCTTTGACCCTTTGCCAAGCCTTTTCAGTTAAAATTCTATCAGCAATATGTCTTTTCTCTAAATCTTTATTGTTTGAGTATGCTATATCGTGCTCTCTGCAAGCAGTATCCAATGGATTGATTCCTTGATCACCTCTAGCTAAACGTTTCTTTAATTTTGTACCAGGTCCGCAAAATTGATAACCGGGTAGATGAAGTTCAATGGGAAGTTTATTAATTATTTTATTTAGAAAACCTTTACCAATGAAGGATGGATGACGATTGAATATCTTTTTATAAATGATTGTCATATCTATTGACACTTTGTCGATTAAAGATTAAAATCAAATTGATTGAAAACAAATAAAAGAGACTGGTTTATATATTATGTTATCATTAGATTTCAGAATGCGTTTTTTTAAACAACATAAAAGGATTAACGTAAAGAATATCGAATCAAAGTTCGATTCATCAAATAAAATTCGTCATAGTTCATTACTACCGAATTCTATTCGAGCTCTTATTGTAGGTCCATCAAATTGTGGAAAAACAAATGTGATGATCAGTCTTATTGAAAGTCCTCATGGATTGAAATTTAAAAATATTTACTTATATTCAAAGTCAACACAACAACCGAAATATAAGTACTTAGAAAGTCTAATTAAACCTATCAAGGAGATAAATTTTTCATCATTTTCCAATAATGATGATGTTCTATCGCCAGACGAAGTTAAACCAAATTCAGTATTTATATTCGACGATATAGCTTGTGAGAAACAAAATCATATACGTTCTTACTTCTGTATGGGTCGTCATAAAGATATTGATAGTTTTTATTTATGTCAAACCTATACACGTATACCAAAACACTTGATTCGCGATAATGCAAATATGATTATAATTTTTAAACAGGATGTAATGAATATTAAGCATATTTACAATGATCATGTTGGTTCTGATATGACTTTAAAAACATTTCATAAGTTATGTGCCGAGTGTTGGAAAGAAAAATATGGTTTTCTAGTTATTAACAAAGATGATCCTATGAATAATGGTCGATATAGAAAAGGTTTCGATATATTTATAAATCTATAAAAGAAACATTACAGATATTTTAAAATCAGTACAAGATTAATTATTAAACTAATAGCTTCTCAACTATTAAACCGCTAACTGCTAAACTGATCTGTTTTGAATCTGTTTCTAATTCAATCTATAAATATGAACACAAATCTAGTTAATAATCTTATTAAAACTCGAAATATTTTAAAAAAGAAATATAGGAATATTTTGCTTGGAGAAATTGCAAATGATGAATTGACATTGAAACCAATATCAAAACCATTAAAAGAATTAGTTCAATCAACTAATAATAATAATAATAATAACACCATTATAAAACATGAAAAATATCCGGATGGCTCTTTTAAACATGATCTTGAGAATAATAAAGTTGCCTTCAGTACACCATATAAAAAGAGTAAGCTTGATTATAACACGTTTTCTTCAAGCTCTAATAACAAGAAAATCGAGAAAAGTTCAAACACGTTTCAATCATTTGATGATGAAAATGATCATGATGATGACCATGATGATGATGATGATGATAATAATGATAATGTTGATAATGAGGATGATAACAATGATGATGATAACACCATTGCAATACATCCCAATCAAAGTATTCAATATAATTTATCAAAAGTTAACTTAAATATATATGATAAAACCTATGGTCCTCATAAGGATAAAAATCAAATATGGAGACTGGGTAATGAACCCATCGCTTTCAATTCAACCAATATTACTGTAGGTAATTTAAAATGGCCCTTCACATCAGGCTTAAATGAATTGTTAGTTTATAAGAAACCAATCAGTTATAATAAAACAGATTTAAATAATTATAAACAAATATTGGAGATGACTAATGTCCATAAACGAAATAACAGTATTAATGGTCAAATTAAAGGAAATCGTTCAATTAAATATACAACGATTATTAAAAACCTATTTAAACAACAACAGAAAATTTATAAGGGAAAAGGTTTAATGAAATTGAATAGAAAAAAGCATAATTATGTTTATTGGGATGATCCTAATGAATTGGTTGACAGATTGCGTCTTTTGATTTCATCAACAACAGCTGGTCACTCAAATCATAATAATGAAATTGTATCAATTATTGAGGAATTGAGAGAAGCAAAAATTATTATATAAATAGACTTAAAAATGTTTAACAATTCATATTCATAAAATGCCTATCGATAAGTTTGGACATTATATTGAAAAATCTGCAAGATACCAAAATCAACATTTCAAGATTCATTTGGATAGTGATCGTAATTTCAACTTTAACTTGCGGAGAATAAAAAATATTGCTAGTCCTGTATTGGAAAACGATGCTGTAAACAAAATTTACATGAAAAGTTATTTAAGTGAAATAAAGAAACAACTGGATACAATGTATATGGAGAGAATTAAGGGAATGGAGGATCGTTTTAACGAAATAATACGACAACAAAACATGTTGACTACAGAAAAATTTGATAATGTAGAAACACGTTTAAGTAAATTAATACATGATCAAAGTATAATACCAAATAATCTCAATCATTCACTAAAAGAAATGAGATCATTATTTAATTACAAAATTGATTCAGTTGAAGAACGTCTAAATGAAAAACGAAGCTCATTACAAACCGTTTAAACATAGATATATAAATCGTTTTTGATTTAAATTCAATATCAGTAGCATTTAAATTAATGTAATCTAAGATAGACGTTAGAAATGGAGCGACAAGAAGTGGTTCAGGAGCTTCATAAGCAAGCACGTAGAAATTTCATTCGACGTCGAGTGGTAATCAAGGGAATTGATGATCTTTGGCAAGCAGATCTTGTTGAAATGGGTGTTTACTCAAAATATAACAAAGGCTTTAGATTTATTTTAACAGTTATAGATACATTTTCAAAGTTTGCTTGGGCTGTACCCGTAAAATCTAAAAGTAGTGAAGATATAACCAATGCTATGCAATCTATTTTTTCGCTAAAGAGAATTCCAAAAAACTTGCAAACAGATAATGGTAAAGAGTTCTATAATAAAATATTTCAAAACTTGATGATAAAACATAATATCAACCACTATTCTACATATAGTATCATGAAAGCGTCTATTGTAGAACGATTTAATAGAACTGTAAAAGGAATGATGTGGAAAAATTTTAGTCTACAAGGAAATTATCAGTGGATACATATATGCAAGGATTTAATTAATCAATATAATAATAAAAAGCATAGAACAATTGGAATGACACCAAAGTCTGTTAACACAGAAAATGAAAGTTCTATACTAAAACAAGTCTATAATCATCCCAAAATATTTAAATTTGGTAAACTAAAAGTTGGAGATTACGTTCGAATTAGCAAATATAAACATATTTTTTCAAAAGGATATACTCCAAACTGGACAACTGAAATTTTTAAAATTCGTACTTTACAGAACACAAAACCCATTACTTATTTATTGGAAGAGTATCAAAGGAATCCGATTGTTGGTGGATTCTATGAACATGAACTATTAAAGACACATTTTCCAAATACATACTTGATTGAAAATGTTATTAAAACTAAGGGGCACCAGGCGTACGTAAAATGGTTGGGATTTTCCAATCAACATAATTCTTGGATCAATAAAGATGAACTTCAATAATATTATATATATACTTCAATATGAGATTTATTTTTATTATATTATTATAAAATTCTCAAAAAAAATAAAATAATATATAAAAAAGTTTTGTTTTGATTTTTTTTATTTCTAAACGATTAAATTTTATATCAACTTAGTTGAGTAAGGTTAAGAACAAGCACGATTAAATTTTATTCACACAAAAACAAATTGTGGTTACTTGTGTTTAAAATTCCTATTCAATAGATAACTATAGTTTAAAATAAAAACAAACTAAAATATTTTAATGATATTCTTTATTTATTTATTTATTTATTGTTTTTTAACGTTATATATATATTCACTTATAATCTAAAATCACTTAATATTATTACTTAATACCAGTTCTCGTGGTACCTTCATAGCGAACAGTCGAATAGCGGAATTTTACTTACTTACCAAACAAACAAAAATTACATATACAAAAAAAAAATATTAGTAGTACATATTATTCGTAATAGGTACATACATACTGTCTTTAATAAATAAGCTTTCTGTTTTGCTAATATTTTTTACATAGTAAAAATAACAAAAACAAAAAAACCGCAAAAAAAACTTAAACAAGTGATATTGAGGAATACCTCAAAGTCAAACAAACAATCATAAATAACAAAAACAAAAAATACCGAAAATAAAAAAAAAAACATAAACGAATAACCCTTGAGGAATTCTTTGTATGAATTCCTCAAATACAGAAAAACTTGAAGTGAGTTCTAACGGCAGAAATGCTTATTTTACTGTGAGTTCTGAAACTCTGAATGAAAAAAATATAAAAAATAAATCTGATGAAAATCTTTTGTTAACGGCAACGCCAATTTTTCGTCAGCGATCAACTTCGCTTTGTCCAATGCCAAATAGTAATGATGCATTAACATTACAGTTGCCCAGTACTTCTTCATATAAGTCAGTAATATCATCCCCTTCAGGCTCGTGTTTATTACTTAACAAAGTTATCACTACAGATAACAGCGGCTCGAAACTCAAGGTACAAGTTGGAATGGACAGATACATTACAATTTTAAAGCGCGGGCGAAGCCCGAATTCTTCAAAAATCTCATCTGCTCCAAAAGTGTCTAGGGATAACAGCGCAGCCTCAACTAATCGCCAAAACCGCTTTAAAATTTTTCAAGATGACAACGACAAACCCGAGGTATCCTCGAACAAAACATCCAAGCCGCCACCAATCTATTTGAGACAAAAAATTCAAATGCCCTTATTAAAAAATTAATTTCGGTCATTGGTGAGAATAAATTTCACATTGTTCCAATAAAACGTGGCAACATCGATGAAACTAAAATCCAAATTTATGACGAAAAAGATTTCCGCAAAATGGTTGCTGAATTTGAAAAAAGTAAAACAAGCTTCTACACATACCAGCTTAAGAGCGCTAAAGGCATGCAGATCGTATTGAAGGGCATAGATTCTTATGTTGCCCCCGAAGAAATAAAAGATGCACTCGTCCTCCAGGGGTTCAAGGTAAAAAATGTGTCCAATATAATAAATAGAGAAAAGATTCCCCAACCCCTATTTCGTGTTGAACTAGAACCTAATGATATAAAATTGAAAAAAAATGAGACGCATCCAATTTATAATTTAAAATACCTCTTGTACCGAAAAATCACAGTTGAAGAGCCACATAAGCGTTCAGGTCCTGTACAGTGCCATAATTGCCAAGAATATGGCCATACAAAAACATACTGTAATTTACCTACTGTTTGTGTTGTGTGCGGCGAATCACACGGCACTCCTAGTTGCAATAAACCAAAAGATCAAAGTGGCAAAAAATGTAGTAATTGTGGAGAAAATCACACCGCTAACTACAGAGGTTGTCGTGTGTACTCTTTTGTAAAGAAGACTATGGTGCAAAAACCTAAATTAGCTCCAGCTCAATCAGCAAACGTTTACTCTGCCACTTTTCAGCAAATGAGCCAACCAGTTACTTCCCGTGTATCGTATGCAGATGCTGCTAAGGCTAGTTCTATTCCGACACAAAATGTTTCACCGCAAAATAATTCTACAAATACAAACTCAAACTTTAATTATAATCGCCTTGAAGCCACTATTGAAAATCTTGTGCAAACTATAAATAATTTTACAACAAATATGACTACCATGATGCAAGAAATGTTGCGAATGCAGAATACTCTGCTTCAAGCAATACTTAATAAGCCATGAACACGTTAACAATATGTTTCTGGAACGCAAACGGCATTCGCCAACATAAAAATGAACTTGAGCACTTCCTCACGGAAAAAAAATATTGATATAATGTTAGTATCTGAGACTCATTTGACTTCGAGAAGTCTTTTTAAAATTTATGGCTACACTATATATGATACAAAGGACCCTAGAGGAAGGGCTTGCGGTGGATCAGCAATTCTAATAAAGTCAAGACTCAAGCACTATGTTCTTGATAACATTTGTGAAGAATACCTACAAGCAACAAATATTGGCATTGAAAGTTTTTGTTCAAATTTCGTTATATCATCAATTTACTCCCCTCCCAGATTTTCAATCACTGAGAATCAATATGAGGATTTCTACAAATCTCTTGGACCTTGTTTTGTAGCAGCTGGAGACTACAATGCGAAACATACGTTCTGGGGTTCGCGCCTTGTTACACCCAGAGGTCGAGCATTGTTCAACACTATTTCAAAAATGGGCTTGGATGTCATTTCGAGTGGGGAGCCCACTTATTGGCCTACTGACATACAAAAAATTCCGGATGTTATAGATTTTGGCGTCATAAAAAATATCTCTAGGGATTTAATTCAAGTTCAAGCTTCTCTTGATCTCTCGTCCGATCACTCCCCGACGATCATCACAATTTGTAGCCCATTAAGAAGTAACTTACCTGTCCCATATGTGAAGATGATCAATCGTGTAAATTGGCTGGGGTTCAAAAAATATCTCAGCAGTCATTGTACGGAAAACATTACGCTTAGAACACCCGATGATATTGAATCGAACATTGCCAATCTCAGCGAGAATATTAAACAGGCTGCTGAACATGCCACTATCTCCCATCCGCAGATTGGGTTTAATAAAATTTATTCTACAGACATTGAACGTCTCGTACGTGAAAAAAGAAGGGCTAGAAGGGAATGGCAACAGCACAGATCACCACAAAATAATATCAGATTTAAAGAGTGCACTAAACGACTCCAAGAGTTGCTTGCATCTGAAAAAATTGCATCTCTTAAAAATTATCTGGAGGGTCTTGATGTTACACCGGCGTCTAATTACTCCTTGTGGCGCGCTGCCAGAAAGCTTAAAACACCCGTTGAGTATAAGCCACCTCTACGCACATCTACCGGAGGTTGGGCAAGAAGCGATACTGAAAAAGGTAAAATATTTGCTGAGCACTTAAAATCCGTTTTTACGCCAAATATATGTACTGGTGTTGCTGATTTGCCGAATATAGTCGCTCTACCCCCTCAACACATAAAGTTTAAGACGCGTGATTTACAAAAATTAATTGCCGAACTCAACCCGAAGAAAGCTCCGGGTATTGATGGAATTAGTAATCAGATGCTGATGAACTTGCCTCGTATTGCAATGAGAATCCTGTTATTCATATTTAATGCTATTTTACGACTGGAGTATTATCCACACAACTGGAAACTTGCCAAGGTTAAAATGATTCCAAAGCCGGGCAAAGATATAACAAAGGCTGAGTCATATAGGCCAATAAGTCTACTATCTACAATGTCAAAGCTTTTCGAAAAACTGCTCAAAACAAAATTGTCCCCAATTCTAATTAGTAGTGGGTGCATACCAGACCATCAATTTGGTTTTAGAAGTCAGCATAGCACCATTGAACAAACTCACAGATTAGTTCAATTTATAAGAAGAACTTTTGAGGGAAAAAAGTATTGTTCTGCGCTGTTTATTGACGTTTCCCAGGCATTTGATAAAGTGTGGCATGAAGGCCTAATATTAAAATTGAAGACTTACTTACCAACAAACATTTTAAATCTTTTGGAAAGTTACATTATTTCCCACATTTGCCGACGATACAGCATGCCTTAGCATGCATGAAAACCCTGATGAGGCATCCCGCAAACTCCAGGAACACATTAGCCAGATGGAGCTTTGGTTAAACTTATGGAGAATCAAGGTAAATGAACAAAAGTGTGTTCAAGTAACATTTACTTTACGAAGAGATACTTGTTCCCCCATTCGGATTAACAATCAAGTTGTTTCTCAACATTCACATGTGAAATATCTTGGTATACACCTTGATCGACGACTTACATGGAAACACCACATTGATTCTAAGTTAACTCAAATGAAACTTAAACTAACTCAGGTACATTGGCTGATTGGTCGAAATTCAACACTTAGCCTAGACTGTAAACTTTTAATATACAAGTCGCTTTTAAAGCCAATATGGTGCTACGGAATTCAACTATGGGGCACTGCTTCAGCTTCAAATGTAGAGAAAATTCAACGCAGGCAAAATAAAATTTTACGCATGATAACATCGGCTCCATGGTACATCAAAAATTCAAATATACATCGTGATTTGAATATGCCACTAGTGACTGAAGAAATTGCAAAATACGCTGGCAAATATTTAACAAAACTCGAGTCACATCCTAATCCGCTTGCCCGTAATATTTTGAACTTTACTGGACACATCCGCCTAAAAAAGAGGGACACAATGGCTCTTATTCACAGCACTCCAGATGGGACTTCTTGAAAATACTTTTATTTTTTTCCCTTTTGATTATCACTACTTACATATGTATTATATATAACTACTACTAAGCTTATGTCCGACATTGGTCGGGCCTAATAATTATTTTTTAGATTTAAGATTTGAATACTTATTGTTAGTTCATATATGAAGATACAATAAATAAAAATCATGCATAAAAAAAAAAAAAAAACTTAATACTATTGTACAATATTATCACTTGAAGATGATGTTAATGCATTTTCATTGGGATATGATGATGATGATGATGGTTGTTGACTATTTATTGCATAATGTCCCCATGCATAAGTATTAATACTATTATCTCTAATAAATCGCTTATCATCTAAATAACTTAATGCTAATTTACTAATGTTGTTAAAACACACCTATTATTGAAATGTGTTAAAACACACCTAATATTAATATTAATTGAATTTGTCCAACCAAAGCAAAATATTAAAGGTATTAAATTGCATTAATTACAACTTTGTTCTGATTGGTTAATTTCCCATAAATTTTAAGTTTCTGTAGACATTAGCTCAGCAATTTTTTTGTTATTAATTTAGTATAAGTATCGTAATAAAATTTAAATTCTTGTCAGTCAGTCACAAAATAAATCTGAGTGTTTTAATTTTTTCCGATTCATTGTCTTCAAGTTACAAGTGCTTGAAGATAAAACAATAAAAAAAAAACAATTAGTACGGTTCCAATTCAAGTGTTGGAATTGAATAATACTAATAATTAACATTTTTTCTGGTGACCCCTAGCTTTCAAACTTAAAAAAAAAAAAGGAAAAACTTTTAAAAACACGCAACAGCGCTACAAATCAAACTTTTAAGGATACATAAGTTTTTCCCACCAGTGGCAAAGGACTTTTATATTCTTAAAAAACATCAACACAGCCTTTTGAAATTCAACATCCTGCTACAGATTTGCTACAACATTCAAGTCGAGGCTCATTCTACACAGGACATCCACGAATTTCCTAATTACGACGTCAGACAGCAACAAGTCTACATCGTCAACAATCCACCAAATAACATTTTGGTGACAACAGGCTTTTAAGACTTATCAAGACAGCTGGATATCAACCAGACCAATCAACATTTTGGCAAATAAATAAAAAATTTTTGTCAGCCAATTTTGATCCTCCAACAACCTCCATCGATTTTCGTTACCCACAACAACGATTGAATCATGGCTTCTTTCGAGGAATTGGTCATCAACCAAAAACAAATTGGTAACAAAATTGAAGTCATAGTCCGAAATTTCAAGAAAGATCCTGCATCAAGAAAGGATTCTACAGATTATTTCCAGGAAAGGTTGAGACGACTGGAAGCGGAATGGTCAGAATTCGAGACCAATGACACCAAGATTCGCCTCATTGAAAACCTTCCAATGGAACATCAGTATTTCACTGAAGAATATTACACCGCAGTTATGAATATCGTAGACCAATATAAGGCGATTTTTGAAAATGCAAAAACAAAAATTACTGAATCTACCGGCAAGCAACAAATTCAATCAGTCGGATCAGAGCCAACTATACTTACCACTGACAACTCAGTAAATCAACAAGAGCTAGTCAAGCTCATGCGGAGGCAAGCCGCCATGATGTCATCGTTGGAGCGCCTTTTAGAAGACGTCTTCACAAGAGAAGACACCAAAACCGCAACAAATTTGTGGCAAAATATTGAAAGTTTGCATTATCAAATTGCAGAATTGAGTGCTGACACAAGCAAACAAGGCTATAATATGGATAGATTCATTCAGTTAGAAAAAAGGCTGCGGACGGCGATTAAAACCACTGGAAATAGTACAAATGATCAAGCCCACCCCATGCCCCAAAATAATCAGCAAGATTCACGGACAATTCCAATTCCCAAGATAACGCTTCCTAAATTTGAAGGAAATTATTTGAAGTGGAAGGAGTTTCACGATTTATTCTCTTCACTAATAATACAACAACCGATACCAGACATTCAAAAAATGTGGTATCTCAAAACACATCTGGAAGGCGAAGCAGGAAATCTTATCAAGCACTTCACTGCTACAGGAGATAATTTTGAGGCAGCATGGTCATTAGTAATAGAGCGCTACAACAACAAACGATTGCTTGTTGGCAAACTGGTACAGGAGCTGGTCGATGTTCCAAACAGAGCTTCAAGCGATAATTACAAGTCATTGCATGATAAAACACAAGAGTGTCTATTAGCATTACAGAATCTTAAAATAAACACAGCCACTTGGGATCCGTTGCTACTACACTTGTTATTAAAAAGACTGGATCAACCCACCCGCCTTCGCTACGAGCAATCTCTTTCACATCCACGCGAAGTTCTAAAAATCAAGGAATTTTTGGAGTTCTTGGAGAGAAACTTTCAGTCAATGGAGGCAGTTACTCTGAAGGATAAACCACAACACAAGGTGGTATCAACAATTATAACAACTAACGGAAGCAATAGTAGTACATGCAGACTGTGCAATAGTAGTGACCACAAACTATACCACTGCAATAAATTCCTGCGACTATCAGAAGCAGAACGACTGCAATGGGTACAACGAAAAAGGTTATGTGTAAATTGCTTCGGAAGTGACCATGGTTCAAAAACTTGTAATTCAGGTAGCTGCAAAAGGTGTGCGAAAAAACACAACACGTTGCTCCACTTAGAAAAAAGGGGCAATACCAAAACAACAAAAGGCTCATCAACTCCATCTTCAGCTTTGAATCCGAGTCCAGAAGTAAAGCCTCCTGCCTCAGAAGTAGCAGCAGTTGCATCAGCAACAACAAATATCGGTGCGGGCCGCCAGGGTCATGTATTGCTAGCAACGGCAAGAGTTATCATTACGGCCTCAAATGGTGTATCAGATGAGTTTAGAGCAATATTAGACTCTGGCTCACAAGTAAATATTGCATCCAAACGGCTTTGTCAAAAATTGTCCATTTCACCATTTGAGACCTCCCTCTGTATTGATGGTGTAGGTGAAATTCGAAAAAATTCAAAATATCGCATAAATATTGGAATGATGTCCAGGAATCGCAATTTCTCAGCAAATGTTGAAGCGTATGTTCTACCTAGCATAATTCCCTCGCAACCCAATCAGCATGTTGACATTTCAACTTGGGGAATTCCCAACAATATTCACCTAGCAGATCCTCATTTCTATCAGCAGGAAAAAATAGATTTGCTGCTTGGAGCGGAATTTTTCTTCAAATTAACTCAAAATGGCACAATACACCTTGCTGACGATCTTCCAACACTTCAAAATACAGCTTTGGGATGGATTGTGGGTGGAGCAATCGGGAAAAATCCAATCCCGAGTCCCTTATGTGCTACAACATGTGCAGTATTTGGAGACTCCACTTCATTGGAAGAAGCCATAGAGCATTTGTGGAAATTGGACGATATCGAAAGCAGCGAAAAGGTTCTCTCGCTCCCCGAAAAACTATGTGAAGCACATTTTACCCAACATGTTCTTACCAATGGCGAGGGTCGCTTCATAGTCAGTCTTCCTTTTCGTGAAAACCCAAGTGCGTTAGGAGAATCCCATGCGATGGCATACAACCGATTCATGAGTCTAGAGCGTCGACTCCAAAAAGATGAAGGAATTCGAACCGAATATATAAAATTTATGCGAGATTACGAGCAATTGGGGCACATGCAGAAGGTAGATATCGACACTGTATTAAATCCTAAATACATTATTCCTCATCACTGCGTCCTGAAACCAGATAGCACCACAACAAAACTCAGGGTGGTATTCGATGCATCAGCTAAAACCTCGTCAGGCTACTCATTAAACGATCTGATGTATACAGGGCCAAGTATTCAAAGTGAACTTTTCTCAATTTTACTGCGTTTTCGATTCCCCAGATTCGTCTTCACCACCGACATCGAGAAAATGTATAGACAAATTCTGATTCACCAGGACAACCATCAGTACCAATTAATTATTTGGAGGGAAGACCCAGCACTTCCTATTAATTACTACCAACTAAATACAGTTACATATGGGACACGAGCAGCACCTTATCTAGCTACAAAATGCTTACAAAAAATTGCTGATGAAAGCTCGCTAGCCTACCCATATGGTTCACAAATGCTTAAAACTAATTTTTACATGGATGATGGCCTGGGGGGCTCTGATAGTCTTAATATCGCACTTCAAACACAACAAGAACTCAGTACAATTTTAAGAAGCCATGGTTTCAACTTAAAAAAATGGTGTGCAAACCACCCGCAACTACTGAAGAATATTCCAGTCGGTGATCAAGAGCTAAATTTGGATTTCAGTAGTAATAACGCTGATTCTATAAAAACGTTAGGGTTGTTATGGATGACTAATACTGACCATTTTTGCATCAAAGTAAAAATGAATCATGTACAGAATATCACAAAACGTACAGCAACATCGGATCTCGCAAGATTATTCGATCCGCTTGGTCTACTTGCACCTGTTGTCATCAATGCAAAGATATTTATCCAACAGTTGTGGCAGTTAAGGTTAGATTGGGATAAACCTTTGCCCGAGGACCATCTAGTACTCTGGACCAATTTCAGAAAAGATTTAGACAGCTTGAATAATTTCAAAATCCCTCGGCACATTTTTAAAGGTGAACTCCCAGCAGAGACGGAACTGCATGTTTTCTCAGACGCTTCTGAAAGAGCTTTTGGTGCAGTCGCCTATATTCGAACAGTTCTCAAAGATAAAAGAGTTATTGTACAATTACTTTGTGCCAAGACAAGGGTTGCTCCATTAAAAAGGCAGACACTGCCTCGGTTGGAGTTATGTGCCGCGGTTATGGCTGCCCAGCTAATGCATAGAATCAAAATGGACCTTCAAACCAAAAATCAACGGATGTTCATATGGACGGACTCCGAAATAGTACTTTCCTGGATAAACTCCCAATCCTCATTGTACCATACATTTGTGGCCAATCGAGTCTCCAAAATTCAATCGTTGACATTGCCCAGTCAATGGCGCCACGTCAGATCAAAGGACAATCCCGCTGACATACTATCCAGAGGTCTTCCAGCACGTAAACTATCGGAATGTAATTTATGGCTATATGGACCACTCTTTCTACACGGACAAGAAGACATGTGGCCACCCCATTTGTCAAGGGAACTGGCAATTCCCAGCGATCTCGAGAAGAAGAAGGCAACATCGCTAGCTGTAGCAGTTACGGTTTCGAACAATGATCTCATATACAAAATTCCACACAGAAATTCCTTCAAAACTTTGCAGAGAATACTGGGGTATGTTTTGAGATTTACAAAAAATTCACGTATGAAAAAACAACATCGCCCTGTACACGAATCATTATCTCCAGCAGAATTAGACGATGCACTATATACCATTATTAGAACCGTTCAGATGTCCGATTTCTTATCAGAAATCAACCAGCTTCGAAAAAATAAAGAAGTCGACAAAAACAGCTCCATCATCAGTCTTGCTCCATTTCTAGATAGAACAAATATTTTACGAGTTGGAGGACGATTGGAGGCATCACGTTTGTCATACGAAGCAAAACACCCAATGTTGATACCATATAACGACCCTATCACAAGGCTTTTGTTTACAATGGTTCACGAAGAAAACAAACATTGTGGCGCACAAGCATTATTAAACATAATACGACAACGATTTTGGCCAATAAAAGGCAAAATAACAGCGCGCTCAACTGTACAAAAGTGCGTTAGATGTGCCAGGGCACGACCTCAACTGTGCCAACAAATAATGGGTAGTTTACCTCAGACTAGAGTGACTCCAGCCCGACCCTTCATTAACACGGGAGTTGACTATTGTGGCCCAGTGTGGATCCATCATAAGGTCAGAGGAAAAAGACCGACAAAAGCATATATAGCCGTATTCTGTTGTTTTGCCACCAAGGCAACTCATCTCAAGGTAGTAACCGATCTAACAACTGAGTCATTCATTGGGGCTCTGAAACGATTCATCAGCCGTCGAGGTCGTTGTCAGAACATATATTCAGACAACGCTACTAATTTTATAGGAGCAAAAAACCAATTGGCAGAACTGGTGGGAAGTATCTACTCCAACAAGGGACGGGAATCAATCATTTCAACTGCCAGCTCAAAGGGAATAAATTTTCATTTTATCCCACCCCGTGCGCCACATTTTGGTGGACTATGGGAAGCGGCTGTAAAATCGGCAAAACATCTTTTACTGCGAAGTGTGGCAGCTGCATCATTGACCCAGGAAGAAATGGGGACTATCGTAGCAGAGATCGAGGCAATACTCAACTCTCGCCCACTAACACCTATGTCAAGTGATCCTGATGATCTTGAAGCACTGACTCCTGGTCATTTTTTGATTGGCGAAGCACTTGTATCGCAAGTAGATAGTGGCGCAACAACAGTAAACTCATCAAGACTATCACACTGGAAGCTGGTATCCCATCTCAAACAAGAGTTTTGGAAAAGATGGTCCACTGAATACTTGAATCAATTACAGCAGCGCCATAAGTGGAATAAGCGGTTTAACAACCTCAATATTGGTGATATGGTAATAATAAAGGAAGACAATCTACCAATCATGAAGTGGCCCTTAGCAAGAGTAGTCAAAACACATCCTGGTAGTGACAATATGATCAGAGTTGTGGAGGTTAAAACAGCTAATGGAAT
Source organism: Tachina lurida (assembly GCA_944452675.1). NCBI lineage: Eukaryota > Metazoa > Arthropoda > Insecta > Diptera > Tachinidae > Tachina > Tachina lurida. The sequence continues at coordinate 70,095,538 of OX101754.1, forward strand.
TTTCAAACGACCAATACATCGAATCGCTCTCTTACCCATCGAACCAAATTGCGAAACATCTGTCACCCTCGATGACAACAGTCAACTAGCAACAAAAGTACTTACGACTCAATTCAGGAGCCTAGGATTAAAAGGAAAAGGGTTATATCAACCCATCTGAGTCTAGCCTTAATTACAATACTTGTGCTGTTACCAATGTCATTTGGAAATCCGGTAAAGAACAAAAAATTTGGGATGAAATTAGGCATTCATTTTGAAGAAATTGGAACAGCAACCATTTCAAGCAGTGAATGGAACATTCTTGTATACTATGATTTAAACGCATACTGGTCTGAAACATCAATTTTGATCAATGGCACGAAATCCCTACAAAACCTTTGCAGGATGATAACATTGAATGAATCATGCCTAAGTATCATAAGGCATTTTGAACACATGGAAAATGATCTACAGCTGGAAAATCGACTACTACGAAGTAAAAGAGGCGCCTTGAATATAGTTGGAAATATTGCTAACTCATTATTTGGCATATTGGACTCAGAATATGCTAACCAGATATCCGATACAATACAAAGGGTAAAGGAAAATGAGTCACATTTATTAACTTTGCTCAAGAATCAAACCTCAATTGTTGACTCAACAGTTAATATCATAAGAAAGGGCCAATTAGCAGCTAAGGCAAGGTTTGAACAACTAGAGCAAAAAATCGAAAAACTATCACAAGCAAATCAGCAAAATAATAATGTGTTGTTCCAGATACAGCTCACCCAATTATTTAATAGTGGAGTTTTAGAACTGAACCTGGTTGCAAATAATATACGAACCATACAGTCCTCAATTCTTGATACTCTCATGGATACTCATCAAGGAAAAATCAGTCCATTACTACTGACTCCAGAACAATTGCAAGAGGAGATTAATCAGATTAAACTCCATGTACCAACATCAGTAACACTTCCTATCTTCGGAAAAGATACATTACTACAGCTATTCAAACTAATGAAGGTTCAAGGTAGACTCACGCCCCAATATGCAGTATTCAAAATAAGTCTACCATTAGTGGAAATTGAACAATTTAAGATGTTCCAGCTGATTCCCGTACCTAACATGGTGAATCACACCATGGTAGCCATTAAACCATGTGCTGATTTCATGGGCATGTCAGTTTCTAAAAACCAGTATATTTTTCTTACGAAGGCAGATCTAAGAGCTTGTGATATAATAAAGCAAGACGTATTTTTGTGTACCACTGTTCAGACTCGCTACAATTATGGTTCAGAAATTTGCAAGTGTGAAATCAATTTGTACAACAATAAAACGACACCAACTTGTACTCTAGAGAAGACTACAACTAAATGGATACCACTTAACAAGGGAAATCAGTGGATATATGCCACGTCATCACCATCTCGGGCAACAGTCGTCTGCAACAGAGAAATTTCTCACCTTTCGTTAAAAGGATCCGGTCTACTTTCGCTGGACCCGGAATGTATACTAAAACATGAATCCGTCACTATGAACGGACGACAAACTATCTTGAGCACAATAAATTCATCATACACTAGCCTCGGCACGAGTTCCGATTTATCCTCGCAAAAGATTATTGCACCATCTATAAGCAATAATCTATCAATGTCAACAAACGTCGATAGTTTATATGACAATAACATCAAGGAACTATTAACTTTACAAGAATCACTAAAGGAACAACACATACTGGACCTGCCTAATAAAATCAATTCCCATCAACAGCATAACCATACGATTGGCTACCTTGCACTTCTTCTGAGCTTAATATCATTGACTATTATTTTTCTTCGAAATAAAACGTGCAGAATCTGTCAAAGGCTACACACAACAAGGCCTATTGAAGTCACCAACGAAAATATCGAACTGCAATCGGTAGAACCACCGCTCAATGACTTGAACCCTACACCAACACCACGTCAGCAACCACTTCAGTTCGTCCTAGACGTTTAGGCTATATGGTAACTCCTAGTCGACTCACCTAAGATGAAACGATTTGTTGAACATCTGTTCAACGTAGGGGAGAATGTTAAAACACACCTATTATTGAAATGTGTTAAAACACACCTAATATTAATATTAATTGAATTTGTCCAACCAAAGCAAAATATTAAAGGTATTAAATTGCATTAATTACAACTTTGTTCTGATTGGTTAATTTCCCATAAATTTTAAGTTTCTGTAGACATTAGCTCAGCAATTTTTTTGTTATTAATTTAGTATAAGTATCGTAATAAAATTTAAATTCTTGTCAGTCAGTCACAAAATAAATCTGAGTGTTTTAATTTTTTCCGATTCATTGTCTTCAAGTTACAAGTGCTTGAAGATAAAACAATAAAAAAAAAACAATTAGTACGGTTCCAATTCAAGTGTTGGAATTGAATAATACTAATAATTAACAAATGTGTTGAGTATATATTTCATGAATCTTTGATCTAAATACATACATAGAATCATAGTACATTTTTTTTTCAAATAAACATTTTCTAAAGCCATTAGTCGTTAGTCTATTGGTTATGCATTTTTTAACTCCTTTAATTTTTTTAATTTCTTTTTCCTCTTCATCAATTTTAATTGAATACATTTTAGCGCGTAAACCAATGAACTCTTTAATTATTTTACCATTACATTCATCCTTCATCATTCCTAAAACCTTTTTGTTCAACAATGGTATATTAAAAACATTATCTTTCGGATAAGCAGACGTATCAAACTGTAAGATGATATCATCTAGAATATCCTTATATAGATCATATGTCTTAATATCGTAAACAAAGGAATCAGTATCCATATAATTCAGATAAATATTTTCCTGATATTTAGGTTTCATGTATTCATAATGAAAATTATACATTTTCAACTTAGATAATTCTAGAACAGAAAACCCAACATAAATTGGTTTATTATATTTCGTTCGCACTCGACTCATTTCAATGACAATCATTTATTCTTGAATCTTAAGTAAACTATGAAAATTTGGTTTAGCTATAAGAGCTCTAGCTCCCAACCTCTTACCTCTACTCTCCCATGAACAAACTATTTTAACATCTTTTCTCTTAGCTACATTTTCCATTGTTTTACCGTATACCGCATTGTTTAAAAGTTTAAAATTTTTTTTTTCAAATTCATTTTCGGCATTGGTTCTATGATCATTATTTAAATCAATATAGCTTTTCAACCAATCCGACTGATTGAATTTAAGAATTCTATGAATTTTCTTTAGAATAAGACCATGTTTAATACATTGTTTAAGATTTCTATAATGTATTACATATTTTGTTTTATCATTTAAATCCGTTATTAATTTAGACTGTTTCATATGTTCATTTTTTTTATTTTCTGCACAAAATGGGAAATCATTGTGATGATCGTGTATGGTGGATGGATATTCTAAATCCACTTCCAATATAAACCCTAATGGTGAATCATCTTCCACAGCATTAAAATTAAAATTTTCAATGTTTTCAACCCATTCAAAATTTTTATAAGGAAGGTACTGCGACATGACATAACCGTATAAATTGTTTACATCTAAATAAATAAGATAATTCGATTCTTTAGTAGAATCATAATCACTTACATATTTATTGTTAGCTACAGAATGTCGTTTACAACATTGAACAATTCCTCCCCTAATACCACGTGTAACAAAATTATACATGTTAATGTCAGTTAAAAGTTCTAACTCTATTCTTGTTTTTTTCAACATTGCATCCCAAGATAATCCAGGAACAGTATAATATTGGCATGGATCTAAATTATAAATGTTTTTGCAAACTTTACTGAAATTTTCAAAAACATCACATAGTAATAAAACATCTACTTTCAAGTATAATAGTAAATAGTCCAAGAGAGTCGTACATCTAAATGTATTCCATACCTTTTCAGCATGTTTATAATTATCTTCACTACATGCTTCATCAGTTAGTTTATTAAAGAAGAGAGAACGAGGTGGTAATTGTGTTTCCATGAGACGATTCTTTGAATCCAAATAATCATAGGGAAAGACACCTTTACGTTTCATTAAATCAAATTCATTATCATTTAAACAAACCGATTTTATAGTTTTCAAATCATCATCAGACAAGAAACCTGCAAGTTGATCTAAACTCGATGCTATAAAACGATATGAATCGAGAAAACGTAGCTCAATAGTATCTTTTTCACTCACCCTAATTCTCTTCGATACGGATACATATAATTCCTTATTTAAAGGAATGATTTTTATATCACCTTCTACTGATGAAAGTTCTCTTATAAATAAATGACAATCATATGCCGAAAGGTTGTGAAAAAATATAGGGATAAAATTTCCAATTTGATACTCTAAGTTACATATATTATGTGCAGGACCTCTATAATCACCTGTTAGATGACAATGGTCAGTTACTTTATCTCCAATAGATATGATTTCACCGCATATATGACAATTCATATCTTCATCTTGTCTTTTTTGTTGTATAAATGTTAAAGGTTTCATTGGTATTACTACACTCAAATAGTTACTATAAATATATAATGCGTCCTCGACTAAACTTTTAAGAAAATGTGTTGATGCATTTTCACCACTATAAATTCTATGTATATCTAAACTAGAATTATAAGAACATTTAATATAATAACTAAATGCAAATGGAATATGCTTTTGTACTGAATTAATATTAGCTGAGTTTTGAATATCAACTGATTCCAGAATACATTCGAAATCTGCATAAACTACAAACGGAACATCTAGTTGATTTTTATGATTCTTAAATCTAAGTATAGAATTTTTATCGGTTGGCATTATAGTAACAATTTTGTTACATTCCTCCTTATGTTTCTTTAAAGATGATTCTTTGTAAAAGTGTATGAGGCATGTATTACAAATATACACCTTATTTTCATGTTTTGTAAATTGACTTCTTAATAATCTATAATTAAAGAAATATAAAAGGAAACATTTTTTTTTTAATTAGTTTAATTTCACTTTGAGTATAAATTTAAATAACGATAAACATACCTTGATATATTTTTTATCCAGACATAATGGAATCGTTCTTCATCTTCCATCAATAATAAATTTATATGTTTACTTTTTTCTTCTTGAGAGAAATAATATGGTCCCACAACATTATAAACTTCTAAATACGTATCTTTTTCAAGAGATCTTTCCAGACCAAAGACATTTATGCTTATTCCCGGGTTGTTGTCTTCAAACTGCTGTATTTTGTTGACAGATATCGGGAAATTTAAATTTTTAAAATTTAATAATATATTATTTTCCAGGACTATAATATCATCTTGAATGTTGGTTATTTTATACGAAGAACAAATTACACTATTATTTTCTATTGGATATAGCGCTGATATTATAGCCCACTTAAAACAATATACGTCATTGTTTTGTATATTAACACAAGCTTTTTTTTTTGATATGTATGTTGGTAAAGAAATATACTGTGAACCTTTTATACATGAATATTTATTAATATTAACATCAAGGTGATTAATTTTTGTTAACGCAAAACCACTATCACGTTCTTGGAACTCATCCATTTTTTGCATAATTATTTCACATTTATTTGCATAAAATCTTTCAATATCATTCATATGGTTAGTTAAAGACAAAATATGCATTTTTGTTTGATGTAGTATTATAGTAATTATGGGTTCTTCATCGTCTTTCATCTTCATATATTCACAGAGTAATTCGAAATTAAATTTTAAACTTGTATGGTTTTGTAGATGATCTTTCAAAACACATGCTACATTATCCTTTATGTTATTGAAAAACAATTCGGGATTTAGATTATCCATATTGTTGTTTTTAAACCGAAATGTAGTAATACGGTTTTTGAAACAAGCATCTAAACATTTTATATTATTGATTTCATCAACAATTTTTAAACAATTATCTTTATGTTTGTTTGTGCGTTGATGATATATCCACAGTTTCCTTACTACATCTTCTTTACACTCCTTACAGTGTATAATTTCTTTCTTTTTATTATTTTGATGCTCTATTAAGTGGATATGTTTAAGATAATCTTGTTTACTTGAAAAATTAATGTTGCAAGTCGTACACCTTAATGAATAACCTTGATGATGATGCATCCTGATATGTCTATTTAATGAAAAGTTGCGGCTGTACACTTTTCCACAGATATCACAAATAAAGTTGCCACCCATTTTAATTTGATTTATTTTATTAATTTTTTTTGTGGATAAATAACTAAAAGTATAATCACACCTTAGAGTTTAGTACAACAATGAATATATTTTATAAATTTGATTTTATTTTGTTACCACTACACTTAATTAAATAATGTGGTTAACATTTTATACTGATAACAAATAGTATTAGGGAGATTAATATATACCGCAGTAAATGAATTTTATTTATTAAATACTAGCAAAAAATCACAGACTTTCGTAAACCACCCTAATGTAGTTTAATTCATATTGTATTAACCCTCTAACGAACACATTAAATGTTACGACTTCACTTCAACAAAAATAACATCCACCACGACTTCACTTTAAGCGAAACCGAACCCCCCACCACGACTTCACTTTAAGCAAAACCGAACCTCCCACCACGACTACACTTTAAGCAAAACCGAACCCCCCACCACGACTTCACTTTAAGCAAAACCGAACCCCCCACCACGACTTCACTTTAAGCAAAACCGAACCCCCACCACGACTACACTTTAAGCAAAACCGAACACGCTGCCGCCTCATAACACAAAATATCATGGGGTTGAATTTTACCCCATCGGCCGTTAAAGGGTTAAGGTATGCACATTTTTCCTTTGCACATTTCTATCTAGAACCACCATATTCATACTACTCACAGTATGGTTTATAAGCATAATTTACATATTTATTTCATTTTCTTATTTTAAAATTAACATTAGTTTCTTAATATTAATGCTATTATTGTTTTGCTATGATGTTGTTGTTGATTTAGTTTTTCTTCCATCTATAATATTTCATCTTTACTTATCCAAGAATTGTGTTGATTGGAAAATCCCAGCCATTTAACATATACCACCTTCCCTTTAATTTTAAGCACCTTTTTAACTAGATATGTATTTGGAAATCTGGTTTTTGAAAGTTCGTCAGTATAGAATCCACCTTTAATAGGATTACCAAGATAGTCTTCTAATATGTATGTTGCAGGATTTGTATTTTGAACTCTTGTAATTGTGAAAATTTCTGTAGTCCAATTTGGAGTATAACCTTTTTCAAATGTATGCTTATATTTGCTTATGCGTACATGATCTCCTACATTAAATTTTGATAATTAATTAAATTAATTAATTAAATTTCATAATGCTATATGTTGAGTAGTGATTAATGTTGTATTTATGCATTAATTTTTCAAAGTGTTTGTTGAAAAATTCTTTACCATCATCTGTTTGTATGTTTTTTGGTATTCGCCCCAATTCAAAACTATTTTCTATTGCGTTGGTTGTTTCGAGTGCAGTTTTTGTTTTTAGCGGTACTGCCCATGCAAATTTTGAGAATGTGTCAATTATAGTCAGCAAAAATCGATAATTTCTATTTTCTTTAGAATAGTTCCCCATTTCAAATAAATCAGCTTGCCAAAGGTCATCTATTCCTTTCATTACAACTCTGCGACGCACAAAGTGTTTTCTTGCTTGCTTATGGAGTTCGCGTACTAAATTTCTTTTTGAAGACATTAAGTTGTTTTTAGAGATTTTTTGAAGAGTGTTGTGATCTAGTTGAAGCACTTTCAGCTATTGATACAAACATGTAATTTTCTAATCTATAAATTTTCTCATTAAGCTGTTCAATTTGTTCGTCAAAGGATGTTTTAATTTTAAGAATATCTTTTTCAATTTTATAAGTTTCTTCTATATCTAATTTTGTTTCGCGATGTAGATCCTCAATTTGTATTTGAATATTTTCTTGAATTATAGTACTGTCTCTCTTAAAGTATGCTAATAATTTCTCTTCTAGTTTTTCGATTTGAGTTTGCAGAAACAAATTTATTGATAACATCGTTTTCCTCCACAGCTTTTGCAAAATTTTTGATACTTTTGTTTTGGACATCAATGTTGTTGTTCGTATCCACAAAGAACCCCAGCAGTTTAGGTGCATTTTTCAAAGAAACTATGTTGCTAGTATCGTTTAAATAATGTCCAAATTTATCAACAGACATGCTTTATATACTTTATTAAAGTTAATGTATTATATTAGCTTCACGTAGTTCTTCAATAATTGATATAATCTCGTGATTGTGATTAGTATGACCTGCAGCTTGTGATGCGAGCAGTAGTCGAAGTCGATATACTAGCTCATTTGGATCATCCCAGTATATATAGTTGGACTTATGGGTGTTAAGTTCCATCATTCCATCACCTAAATAGCTACCTTTTGGCTTACATCCTGTTGATTCCGGTAAATTATCCTGGTTTTTCTCGTCAAGAAATTTCTTAATAATATGTTTATATTTATATCCTCTAGTACCCTTAATTTGACCATCAGGTTTATAGTCTCTTCTATATGCATTAGTAGTAATTAAAATCTTTTTATATATTTCGAGTTCAAATTTATCATAATTTTTTGGTATTTTATGAAACATTAGAGAAAATAGTCCTGGTGTTAGAGCCCATATTTGGCCACCAACTTGTATTTTATGTTCATTAAGTGTAAGTTTACTATCACCAAATTTCCATTCATTATTCAAATCTTTATAATTATCTTCTGTATTGGCAGTTTGTGAGTAAAAATCATCTTCATCGTCATCGTCATCGTCATCATCATTTTTAGTATTAGTTTCATTAAATAAGATGGTATTATCAAATATTGTTCCTTCTGCTAGTTTCTTTGGTGTACTTGTCTCTATCTTGAGTGATGGTTTTTCAGACTTTAAAATTGTATTTTTTTCAAATTCTGTATTCATTTTATTTTCTTCTTTAATGGGAATTCTTTTAATTTTTTTAGAACTATTTATGAATTCTTTGAGTGGTTCTGTTATAGGTTTAAATGTATCTCTTAGTTGTTCACGTGTATCTATTTCACCAGTTTTTATACTACGAAGCTTTTTCTTCAAGACATTTCTTGTCAACACCAACTGTTTTAAAATTTTCTCATCCATGTTTAATAAATAAAAGGTATCAGCTATTAGATCAGGTATCAGCTATTAGATCAGGTATCAGCTATTAGATCAGCTTATCAGGACCTGGTCTGGTTTTCAGATCAGCTTATCAGGACCTGGTCTGGTTTTCAGATCAGCTTTTCAGGACCTGGTCTGGTTTTCAGATCAGCTTTTCAGGACCTGGTCTGGTTTTCAGGTTAGCTTATCAGGACCTGGTCTGGTTTTCAGATCAGCTTATCAGGAGCTGGTCTGGTTTTGAGATCAGCTTTTCAGGACCTGGTCTGGTTTTCAGATCAGCTTATCAGGTATCAGATGAGGTTATAGCAAATAGATGTATCAAGCTCAAAGTTAGATTAATAACTAAAGTAAATGTTTGTGAAGAGTAGTTTATATAGTTATGAAATAGTCAAATTGCTTTCTGCAGCGTCCATCATTTAATTCATTATCTTTACTAATCACCAAAAATCCATATTTATCCTTCCAACACTCTCGACAAATTTCATGAAACTTTTCATAACTCATATCGCCACCAACATGATCTCTATAAACATGCTTCATATTTGTCTCATCTTGTTTAAACATTATAATAACATTGGCATTATCTCTTATTAAATGCTTGGGAATTCTAGTATAAGTTTGACACAAGTAGAATGAATCAACATCCCTATGTCGCCCCATACAAAAATATGTACGTATATTATTCTGCTTTTCACATACAACATCATCCAATATCATAATTGAATTAGTTTTAGCTTTGTCAGGTGGAATAACTGATTCATTATCTGTATATGTATAATATCCCATTCCTTTAATTGGTGAAATTGGTTTCTTCAGGTATTCATATTTAGGTTGATATAGAGATTTTGAGTATAAATAGATGTTTTCAAACTTGAGTCCATTAGGACTTTCTAGTAAGCCAATCATAACATTAGTCTTTCCACAATTTGATGGTCCAACTATTAGAGCACGAATAGAATTTGGTAAGAGGGAGCTATGCTTTATTTTTGAAATGATGTTCACTGAATCATCAATATTACGAACTAAAATATTTTTATGTTGTTTCACTAACTGCATTTTTGTAACTAAATACATTTTATAAATGTTACTTCTTATTATAGAAAAAATTAGATAATATGGTTATACGATATCAGAAAACGTTTAGTCATAAAAACACCTTCGTTGGAGGAGGTATAGTAGATAAAATAATAAACTCTCTACCTGTTGAGCTTCATCTTCCGGGGTATCAGTACTGTGGACCTGGAACAAAACTACAAAAACGTTTAAATCGAGGTGACAAAGGTATTAATTTATTGGACTCTGCTTGTAAAAATCACGATATTGCGTATTCAAAAAATAAGGATCTAAGTACTAGACATAAAGCTGATAAAATACTTGAAAATTCAGCTTGGAATCGAGTTTTATCAAAAGACAGTAGTCTTGCAGAAAAATCATTTGCATATATGGTTACTAACGCAATGAAAGCCAAAACTAAATTTGGTATGGGTGCGGAGAAAAAGAAAAATGTTAAAAAGAACAAGCCAAATGATAAAAAACTGTTTAGAACATCAATTAGAGCTGCAACAAAAATAATAAAGAAGGAAAAACCATTAGATATTAACTCAGCTATTAAAATTGCACGAAAAACTATTAACAAATCATTAAAAGGAAGGAAGTCTCAAATTGTAGTTCCACGTGTAATACGTGTTCCAAAAATCTGTGGTTTTTTACCTCTAATACCGATTTTAACTGATCTGGGTGCAATCGGTAGTCTAACAACTGGAGGTGCTGCCATAGCTACAGCTGTAAATGCTACAAAGAATGCAAAAAATCAACTTGATGAAGCAACTAGACATAATAAAGCGATGGAATCTATAGCAGTTGGAAAAGGACTTTACTTAAAACCATATAAAAAGGGTTATGGTTTAGTTCATAAAGAGGAATCAAAAAACTCTTAAAGATGCTGCCCAACAGACCACTGTCTGATGTGGACTTAAACCGTTTCCCTATAAAAATTCCATATTTTAGAGGAGTTTTCATGTTGAATACTCTACCAAAACGAACAAAGAAAATTGAATGTGGAATAATCAACTTAGATGTATCAACAGGACCTGGTACACATTGGGTAGCATACTATAAAAACAACAATGAAAAGGAATATTTCGACAGCTTTGGAAACTTACAACCTCTTTGGGAAGTAGTCAAATATCTTGGTGCAAATATAAAATACAACTATAATCAGCATCAGAATTTTAATACATTTACCTGCGGACATTTATGTCTTAAATTTCTTTATGAAATAACTGAAAATATTAAATAAAACACAAACATTTATATTTTACAAAACTCTTTAATGTCTTTTTATTCATAATTTAAAATACATAATTAATATATTATTGCCAAACAGGAAATTGGGAATTTTGAATTAGAAATTCACTCAGCTCACTCTCGACAATTAGGTTTTCTTCACCTTCTCTACTTAGGCAATATGATCCGCTTGAGAGTTCTTTAATATCGTCATCAGTTAAAATATTATATCGTTTAGGCAGGAACATTATGTGTTTATTCATTTCAACTTTTAGTTGTTACACGTAACACATTTCTAATAGTATATTTCGTTGAAGAATCAAGCTCCTTTACGTGGATTAAAGTTTTGTTATTTAGAGCATTAAATTTTGCAATTAGATTTGTTGTGGAGTCCATTTTTTTATTTTTTATTTACTTCTTTTTACTTTGAATGTTTAACTGGAAATGATCTTAAAAGTAGCGATGATGACTTCAAAAAGGCTAATCGAAAATAATTGTGGTGAAATAGTAAATAAGTGGGGGATAGTGATAGACAGAGATAGTTATAGAGAGAAAACGGTTAGAGAGAGATAGAGTAGTAAAAAAGAAATATGGAATAGAGAGAAAAGGGTTAGAGAGAGATAGACTGCTAAAAAGAAATATGACATAGAGATGATAGTATAGATATTTTAAAGACCATATAGATATTTTAAAAATTTACAGAACAAATTAGTCTTAAAGGAACCTTCCAACATTCATCATCATTCATTCATCAGCAAATAAAATGAGCCAAATTAGACGTACTCTTAATCAATTTATAAGAGATTTTGAAAGCTTCAGGCTTTTGATCATTGGGAGATGATAAAATGTTTCCAAAATATGCTGGATGAGAACGAAGAATATGGTGTCATGGAAGATGAAGACAACACTGAAGGACACTTCCCAAGCTGTCCTTGGTATCATCCTGAGTGTGAGGAGGGACCTGATACTTGCAGATGTACAATATATTTTTTAAGAAAAAATATACTAGAACATCTAATAATTGGATATTACGAAATATTTCCATCATTATAAATAAATTAAATAAAAATGAAATTTAATTGTATAAATAATAAAATAAAAATGAAATTAAATTGTATAAATAATAAAATAAAATAAAATTGAATTATAAAAATATTCCTTGATTTGTATTATTTTTTTCTAAAGGAAAACTAGGAATCATCTGTTCGAATATAAAATAACAGAAACTTGTAGTGAAAAAATATGAGCATTTATCCGATTATCTAAATTATTTCTCTTTATGAAAATATCTAATGGAATTTCATAATATTGTGAAATTCAATTTCTCTTGTGCAGAACCTCTCAAAGAAAACAAGACTGTGCATGTTTAAGTGACCTGAAAACAAGACTGTGCATGTCTAAGTGACCTGAAAACAAGACTGTGCATGCTTAAGCGACATGGAAACAAGAATTTGCAAATAAGCAAAAACCAAATTTTTTTTTTGATCCAACGAAGTAAAGCCAATAAAGAAATAAAAAAAACCATTCACATTTTCCATTCTTTTTTCAATAGTTTATTAACAATAACTTTTATTAATAAATAGGATTTAAATACAATAATATTTCTTAGACTTTTTTTACATTCATTTTAACACAAATAAAGAAATTTTGCTTAATAAATAGGATATAAATACAATATTTTTTCTTATTAACTAAGATTTTATATACAACAATTTTTCTTATTAACTAAGATTTTATATACAACAATTTTTCTTAATAAATAGGATACAAATAAAATATTTTTTCTTAATAAATAGGATACAAATACAATATTTTTTCTTAATAAATAGGATTTTATATACAATTTAAAAATTAACTAATTAACTAAGATTTTCTTGCATTTTAGCAATCTCATCTAGCAACATGTCAAGTTCGTATTCAGGGTTAGTTTCCTTAATACGAAAATGATACCATGCATAAGTGTTTATATTATTTGATCTAATTTTTCTCTTATCATCTCCATAGCTTAATACTACCTTATTTAATTCGCTAGTATATAATTGATGTAGCTTAGATTTAAATGTTAACATACTATCATATACATTAATCTTATTAAATAGACAATTCTTATATGTAGCTAAACTATATTTATCTAATATGGCTCTCTTTACCCCCTTCGATTTTTTAATGTCATCTTGGTTTTCTACACTAAATGAATACATTTTTGATCGCAGCCCAACAAACTCTGTCATTAACTTACCGCAATTTTCATCCTTCATCATACCAATTACTTTTTTATTTACTATTGGGAAATTATAAATATTGTCTGTAGGATAGTCCGATGTATCAAATTGTTCATGTATGTCATTTTTTATGTCAGCGTAAAAGTCATCAGTCTTTATTGAATATATAAAAGAGTCCGTGTCCATATAGTTTAATGAGAGGTTTGTCTTAAACTTAGGTTGCATGTACCCGTAATGGAAATTATACATTTTCCATTTGGACAGCTCGAGTACACAAAATCCTAAGTAAATTGGTTTATTGTAGCAGGTTTTGACTCTAGTCATTTCGATTGCTACAAGATCTTCGGAAAATATAGATAAACTATGAAAATTTGGTTTTGATATCCAATCTTGGGCACCTAAATGATTGCAATTCGTCCTCTCCCAACTATTAACAATTTTAACATCTCTCCTCTTATCCACATTTTCCATGGTTTTACCATACACTGCATTATTAAGTAGTTTGAAAAAAATTTTTTCAAAAGCATTTTTAGCAGTGGCTCTATGTCTGGTATTTAGGTCAATATAGCCTTTTAACCATGGAGATTGTTTAAATGCTAGAATACGATGAGTTTTCTTTAAAACTAAGCCATATTCTAAGCACTGTTTTAGAACTCTAAAGTGTATCACATATGATTGCTTTGTAGAGAAATCGGTTATCAACTTGCTATACTTCGCTTGCATAGGTTTCTTATTTTCAGCGCAAAAAGGAAGATCATTATGCAAGTCGTGTAAATGAGAGGGATAGTCCAACGTAACCTCATATACATAACCGTCTCTTCCATTATCAGCTATGCTGTTTGGATCCAGATTCAGCTCGTCTTGCGATAGCCATCTGAACCCACCATGAGGAAGATATTCCGACATTGCCCATCCATATAAATTGTTAGCGTCTAAATAGACGAGAAATTCTGAGGGCTTTTCTTTGTCGAAATCTTGCAAATATTTATTATTTGCTTTCGAATATCTTTGACTACACTGTACTATCCCCCCACGTATACCTTTTTTCATAAAATTGTACATGTCTATGTCTGTCAATAATTCTAATTCAATTTTTGTGTATTTGAGCATTGCATCCCAGGAAAGGTCAGGTGCTGTATAATACTGGCAAGGATCGAGCTCATAAATACCCTTACAAACTTTTCTAAAGATCTCGAAAATATTTGTCAGTAAGAGGACGTCTGTTTTTAAGTAAAGTTCCATGTAATCTTTCATTGTTTCACAACCAAAAGTATTCCACACCTCTACAGCATGTGAGTATTCCTCTAAAGAACACTCTTTATTATTCAACTTATTAAAAAAATCACTGCGTGAAGGCAACTGGCATTCATCTAATTTTTGGAATGAATTTAGGTACTCATACGGGAAAATACCTTTTTTCTTAATAAGCTGAAATTCTTTTTCTGACTGAAATAAGGACCTTATAGTGCTGAAATCATTATCCGACAAATTGCAGGCTAATGATTCCAAACTCTCAGCCATAAAGCGTGTAGTATCAAGAAATCTTATTTCAAGCTTATGGCCATCACTCATTTCTGTGAATTGGGAGAGGGATATATAGAGTTCCTTATTGAGAGGGAGTACTTTCAGTTGCAATGAAATTTCACCTAATTCTTTAATAAAAAGATGTGAGTCATAATTTGAATAATTGTGGAAGTAAACTGGTATAAACTTGGGAATTTGGTAATTTAAATTGCAGTTGTTGTGGGCTGCACCTCTAAATTTGCCACTAATGTGGCAGTGATCTCTGACACGATCTTTGCCTAGAAATTTTTGACAAATATGGCAATTCACCGCACTATAAAAATTATAAGTATCCGAAGGGGATAAAGTATCCATTTGTCTATTGTTTACTAAGTGGTTATTATATATTTCCTCACAATCCTTAACCCTTTCAGTATATTGTATCCATATGGATACACTCATTTTTAAAGTTGTTTTGTAAAACCCAGGACATATAATTAACTTGAACTTTTATTGAATATATTAACTTAAGTTCTTTTCTTTTATTTAAATAAAATTTTATTTCGCATTGTTTTGTTTTTTAATAAAAATTTTAGGTTTTTAAAAACCTTATTTTTATTAATTTTTTTTATCAAAAAGTTGGTTTAATATTTCACCTATTTTGTCAACCAATACAAATTTTTTCTCTCATTTTATGTCATAAATACACAGAAAACCTTTTCTCTCAGCATTTTGCATCAATATTTTTTTATTAAAATAATTATAAAAGCTGTGGGATTTTTTTCAAAACTCGTGTATCCATATGGATACAAATTTTAGTTGTGGGTATACTTTAATGTAAACTTTGTATAGAAAAGTAGAACAGTGTTTTTTATGTTTTTATGATTGATTTGTACAGAATTAGTAACATAATTGACAATTTTACAAAAAAGTATATAAAAGATATATTAAGGCCATATACGGCAGGAAACCCATAAAATGGACATTTTATGTAGCACCAGAGGAATGACTTACAACTTTCGGGCGAAGCAGAGGAAAAGTTCTTACTGCTTTCTGAGTTTTTGCCATATAGTTACACAACTTTCAAGAAATATTCCTGAGCAAAACAACCACACAAGTTATTTTAAAAATTAATGTATAACTTTAAGTTTGTGAACTTACATCAAAAAGGGATCTGGATCCCAGGAAGAGTTAAAGAAAATAGATTTGTTAAAATTTACCTAAAGTTGGAAAAGAATTCAAAACAGAAGGTCGTGGAAACTTCGACTACCGCATAAAAATATCAGACAATATGTATTGCGCAACTAGTTTCTACTATACAGGGCCATAAACCTCTGGATGTATTGGATAGATTTTGTGGTGAACAGAAGAAAAATGTAGATATTTCGAAACCAAACATAGTTGCACTATCGAAAAAATAGACAAACTGGATTTTATTCTATCATTGTATAGAATTTCCATCATATATAGAAAGTGGGTTTTAAAAATGTTTGATAATTTTATTGATTTTTGGTGAACTAACAATAACAAATGCATGGACTTGTTGGGTTTTCGTAATAACGTTGTAAATGGGTGGATTTACGTAATCCATTACGATTTCACCGAAATCAACATTGGCCGGAAAATATTGCAGATACAAACGTGAAGGATGCGAGTGATAAACGCGACTCAAAATTGATATGCTTTAAGGCGTATTATTATAAAGAAATTATTGGTTTTTCATTTAGGTAATTGCATGATTCAATATCAATTGAAGTTTAATCGATTTTTAATTTCTTAATTTGGCAGCTACATATATTATGAAGTTGTTTGCTTTCAACTTTTTTAGATTATTACTGCCTTATTCCTAAAAAGTAATTTTGTTTAATAAAATGTTTATAAAACAAATTTTGTATGAAAAACTGCTTTGTAAAAAAATCAAAAATATCTTTTATGAATAAGGGCCTTACTAATTAATTACATTTTGCAGAAATGTTCACTTACGTAAGTAAAAAAGTTGAAAAACTAATATATATTTAAATATAAACGAACATAAAATCAAAGAATTTTTCTATACCATTAAGTAAATTTGTATCCATATGGATACACTCCAAAAAGCAGCTTTGGAGTTGCAAATTTGTAAAAAAAATGATTGATTATTGTTTCTAAGACCAATAGTAGCAAAAATCCAAAAAATTAGATTTTTTGGACCATTCAGTTAAAACTTGTAGCGAAAGGGTTAATTAAATATGCTACAAATTTTTCTGATGCATCTTCCCCCGTATATATCCTTAACTTATCTAAATTATTACTATGTATACACTTTATATAATAACTAAAGGCACAAGGTGTGTGCTTTTTTATTAAATTTGTTTTACTACTTACACTATCACTTATATCCTCTAAGATGCATTCGAAGTCCGCGTAAACAACAAAAGGGACATCCATTTTTCTTTGATGTCCCTTAAAACTAAGAATGGCATCCGGACCTGATGGCATAGTTGTGACGATCTTTCCACATTCCTCCTTATGAGTACTCATGATGGTCTCCGTATGAGTATACTGGAGACAGCTATTGCAGAAGTGTAGTTTGTGTCCATTCTGTGTTAGCTGATTCCGTAAAAGTCTGTGAATGATAAAAAAGTAAAATAAAAGATTATAAGTAAAATGTATCAATTATAAAATATATAAAACAAGTATATGTATCATTAAATTAAAGTGTAGTATAATTTTTTAACTTACTTTGATATGTCCTTTATCAAAATGTAGTGATGAACTTCACCATTTTCCAAAAGCAACAAGTTTACATGGCTAATTTTCTCGTCCTTGGTGACATAATAAGGACCAATAATCTGATTGGCTCCCTCATCATAGCCAAATACATTAACACTTATTGCTGGATTGTTCACCTCGAACTCTTTGATTTTGTTTAATGCTAATGGGAAGTTTAAATTTTTGAAATTTAACGCTACACCATTTCGCGTAACAATTGTCTCTGCAGCAATGTTCTGAATATTATAAGAACTGCAACGTTTTGGCTGAGCGTATGTTGTGCTATCAACGGCAGCGATTAGGCACCACTTGAAGCAGTAGTCATCATTATTTTCAATGTTGATGCAAGCAAATTTTCTTGCTAATTTTTGAGGTGTGGATATCCAGTTCGATCCTTTGACGAGCGAAGATTTGTTGATGTTGATTTCTGCTCAGACTATGCGTGACAAAGTCCAACCAGAATCTCGCTCTTCAAATTCGGACATTTTGTTTGAAATCTCCGCAACCTACTTACGAAATAACTCTTCTATGCTATCTGCCTTCGTCAGCAAACTCATTTTGGGTACATGTGATATTATGCACAACTCCAATTCTTCTCCAACAATTTTGATATACTCCGCCACAATACTCACATGAAATTTAATTATTGAATGCTTACTTAAATTCACTTGAAGTCTCTCCATAAAAACATTTTTATTTTCTTCAACAAATTCTTCCAACAGAAGTTGGTCTTTTTTGTTTAAAATTGCATAAGTGGCAATATGGTTTTTGAATGCTTTCGATATTTTATAATATCGCACATTCGCTTCGACTTCATCTGTTCTAGCATGCGAAGTATTCATTGGAGTTGGCAGAGTTTTTTCTCTTCTTTCTTCTACTTCTCCATCACTTTCCGGTAAGCTTATGTCCATATCATCGTCGAAAAAAGTACCTCCAAGGATACCCACACCTTGTTGATGAGCTTGTTGTTTATGATCTTGTTGTTGATGCTGCTACTCTTGTTGATGATAATTAAAAGGCTGCCATTGCATCAAATTGGGATTATAATTGTATCCCAAAAACTGATTATTCCATGGCATACCGTATTGTTGAAAATTTAATGGTAACTGATATTGAGGATACTGTAGATACTGTTGATGAATGAATGATGATGATGAATTTTGGTGATTTTGAAGAGATTTCTGCGGTAGCTCTTGATTTATGCCCCGGCTTACGACCACTTGATCCTGCACACTATGGTTTTTAACATGCTCCAAAAAGGACTTTTGGTATTTGTATACCTTATTACATGTATTACACTGATAACCTGATGAACTCATTTTTATTTATTTTATTATTATTTCACTTTAACACAATTGCTGATGACACTTCTTGTAAATACAATAACGTACTGATGTGTTGGTTAGAAATGTTGGCGTATTTATACTAAAATTAGAAGCAGTATCCTTGCAGCATTCATAAATTTTACGTTTTGTTTCTCTGCTGCTGACTGTACTTAGTTTGCTGCTTTAAAATAATCGTAGACAAAGAAAATGATTACGTTGCAAAATATATATGTATTCTACAAAATATTCCACGCACAAGTACCCACGATCACACATTCATACATGCACACATACATACATACACATACATACATACACATACATACACATACATACATACATACATACATACATACATACATACACACACAAAAAAAAGATTTGTAAATACAAGTAGTTTATTTGTGAATACAATTAAAATACTATTTAAAAAGGCACCTACAATGATTATTGTAAATACAAACACGCATTTGTAACATAAGAAAACAAAATCAACTCAATTTTTTCCAATTAAAAAATTGTGTTATTCACAATTGAGTTGTTAACAGAAAACAAAAATTTTTAATGAATTTGTTTCTCAAATTCGAATGTGTTGTTTCTTTGTTTGTTTTTTTTTTATTTTTCGTAGAACTTGGTTTTGTGTTAAATTTTTAAGTTGTTTGGGATGAATCGAACCGGCGATCTCTTGACTAATAGACTGACGTACTTACCACTCAGCTAAAGAGCAAATTGTTATTAGATAAGCAAATAATGAATACACACAAAATGCGAGTTCTTCTACATGTGCGTATTCCGTTATGATATAATTTAACAAATAATTTTGTTGAGTAATTTAATAGATTAGAAAAATTTAAATTTGTTATATCAACAATAAGCAGCATCAAAATCTTTAGTTGACATTTTTAATAACAAAAATATTCAAACATTTTTGAGTTTTTGCGCCATGTACAACATAAAATTTGGTTAGATCAGTTTATTGAAAATAATTTCTGTGTTTGTCGTATCAACAACTTAATTTTTTGTATTAACTAAATATAGATTTCAATTTAAATTAATTATGAACAACTTGTTTTGCTGGGTGCATTTTGATGATATTTTTTTCTGTGTTTATATTTCTTAAACAAATACAAAAAAATATTCAATTACCAGCGACTATCAAGCTGGACCCCCTACACAAATATTAGTGGTGTTCACATACATGTGAACACATAAATAAATATTTTCTCTGATATTACTGATATATTATTACGATAAGAAATTTCTACAGTCTGGCAACACTGGCAATTTTCCCTTTGGTATTAGAATATAATAATCATGTTTTGTCGTCGGCATTTGGAAAAATAATAATCATGTATTGCCGTAGGCATTAGGAAAAATATTCATATATTGCCGCAGGCATTAGGAAAAATTAATTTTCACAATTTCCCCATTGGTATTAAGAAAAATATTCATGCATTGCATTAGGAAAAATTAATTTTCACAATTTCTCCATTGGTATTAAGAAAAATATTCATGCATTGCCGTAGGCATTAGGAAAAATATTCATGCATTGCCGTAGGCACTAGGAAAAATAATCATGTATTGCCGTCGGCATTAAGAAAAATATTCATGCATTGCCGTAGGCATTAGGAAAAATTAATTTTCACAATTCCCCATTGGTATTAAGAAAAATCATATTCATGATTTTCCCGTTGGTGCTAGGAAAAATCATTTTCATGATTTTCCCGTCGGCATATATACTTATGAAATATTAATCTTATGAAACCCCTTAATCCACCCCACCAAAAATCACCCATTCACACAATTAATGTAACCTCAAAAAAAATCACCCGTTCCCACATGGGTTAATGTAAACAAAAACTCCTAATGTAAACAAAAAATTCCTTATGTAAACAAAAGGTTGGACGGACTTATTGATCCACCCTCGTAGCTATCAAATTTCCAAGAATTTTAAAATTTTAATTACCGGATTGGCAGTTCCCTACTACTGCTTTTGTGTGTTTTGGTTATACCAATTTTCGAAATCAATTTCATTTTATTATGAAGGCCGCAATCATTATTTAGATTAATAAATTTTTCACTCATGTACATATAAACAACATATAAATACAACTGATGTGGTTTGTGCAATTGCTTAAAAATGTGAATATTCTGTATTAGTGATATCTTTTATCAGCATATTGCAGCTTTTTTTCGAAGTTTCAGCTAGCAACGCAGTGTTGCACTGACAAATTTCGTCATGTTTTGGAGGAAAACAACTTATTTCCGGTGTTTTCCTGATATGAAAAATGTATGGGAAACATGTAGAAAAACATTGGTTTTCTGCTCCAAAACAAGTATGTATGTATATGGAAACGTACTAGGGCATAGCATTAGGTGTATTTGAAATCAAATACATTTGCTTTTTTAAACATTCTCAGCGTAATTCAAATACAAATGATGGACAAAGCAAGCAAAAGCAAAGCAAAAAAAAACATATACAAATTTTAATCTCTTGATACGTCCCAAGTATTTATATTTACTCGTATGTAAAATATAAAGAAAATAAAGCAAACAAGATGTTGCTGGTATACTTTAAGTCATGATACAATAATACAGGTAGCCGCGAATCTACAACAAATGTACAACAAATAAAACAACAGAGATTTTTATTGCTGTTTTGTGATTGACAAGAGAGACAACCAAGAGAAAACAATATACATGTACTTGCGTTTTCTCTTGGCTTTGCAAAGCATGTTTGTATTAGTACAGTTTTAATAGGCATTGTGCGCGTGTGTTGGTAAAACATAAACACCATTTGGCAGATCATATCACGAAAGAAGCAAAACAGCTGGCGCTTCGCGGTTACCTGTATTATTGTATCATGTTCTAAGTGTTATCGAAAGTTTTTAAAGTATTTGTTTTTTTTGTTATTTTTTCTGCAGAAATTTTCTTGATTTTTACTTTTAAATTTTATTTTTATTTTTAACCTTTATCAATATGTTAATAGTACAAACTTTATACTGTAAAGTAAATTTCAAGTTATAGAGCAATAACATTAATTTTAATAAACGTAATATACAATAAATAAAATACAAAATACTCACGTATTATACTAAATCATTCAAACATTTTTATTTGCTTTGTTTATATACCTAAACCACTCAAATTTGCTTGTCTTATTTGGTACAAACACAATTTTTATTATACTTGTTTTTCATAAGACAACATTCCTTTGTATTTATTAAGTGAAGGTAGCATAAAGCAAATGAACGAAAAAGAGTGTCTTGTAGTATTTGTAATGCGTACTTGTGACAAATCCTAAAACGTACTATAAGGTCCAATAATTGACCTCTCAATTATATGTCATTTATCTTTAAAATCCACTTAAGTACCGGATTCATTTTTTCAGTACAAACTTGAGAGACATTTAAATGCCCAAGATTGTGAACTTAAATCACACTTAAGTTTTACGAGCATACCATATGTTATTGTGATTGTGTGTGTTTATTGAAAACATGTACATGAACATCATGTGGTCGTATTAAAAATAATTTCGTTTAATTTTCATAAATTGTTGCGAGAGCCATTTGTCATCCCCATTTTTAATAGGAACAATTAGTTGAGAATCCCTAGGAACTCCTTGAAATGCCACGCCACTGAAACCAAAAAAATAATTTTGCGTGGAAAGGCCTAGACAAAAGCGTTTCGGGAGGAGGCTAAACATTCTAAAGCCTCGAGTCCCTCATAATAATAAATCTGAGTGGGAGGGGATCTAGCCCGAGTCCCAGAGTTACGAAGGATTGGTATTGGTTTTAGTAGCGTCAGTGGTATATACGTACGAAAGTATATACATACACTCGTTTTCAGACAGGCAAGTAGGTAGCTGGAAAGAAATAAAAAGACGAATTATAAGTATTCACATATATGTATGTATGTCCAAAGATTAGGAACGATACAAATAATACCCATTATGGACAGTCGATAAATAATACATCTTATAGGCCTGTAATAAAAGAAAATAGTTATAAATTAGAATACAAGATACTCACGTGTGCATGTCGTCCAAAAGCAAAAGAAAATGTGTGCAGAAACAAATGACAGCTGTGAACAGGCATGTCATTTGATAGTAAAGAGAAAACTGTAAAAGCTTGGCAACGCCTATACGTATACTGAATATTAGGGATGGGTTATTGATAAATAAATTGTAGTAAAATTCAAACGGAATTCGTTTTGAATGGATATAAAATTTTTTATAGTAAGAATGCAAAAAGGGAAGGCCACTTGCTACTATGCTGAATACCGGATGAAATGGAAGTAGGATTTACACGATTGTGGAGGAAATACTGACTCAGGAGGACAAAGAAATGAAACCCAAGCTTAGGTGAATTTTCATCAGGCAAACAGGCTAGGGCATAGACAATTAAAACGGAACAAATTAATAAATAAGATATATATATATATATATATGTAGATATCTGTAAATAGGCTTATTGGTATATAATAATTCTTGCGGTAGAATATGTTGTCGGTATAACCAGTAGTTGGAAAAGGAGGAAAGGATTATATTATGTAAATAGGTAATGGCAAGAATACTTTACGCGGGAAAACTAAAAGGTTATATATATGCAGCTCGTGAGGGTATATAAGCAAAGGAAAGTGAGCGGAAAGATCATAAAGCTGTGAAAATTCATCCCGTAAACTTAAAAAAATAAAGAATTGTAATTCAATCTCGTTAATATATAAAGTAAAAACTTAAGACTTAATGCCTGAACTAAAGCTTAAACAAAATTTAAAATAGTGTTTTTTTGGACTACAACATACAAAATTTTATCAAAAAAAAAAATCGTAAGTGGAAAGGAAAATTAAGTAAGCAAAACCTAAAGTGATAAACCTTGGTTTATTTGATTAGCTGGCTACTTACCGGTGGACAAAATTGGATCCAGCGCCCAATAAAAGTCCCTAAATCGGGTAATAATTGAGAGGCGAGTGGGGAAAAGCCAGGTAAAAGTGTATAATTTAAGTGAAGTTCATGAAAAGAGTCCTAAGTCAGGAAGAATAAAAGTAGCAGAAAATTGTTTGCAAGCCGAATTCTCAGGAGGAAGAGAAAATCTCCTTCATATACAAAATAAAAGGGAAAATATACAAGCACAACAAAAGGAAAAGACATACAAACTTTAAAACATAACCATAACATTTAAAATAAAAGTAACTTTTCGTAGTGATAGTGTTCTGTGGAAATTTTTGTGTGTTTCGTGAGTGTTAGTACGTGTTAGATTATAAGTAAAATCGACAGAGAAAGAAATAATAGAAAATTGCTAAATTTCTAAAAAGGCCGAATAAAAAAAAATAGAAAAAGGTATAAAATTTATAAGAAAATCAGAAAGATAAAAGGATAAAATTTAGTGCTCAAGTTAGGCGCGGCAATACGCAAACGACCATATTAGGGTAGCAAAGTAAAGGGTAAATAAGGTTACGCTTCAGGGAGCTCCTTTAAGTGTAGGAAAAGTTATTTGTGCGAATACGAATCCCGAAGAAGGGAGTGAAAGTAATTTGAGCGCTGAGCGAGTTAGAAATAAATTCCATTCAATTGATAAATTAAGTTTTTAGGATAAGTTTATAAATAAAATGTAAAATTTGGTTAAAATTATGGAAATTATGATGTTAGAGTAAATTCCGTAGGTGGGTGGCAATAATGAACTGGTAAATTGAATAGTTAGGTCGAGCGGATTGCGGGTTGTAGTTACTATAATATAAGGAAATTATCTGCAACATGGCTGGGAGGGCAATAAAGAGACTAACACCTCGTCTCCTGAGTTAAGTGTGTGGTATTTTGGTGTTTAGAAAAGTTCGAAGTTTAGTAATCCATTAAATTTTAGTGTTTCGTTCGTTGGCCGGATGACAGGGTTGGAACCTCCTGAGAAACCAAATGAGCTAGTCAGGAACGTCAACGGTCCAGACAGTACGTAACATTAAATGGCGCCCAATCGAAAATATAGCATCGATAGTAACTTTTATTATATGCTTGAACCGATACATGTATGACAACTAGACATGTGGCAATAGACCATTAGCATGTAAAATAGTCCGAATCAGAGTCAGATGAGCAAAACAAAAATTTGTCTTTTAAACCTCTAGAATGGAGTAAATATAGAGTTGTATCAGAGAAAATTTGTATTGCTCAAGATTCGTTGAAAATGTACTTAAGGGCAGGATAAGCAGTAGCTTAACAGAAAATTTTCAATGTTTAATTGTACTGCTTAAGTCCCATTTTATATTTTTTAACTAAATAGAGTAAAATTGATATAGTGTCATTGTGAAAGCGTCATGAGATAGGAAGGAATTCAAATAACCTCTTCCAGCAATAGTGTAGGAAGGAAAGTTGTATTTGAATAAATTCTGTTTATCGTAATCCATTTCTGTTTACAAGATTATAACGAATGCAGTACGATGAGCACTGACGCAGAACAAAAGGGAGATTAAAATTGATTTATACCACACATTAACTTAGAAACTAGTTTTGAATCGTAACGACTGCCAAATCCGTTCATTATTGCCCAAACCTAATATACAGTCAGAGAAAAGAAATAATCGTTTAGCCTGATATTGATTAGCATTCTACAGGAAGTAAAAAATAAAAAATAAAATAGCTAATTTCCACAAAAGATAGAAATAGTTAGAAAAATTTTAATTTTTGCAGTAAATTTAGGGTATATATAATTTTGTATTTTTTTTGTGATTTGTAAATCGTTTTATATAAATTTTGTAGTTACCGTAAACATAATTCGTTATATAATGTTATTACTAAAACCACATTTATTTATTCATATACATACATGCGTTTTATATAATTTATAATTTTAATATTTAAGTTTAATTAGCAAAAAGTAGTTACATATACTCCTTAATAATTAATCAGGTATTATTATCTCAACAGCATTTTATAATTTCGGATTTATTTGTTTCCATAATATCGTCCTATTACGATTTATCTATAGAAAAAAATAGTTTTGTGCCGTTTTATTTTGTCTGATTTCCCAATCAAGTACTTTGCTGTGCAAACAAGTCCGTAAAATTTTTTGTTATAATTCTGAAATTTTTATTATATAAGTTATTCCGGCCACAAACATACTTCAGAATCAAGAAAGAAAATAAGGGGAAAGGAAGAAAATAGTGTAGGATATAGATTATGAGTGTAGAGTCTCAGTTACAGAAGGAAACAAGGAAAAGAGCCTTCAAAGAGTTTGATCTGAACAGATCCGTAGCACCCAAAGATTCTAAAATTAGGAGAACAGAGGCTATTGATACGAAAATGTCCAATCCGAACGAAGTACCCAACAGGCAAATTAAAGATCTTTCTGGGAGTATAATTTCCGACAATCCAACGGCAAGTACGAACCCGAATGGTGCAGCCAAAATGTGCCAGCACAAGTTCCGAATTCTAATGCTAGTAGACCGGTGGCGGAGGAAGCTCAAGCCGTTCAAACAACTTTAGAGGAAGGTGTGAGAAACATGGTACAGGCAGAAATAGGAGATGTGAGGAGAAGTTTCGAAGAGTTAACCAGAATTGTATTACTGTTGTCGTCAGGGCCGGCACTAAATCAAAATAACGCAGCAGCGAATAAAAACGTACTAAGCTCTGGAAAAAGGGAAAGCACTTCACAAGCAGACAATAGAATAAATCCAAGAATAGTATCCAATAGTAGTTCGGAAAGTAACACCACTACGAATCAAGGACATTTGCCATTACAATATCAAAGGGCATATGAGCTACCAGCGAACATATTAAATACGGAGCCAGCTCGGATTCGGGTGGATAAATTGGGGGTTCTATTCGATGGAAACCCATCACACTTGGGGATTGATGATTTTGTGTTTAGGTTGGAACATTTACAAAGACATTACCAAATACCTTGGCCAGAAATTCTAAGAGACTTTCACTTATTAGTCTCTGGTACAGCACGCGAGTGGTATTGGCTTTACGTTCGTACACATGGTGTGATAGATTGGCCAGAGTTACGTCACGCATTATTGAGCCAATATCAAATATCACGTTCAAATTTCGAGACTATAACAGATTTAGTGGAGCGGAAACAGCAAGTTGGCGAGGCAGTTGATAGTTATTTTCACGCAATGTCACAAATCAGATCGAAGTTGCGTCAACCCATCTCAGAGTATGATTTAATTAAAATTATTAAAAGAAACATTAAAGAGAGCATTGGTAGGATAGTTTATCCCATTGCGGTTTCATCGGTGGAGCAACTGAGAGTGTAGTGCAACGAGGCCGAAAGAAATTTCCCAAGGCGGGAAATCAGAAATATGCAACAAGGACAACGACAGGTCAGGCATGTAAATGAAGCTTATGTAGAGGAAGAGGATAATGATATGGATAGAGAGAGTAATGCCGGCGAGTACGAGCAAATTGCTGCATTAAATACGAAAACCCAACAAAGGAAATTACTAGTCATCTGTTGGAACTGCAAGCATCCAGGACATGTTTTTATGGACTGTACAGAGGAGGAGAGGACGCCCTTTTGCTATAAGTGAGGCAGATCTAATACCATAACACCAAAGTGCCCTAATTGTAAAACGGGAAACCAATCCAAGGGCTTGGTAATGAAGGGGTACCAACGCTCATCGGGAAGTATATCCCCCTCGAAACAGTAAACAACAGGGAAAATACTAATATGCCACAATTGCGACATTATTTACCAAGGGAAGTGAGGCAGAAAAATTACGACATGGTCAGAGCTAGGATTTTTGGGAACGATAGTGAAACGACATCCATTTCTAGCAGAATTCGTAAAGTCAGAGAAAAATTTATAGAACGACGGAAATCAAGAAGATTAGTTATAGAGTCCATAAAAAGAGCAGGTAGTGAAAGTAAAGACAATAGGTGTTTCGCGGATATTTTACTAGAGGGAAAGAATTTAAAGGGTTTACTAGATACAGGTGCATCTGTTAGCATACTAGGAAAAGGATGTAGAGAGCTTATAGACGATTTAAACCTAAATATTCAACCAATATTGACTAATGTGAAAACAGCCAGTGGTCAATATCATAGAATATTAGGAAAAGTAAAAGCATCCATAAGGTACAAAGATCAAGAGAATGAAATACTCCTGTATATTTGTCCCGATTTGGAACAAACCCTTTACCTAGGAATAGATTTTTGGAGATTATTTTTTTTTTAGCCCCAGAAGTGATCGGAGTAGAAGAGATAGATATGGAGAGAATTAAGAAAGATTTCGTGGTAGAAAATGAGTATAAACTCGGGCCACATATATTGGATAAAGAACAAGAAGACAGGCTAAATGAGGTAATTAAAGAATTCAATACTTTTGAGGAAAAGGGATTGGGTAGGACACAATTAGAAAAGCATACCATTAAATTGATTGGAGGCGCAGAACCAGTAAAGGACCGATATTATCCGATTTCCCCAGCAATTCAAGAAATCACATACAAAGAAGTTGATACCATGTTGGGTTTAAATGTAATTGAACGGAGTGATAGCCCATGGTCGAATATAACTACTGTTGTCAGAAAACCTGGTAAAAATCATTTTTGCTTAGACGCCTGCAACTTAAACAAGCTAACAGTGAAGGACGCATATCCACTCCCGAATATCGGCGGAATACTAAGTAGAATAGACGAAACTCATTTCATGAGCAGCGTTGATCTCAAATACGCATTTTGGCAGATCGACTTAGACGACGAGAGTAAAGAGTATACAGCGTTCACAATAGCGGGCAGACCCTTATATCAATTTCGTGTAATGCCTTTCGGGCTATGCAACGCGGCGCAGAGACTCTGTCGACTAATGGACAAGGTCATACCTAACCATCTAAGGGAAAATGTATTCATTTATCTAGATGACCTGTTGATCATATCAAGAACTTTTGAAGAGCATCTAAAACTTTTAAGTGAAGTTGCGAAATGTCTGAAAGACGCAAACTTAACTATAGGCCTAAAGAAATCCCAGTTTTTCTTTCAGGAGCTTAAGTATTTAGGATTTATTATAGGAGGAGGTACCCTGAAGATAGATCCGGAGAAAGTGTTAGCTATAAAGAACATAAAAATACCGAAATCGGCTAGAGAAGTTAGGAGTTTTCTCGGGACAGCAGGATGGTATAGACGTTTTATTAAAAACTTCGCCACCATTTCTGCACCCTTAACAGATACACTCAAAGAGTCTAAAAAGTTTATAATTACACCCGAAGCGATAGAGGCATTTGAGAAATTAAAAAAGGCACTAACATCGGCCCCGGTATTGCGTCACGCAGACTTTAGCAAGCGTTTTTATATTCAATGTGATGCGTCGGATTATGGAATTGGAGCGGTTTTATACCAACTAAATAACAAGAATGAAGAACACCCCATTGCGTTCTATTCTCAAAAGTTGAATTCATGCCAAAAAAATTATACCGTAACAGAAAAGGAGTGCCCAGCAGCTGTTATGGCTGTACGCAAGTTTCGCCCATACGTTGAAATGATGCCGTTTTCAATAATCATGGATCACGCCAGCTTAAAGTGGTTGATGACACTCAAAGATTTAACCGGAAGATTGGCCAGGTGGTTTCTACAGCTACAGGCATTCGACTTTCAGATCGAGCACCGCAAAGGGTCAGAAAATGTAGTAGCCGACATGCTATCACGCAACCCCCAGCAACCATACGCCGAAGAAATAGATGTGTAAAATTTATTAGAGTTTGAAACAAACGAATTCGAATCGGAAGAGTATATATCTCTGATAAAACAAATAGAAGATAGTAAAGATAAATTGCCAGACCTTAAAATCGACCAAGGAAAAATCTTTAAACGTACGAGCTGCGAGCGGGAAGCAGAGGGGGAATACCAATGGAAGTTGTGGATACCACCGAGCTTAACTCACGCCGTAATAGAAAAGCTACATTCGCCAAATATTTGTGCGCACGGCGGAATGGAAAAGACCATGGAGAAAGTAAAGCGATTCTTTTATTGGCCGAAAATGACTTTTCAAATCAGACAATTTGTGAAGAACTGTCAAACGTGTCAAGAAACAAAACCTGCTAATAAAAACTTAATGCCCGAAATTGAACAAGAAGTGATCACGGAAAGGCCGTTCCAGAAATTGTATATTGATTTCTTGGGTAAAAACCTTAGATCCAAAAGTGGAAACTGCTACGTGTTCATCGTGATGGACCACTTCACCAAATTTACTTTCTTAAAGGCCATGAAGGAAGCCACAGCAGCGAATGTAATTAATTTCCTAACGCAAGAAATATTTTATAAATTCGGAGTACCCGAAGTAATACATAGCGACAATGGTTCCCAATTCATGTCCAAAAGTTTCAGCAATTTACTCGAAACCTTCGGAATAAAGCACATGAAAACGGCCGTGTATTCTCCTCAGTCAAACGCCTCAGAGCGCGTCAACCAATCGGTCCTAGCAGCGATAAGGGCTTATCTCAATGAGGATCATAGTGACTGGGATTTGTACTTAGCCGAAATTGAGTGCGCACTCAGGAATTCAGTCCATTCTGCTACAGGATTTACTCCGTTTTTCGCCCTGTTTGGTTTCCATATGTTTTCAAATGGAGCTGACTATAGACTAGCTAGAAAATTGACATCCCTCACAGACCATGAAATAGAAAATACAAACAACCACGATAAGCTTGAAGTGATTAGGGAAAAGATTAAGAAAAATATGCACGAAGCATATGAAAAAAGTGCAGCTAGATTTAATAGAGGGGCACGGAAAGTAAAATTGATACCAGGGCAAGAAGTCTTTCGTAGAAACACAGTTCTTAGCGACTTTGGAAAAAAACCGAAACGCGAAATTTTGTAGAAAATTTTTTAAATGTCGGGTAACAAAGCCTGTAGGTAATAATATGTGTGAGTTAGAGGATTTACAGGGAAGGTCAATCGGCATATACCATGTAAAGGATATTAAAATCTAGGAGCTGATAGAGGAAATAGACAAATGTGCAATATTAGTACAAGGGACTGATAACATGTATGTATGTATGCCGCAACGTCCGTGTTAGTAGGAAGATGTCACAAAGTACCTGAATTATTTAAATTTTTTTGTATGTTTTAAATGACTGGACTCGACTTTATAATCCACTTATAAGCGCAATATTACCTGTTATGTAGATAGGCTTATTAAAATATCCAGTAGACGGAAGCAAACGAGACCAAATTTCCACGAATAAGCTTACAAGGAAAACTGAAATTGGGAACAAAGTAAAATAATTATCGTAAAAGGAAATCATAATACTTCCCGTCAGATATCCCATAAAATCGTAGCGTTACACATATAACAAGCCAGGAAATATATATGACTTGAGAATTTAAAGGGTTGCAATTCAAAATTAAAGACAGAATCCATGGTAAAATCGTGAAGATAGTCGTAGACACATCATTATATACCCATACGTATTTACGTAGTGAGACAAATTACAGTAAGGCAGAAGTGAATGCTAAGTACCCGGCTAAGAATATATGACACCTCGTGTTCAGGGTGTGAGAGTTCCCCACGTTGGTAGTATATATGGTCAAAACAAATTCGTAGTATTCTTGCACACCGTTCCCTCTGGATATCGCCAACGACCACGGAGTTTTGTTGCGAGAGCCATTTGTCATCCCCATTTTTAATAGGAACAATTAGTTGAGAATCCCTAGGAACTCCTTGAAATGCCACGCCACTGAAACCAAAAAAATAATTTTGCGTGGAAAGGCCTAGACAAAAGCGTTTCGGGAGGAGGCTAAACATTCTAAAGCCTCGAGTCCCTCATAATAATAAATCTGAGTGGGAGGGGATCTAGCCCGAGTCCCAGAGTTACGAAGGATTGGTATTGGTTTTAGTAGCGTCAGTGGTATATAAGTACGAAAGTATATACATACACTCGTTTTCAGACAGGCAAGTAGGTAGCTGGAAAGAAATAAAAAGACGAATTATAAGTATTCACAGAACGATTGTATAATACCCATTATGAACAGTCGATAAATAATACATCTTATAGGCCTGTAATAAAAGAAAATAGTTATAAATTAGAATACAAGATACTCACGTGTGCATGTCGTCCAAAAGCAAAAGAAAATGTGTGCAGAAACAAATGACAGCTGTGAACAGGCATGTCATTTGATAGTAAAGAGAAAACTGCAAAAGGTTGGCAACGCCTATACGTATACTGAATATTAGGGATGGGTTATTGATAAATAAATTGTAGTAAAATTCAAACGGAATTCGTTTTGAATGGATATAAAATTTTTTATAGTAAGAATGCAAAAAGGGAAGGCCACTTGCTACTATGCTGAATACTGGATGAAATGGAAGTAGGATTTACACGATTGTGGAGGAAATACTGACTCAGGAGGACAAAGAAATGAAACCCAAGCTTAGGTGAATTTTCATCAGGCAAACAGGCTAGGGCATAGACAATTAAAACGGAACAAACTAATAAATAAGATATATATATATATATATATATATATATGTAGATATCTGTAAATAGGCTTATTGGTATATAATAATTCTTGCGGTAGAATATGTTGTCGGTATAACCAGTAGTTGGAAAAGGAGGAAAGGATTATATTATGTAAATAGGTAATGGCAAGAATACTTTACGCGGGAAAACTAAAAGGTTATATATATGTAGCTCGTGAGGGTATATAAGCAAAGGAAAGTGAGCGGAAAGATCATAAAGCTGTGAAAATTCATCCCGTAAACTTAAAAAAATAAAGAATTGTAATTCAATCTCGTTAATATATAATGTAAAAACTTAAGACTTAACGCCTGAACTAAAGCTTAAACAAAATTTAAAATAAAGTTTTTGTTGGAGTACAACATACAAAATTTTATCAAAAAAAATCGTAAGTGAAAAGGAAAATTAAGTAAGCAAAACCTAAAGTGATAAACCTTGGTTTATTTGATTAGCTGGCTACTTACCGGTGGACAAAATTTGGATCCAGCGCCCAATAAAAGTCCCTAAATCGGGTAATAATTGAGGCGAGTGGGGAAAAGCCAGGTAAAAGTGTATAATTTAAGTGAAGTTCATGAAAAGAGTCCTAAGTCAGGAAGAATAAAAGTTTTTTTTTTTTTTTTTTTGTTTTTTTTTCATATACATATTTATTTATTGTATCTTCAAAAATGAACTAACAATAAGTAATCAAATCTTAAATCTAAATATAATTATTAGGCCCGACCAATATCGGACATAAGCTTAGTGATAGTTATAAATAATACATAAGTAGTGATAATCACTGCTTCAGCTTCAGAATAAAAGTAGCAGAAAATTGTTTGCAAGCCGAATTCTCAGGAGGAAGAGAAAATCTCCTTCATATACAAAATAAAAGGGAAAATATACAAGCACAACAAAAGGAAAAGACATACAAACTTTAAAACATAACCATAACATTTAAAATAAAAGTAACTTTTCGTAGTGATAGTGTTCTGTGGAAATTTTTGTGTGTTTCGTGAGTGTTAGTACGTGTTAGATTATAAGTAAAATCGACAGAGAAAGAAATAATAGAAAATTGCTAAATTTCTAAAAAGGCCGAATAAAAAAAAATAGAAAAAGGTATAAAATTTATAAGAAAATCAGAAAGATAAAAGGATAAAATTTAGTGCTCAAGTTAGGCGCGGCAATACGCAAACGACCATATTAGGGTAGCAAAGTAAAAGGGTAAATAAGGTTACGCTTCAGGGAGCTCCTTTAAGTGTAGGAAAAGTTATTTGTGCGAATACGAATCCCGAAGAAGGGAGTGAAAATAATTTGAGCGCTGAGCGAAAAGAAAATAAAACCGTAGTAAAATATATAAAATCTAATACATAACTAAATCAATCCTAACCTAAGAAATTTTTAATAACGGCCAAAGTAGGTTCCAAAATTTATATAT
Organism: Tachina lurida; assembly: GCA_944452675.1. NCBI lineage: Eukaryota > Metazoa > Arthropoda > Insecta > Diptera > Tachinidae > Tachina > Tachina lurida. The sequence continues at coordinate 70,129,641 of OX101754.1, forward strand.
TTCTGGAGTAGTTATTCGTTTATTGTAGTCTAGTATAAGGTTAGAAATAAATTCCATTCAATTGATAAATTAAGTCTTTAGGATAAGTTTATAAATAAAATGTAAAATTTGGTTAAAATTATGGAAATTATGATGTTAGAGTAAATTCCGTAGGTGGGTGGCAATAATGAACTGGTATGTTGAATAGTTAGGTCGGGAGGATTGCGGGTTGTAGTTACTATAATATAAGGAAATTATCTGCAACATGGCTGGGAGGGCAATAAAGAGACTAACACCTCGTCTCCTGAGTTAAGTGTGTGGTATTTTGGTGTTTAGAAAAGTTCGAAGTTTAGTAATCCATTAAATTTTAGTGTTTCGTTCGTTGGCCGGATGACAGGGTTGGAACCTCCTGAGAAACCAAATGAGCTAGTCAGGAACGTCAACGGTGCAGACAGTACGTAACAAAATATATAACATATACCATATATACTTTCATATCATGAAATATGTAAATAGAAAAATGCATTCTGATGCTCTTTTCGTTTCATAAAATGTGTTCTTATGCAATTTTAGTTTTTTTCATTTTGTTAACCTAACTTTTTTATTTATAATAAACAGCTGTTGTTTAAAAAGCCTTCCATAATACTGGGAAATTTTGTAGTGCTGCCGTACTTTCAACGTGATTTAATAAGAACATTTAATTAACCACTGAAAAAATGAAGCTACATTTAAGTGTCACCTAAATTTAAGTGGCTATTAGCTAAATGACATATAATTGGGAGGTCAATTATTGGGCCTAAGTCAAGCAGTAGAATACATCAGTGTTGGGATTTGTGGTACAAATTTGGTACAATTGCATATGTATTGCTACACGGGTAAACTTTATACTTCAGTGGTACCTTGTACTTCAATTGTACTTTGGCATACCAACATTTGTAACATTGGTAGTTTATGCTAATATTTTTCATTTGTTTTGGTAACCCTTACATAGATGTATAAGTTGTTTTCCTTATGTTTTTGTTTTAATAAATGAAATTTTTTTATGAATTTATAGTCCTAGTTCACACTAGTGAAGTCTTATGGTAGAATTACTGAAATCGCATCGTGCTGTTGCGTATCAGTTGACAAAATCCGTAACATTTAAGCCCCTCGTAGACGACATGTTTTTTGCGTCTGACTTGTCAAATTTCCCAGTGTAAACCATGTACATGTCGTGTGGTACCTTTAAAACTTTGCTTCTGTAAAAGTCAGACGCAAAGTCTTCTGACAAAATTTCAATTAGAGCGTGTTCTATTTTCTTTTGACAAAGCTTCTGACATCAGCTGTTTTTGTTATGCCAAATATGTCGTCAAAAATCTATGCCGCGAGGAAACATTTAGCGGCGTTCCGCTATTGACGGAAGCATTAGCCGGCTGAAGTTGGTATAATAAAACACCTATATATTTATGTTTTTTTAAACTATTAAATAACAATCATGTACATGCAATAAAATTGGGTTGCATTTTTATATCCTAACATGATTCTTCGAATTTAAGGAAAAATTCTCTAAAATGATTGAACTTCTTACGGCGTAAAGAAACACTTTTGTGCCGGCAACACTCCATTTTGAAACGGAGGCCGACATAGGTTTGTGCAAAAGCTGGGCGAAATATTTACAAAGTTAATAGAAAAGAAATACTATAATTTCATTTATTTATTTTTATGAAATGGAGAAAGATTTAATAGAGATACGTTTTTAATATTATCTGTACATATGTATATGAAATATACATTCTGTATTCATTTTAAAACCACTTTTCACAAAATATTTAATAAAATTGGAGCACAGATCAGCTGTTGGAAACAAACACAGACAATGTCAGACGTATTTGTACATGCACGTTTGTGACCAAATATTATAAACCGTCTGTAAAACAACAATTTTGACAGAGATGCAGAATTACATCTGAGCTGAAAAGTTGAATGTCAGACGTAAAAAACATGTCGTGTACGACCTGCTTTAATAGGCATGTTGATGCTTATTCAAAATGTGTTGGCAACGTTTGCTAAAGGCCGTTTCACACTATAATACAAGTATTAATACTTTTGACGAAAATGCATCCCTAATCTAATTTCTGTTTCAAAAATTTCAAAAGACAATAACAACTCAACATATAAGAGTTGCATTTTCCACAAAAGTATTAATACTTGTATTATAGTGTGAAACGGCCTTAAGTAAACATCTACAGAAAATAGCATGGTGTAATTATACAGGTGACTGCGTAAGGATTTGTTATACAAAAATACGGCAACCATAGCTGTGTAAAGAACCGAAGAATGTCAAAAGCACAAAAATAATTGTACCAAAACCAAAACAAAACGAAGTTTTTGACATTCGTTAGCTACAAAGAACATAGAGCAAAAAATTATCAGCTGAAGTAACGCTGCCACCTGTTTAAATACACCTTGGAAAATAGATTTTTACGTAGCAAACGTCAACTTCTCTATTACATACATACACACACATATATAAAGCAAAGAGAAATACAATAACAGCTGACACGTTCGCTGGCAGCCTCACGGTTTTAATAACTAACATCTAGATTTAAACAACTTCAAAAGTCCACACAATTCAAGTCTTATTTTTCAGCTCATATTTTTTTTTGCATAATATTACGAATGGAAAAGCAAAACGTATTGACAGTACATGAAGCGGAGTACTCGTTTCTCTTCCCCTCGTATGTGTCCTACAAACTAATCAGCTTAGCAATAAGACTTGCATTGTGTAAACTAGGACTTAAGGCAGGAACAGAATAGAGTAGTTATAGTTGTAGCTGAAGCTGACGACGTAACTAGTTTCGCAGAAGGAAAAAATGTGAACAAAATATTGAAGTTTTCTGCATGATTATCAAATAAATAACTTCTTAAAAGACCGGTAAGATTATCAGCCATGTTCTGAAAATCACATTTTTCAATTCATTAGTAATTTTAAAAGTAATGATGGTCATGCAGATATTTGTTCGTTCTTATTTTTTAATTTTTCTATTATATAGAGCATCAAATATAATTTCTGAAAGAAATTTATCGTATATGATTTTAAAAACGTCTACAGGACCATTATTACTTTCAAAATCACTAGTGATTTGAAAAATGTGATTTTCAGAACATGACTGTATACAAGAATAATATATTAATTTGTTCAATCCACAAGTTGTATAAAAATCAATAAAACATCGGATAACTTACACCAGAAATACATTCTTCTTAAGGTGCATTTCCTCAAGCAACAAAATTTCGAAAATTTTATTGGAAAGCAACACTAAAATTTATTAAAACTCTCTAAAACTGTAAAGCAAGCAAACATTACGGAAAAGTCGCGAAAACTATGAAAATCTGCAAAAACTTCCTAAAATTTTAACGATTGCAAAGCACAATATTGATTAAAAATATAATAAAATAAAATAAAAATATATGATATCAAACAAATTTGGGAAAATTACGCGTCGCGAAAAAATCGATAATATGCGAAAAGTTGCAAAATTTTAAACAGGATATAATCAGGGTAGGAAAAAATTCTGCTCGCAAATGCTATTTTATTTTTTTCGTTCGCTTTAAAATTTGTTTTCGGAATTTTAAAAATAAAATTCGGAAAAGAATTCTATTTTAAATTCTTGTTTTTTTCCGTTCTCCTCGCAAACGAATTAAATTAATTTTTGGTGTTTTTATGGGAATTGTTGAAATTTAAGTTTAAAATTTTTAAACGCACTAATAATCTCAAATTATTAGTTTACTTATTAAGTAAAATATTTTTTATTAAAAATACATTGAAATTGATTATTGAGGGGTTTAGCTGGATCCTATGCGCATTTCACTGTTGCTAATGCAGATCATCAGGGAACCTTTACCCAAATTTCTTAGATCAACTAGAGTTATTATATTATAAACTTTCATTTAAACAAATGAGAAGCCTAACAACAAATAACAAAGTTGAAACAAGAACTCAATAATCAACATGTTTTTTTATTTTCTTACTTTACCATTGCTACATTGGCTGACTTTTTTTCAGCTTCAAATTGTAGTTGTAAGAGTATGTAAAAGAAAATAAATGTAAATAACAAAAACAGCTATTAAAGAATAGAGTGTTGCCACACAAGTATATTTTTCTTGACCGGGTGCAGTCAAGTTAATAATTAGTGTTTTTATGGGAATTGTTGAAATTTAAGTTTAAAATTTTTAAACGCACTAATAATCCCAAATTATTATTTTACTTATTAAGTAAAATATTTTTTATTGAAAATACATTGAAATTGATTATTGAGGGGTTTAGCTGGATCCTATGCGCATTTCACTGTTGCTAATGAAGATCATCAGGGAACCTTTACCAAAATATCTTAGAACAACTAGAGTTATTATGTTATAAACTTTCATTTAAACAAATCCAGCTTAACCCCTCAATAATCAATTTCAATGTATTTTTAATAAAAAATATTTTACTTAATAAGTAAAATAAAAAATTTGGGATTATTAGTACGTTTAAAAATTTTTAACTTTTTCATTAATTTTTGTTGATTTAATTCGTTTGCGAATTTAAAATAGAATTCTTTTCTGAATTTTATTTTATAATTCTTAAGACCGAATGCAAAAGAATAATTCTTATAAAATTTAAGTTAGGCAGCAAATTGAATTCTTTTTGACATATCATCGCCTATTTCAAACCACTATAGCTATAGAGCTGAAATTTTGTGTGTGTATTCCTCTTCCAATGCATAGATCCATTAAAAAGGAATTTTTGAAAATTCAACCGCGAAGAGGGTAAAATGGGTTAAAAAAGCGTAAAATAAGTATCTTTATATCTCGGAAACTACATTAGATAGACTGAAAATTTTTAATCAGAAATAATTTCTTAATCAGGCTTGAGTTCAGTAATTTCAATTCTTATGAATGAAATATTTTTATTAATTAATGTGAGTATCTAAAGAATAGAAGAAAAATTAAACTAGACACTATTAGCTGGGGGAAATACCGATATTTTTCTGTGCAGCCACGCACTTCATCAGCACCCATGTCTATCTACTGGGGTAGAGATTATTATTAACATCAGCTATTAAACTTAAATTTCTATGAAATGGAATATGAGAATTGATTGTGTATACAATTATTGATTTGCCTTTGGCAAACACATTTGTAAGTATCACTATTCATTTTCTGTTTTTCCATTTTCTATTTAGGTTAGCACGAAGTTATATCACTCTACCTATGTATGTTTAACTATTCTTACTTATCTTTTACGATCATCACATTAATTATTTTTACTTATTCGATGCACCATCGGTACATACATATAAGTATTATTGTAGTGGCTTTATGTTACTTTGTTTTTGCTTTCTACAGTTGACTTAGCTTTCCAGCATTCTGAAGCAGTTCTGGCCAAGTGAACAGTGATCGCCAAGTGAACATATTTTTGTCACGTGCCCATGATGAATTAAATGAGACATTATTAGATTTAATTGAACTATAGTGAATTTTTAATCATAAATAATTTCTTAATCAGGCTTGAGTTCAGTAATTTCAATTCTTATGAATGAAATATTTTTATTAATTAATGTGAGTATCTAAAGAATAGAAGAAAAATTAAACTAGACACTATTAGCTGGGGGAAATACCGATATTTTTCTGTGCAGCCACGCACTTCATCAGCACCCATGTCTATCTACTGGGGTAGAGATTATTATTAACATCAGCTATTAAACTTAAATTTCTATGAAATTAAAAAAAAATTAAAAATTCACTATAGTTCAATTAATTCTAATAATGTCTCATAGACTGAAAATTTAAAAAGCATAAGAATGCTGGCAAAAAGCAAGCCGGCATGTGTTTGGTACTTTTTTAATATGTGTACTTGTAAGGGTTAAAATGGGGTGAAAATTGAATTTTGGTACCTTTTTTGCATTTGATATATCTTTTAAATTATTTAAAGCAGCATTGGCATTAAAGAGTTAAAAAGTACTTTTTAGAAAAAGATGCTTTATGGGAAAAGTACTTTTTAGAAAAACGTACTTTTTGGAAAAAGTATATTTTGAGAAAAGTACTTTTTAGAAAAAGGTACTTTTTGGGACAAGATACTTTTTAGAAAAAGGTACTTTTTGGGAAAAGTAATTTTTTGAAAAAGATATTTTTTGGGAAAAGCACTTTTTAGAAAAAGGTAATTATGGAAAAGTACTTTTTTTTTGGGAAAAGGTGATTTTTGGGACAAGTACTTTTAGAAAAAGGTACTTTTAAGGAAAAGTACTTGTCCCAAAAAGCACCTTTTTCTAAAAAGTACTTTTCCAAAATAGTACCTTTTTCTAAAAACTACTTTTTCCAAATAGTACAATTTTTTTAAAAAGTATTTTTTCTAAAAAGGACGTTTTTCTAAAAAGTGCTTTTTCCAAAAGCACCTTTTTCTAAAAACAACTTGTTTTAAAAAAGCACCTATTTCTAAAAAGTACTTTTTCCAAAGAGCCTATTTTTAAAAAGTACCTTTTTCTAAACGGTACTTTTCCCAAAAAGCACATTTTTCTAAAAAGTACTTTTCCAAAAAGGTATATTTTTCTAAAAAGTACTTTTTAACTCTTTAATGTCAAAGCTACGTTCAATAATTTAAAAGATATATCAAAAAAAAAAAGGTACTAAAATTCAGATTTTACCCCCTCTTAACCCCTAAAAGTACACATATTAAAAAAGTACCAAACACATGTCGGCTTGCTTTTTGCCAGCATTCTTATGTTTTTTGAATTTTTAGTCTAACTAATGTAGTTTCCGAGACATAAAGATACCTATTTTACCCTTTTTACACCTTTTTACTCCCTACGCGGTCCAATTTTCAAAAATCCCTTTTTAGTGGATATATACATGTCGGCTTGCTTTTTGCTAGCATTCTTATGCTTTTTGAATGGATCTTTACTTTGGATTACTTGTATTTTTAATTTAATCGCGAATTCTATTTTCTTTTCGTTTGCGAATTTTATTTTTAAATTTGCGAGAGGAATTTTATCTTGCATTCTTGGTTTTTTGTTTTCGTTCGCAAATTTTATTTATAAATTTTAAAAAGAATAATTCTTTACAATATGGAAAACAAAATTTGTTCGAATTAAATTCGTTTGCGAAAGAAATTAATTCGAGCACTCTTCCTACCCTGGATATAATATTGATTACAAATCGCTAAAACTCAGGGACCGTAAATAACAGTTATCGATATCAAAAAATTATTTTATAACAGTTATATTGTGAATTAAAAAATAAAACTTCACCTAAGACAGTTATTTTTCAACGTAAAAATAAAAGGTCGGATGAAACTCTTAACAATAGAGTTTTATTTTTCTAAACTAAAACTCTTTTAAGGAGTTTTATTTTTCCCGTCCGAAAATAAAACTCAGTTTATGTAAATTGTCTCCCAATACAATTACCTTGCATTGCACTATAGGAAATGTTACCCCTTTTTTTGGCCAAAATTAATTACAGCCAAGCGGCAGGACCAATTTGCATGATTTTTTGACATGATTTTAGAAGACTATTAAAAGAGAGGGAGGGATCCTTAAGTTTTGCATACATTAAAAAAAAAACGTTAGTAAAGTTTGGTCGTCACAAGTGATAATCAAAAAGGAAAAAAAGAAGTATTTTTAAGCAGTCCCATCTGGAGTGTTGAGTATAAGAGCCCTTGTGTCCCTCTTTTTTAAGTGGGCGTGTCCAGTAAAGTTCAAAATATTACGGGCAAGCGGATTAGGATGTGACTCCATAAGTTCAACCATATTTCAAGCTGGGTAATGTGTGCTTGGAGATTGCGGGATGCCTCATCAAGGTTCTTGTGAATACTCATACAGGATGTATCATCCATCGGCAAATGTAGAAGTGTGGATCTTATTGCTCACAGGCATATCACATGTATATATTAGATACAAGACTGTACCCAGAATACTAACCTGTGGCACACCAGAAGATATAGATTCGGGCACACTCATGAAGTCTCCTTCCACAACAGTAAACTTCCTATCAACAATATAACTCCAAAAGTTTTTCTATATTTATTGACAAATATGTCTTCAATCTTAAAAATAGTCCTTCGTGCCATACTTTGTCAAATGCCTGAGAAACATCAATAAAAAGGGCAGAACAATACTTCTTTTCTTCAAAAGTCCTCCTTACAACTTGACTCAATCTATGCGTTTGCTCAATAGCGATATCCTGACTTTTAAAGCCAAATTGATGGTCCGGGATGCACCCACTATGCTTATAATCATAAAAAATTAAAATGTGCTTGAAAGTTATTTTAAGAAAAATGTTTCTAAAAATTTTAAATAAAATACATTTTAAGCCGAGTTTAAATTTTATGAATATGGGTTAATGAAAAACTATTTATATTACACGGCTCCATGAAAAATCGCCCAAGACCAAATCGCCCAAAAATAAAAATGAAAAATCGCCCAAAATTTTTCCATAAAAAATTTTGGTGATTTTTCATATGAAAAAACGCCCAAAAATTTTGGGCAATTTTTCATATTTTTTTTGTGTAATTTTTCATTTTGAAATTTTGGGCGATTTTTCATGTGAAAAATGTTTCCATGAAAAATCACCCAAAACCAAAGCGCCCAAAAATAAAAATTAAAAATCGCCCAAAAATTTTTTCATACAAATTTTAAGTAATTATTCATATGAAAAATCGCCCAAAATTGTTCAAACATTTAAAAATTAAAGGAAAAAATGCACCCAAATACCATGGTGGAGAAAATTCTTAAGGCCGGCAGTGCAGGAAAATGTTATTAGCGCCTTTATCTTTATTTTTCATTTTTATCTTTATTTTTCAGCAAGACTGAAAATATTTATTAGGCAGCGCCCTGTCGGGAAACACCATGGTGGAGAAAATCCTTCAGCCCAAGTGCAAGAAATCGTTTTTACGCAGGAACACTTTGCAAGGCAGAAAACATTTTAGGCAGCGCCGTGTCGGGATACACCATGGTGGAGAAAATCCTTAAGCCCGGCCGAAGGTCGGTAGTGCAAGAAAACCTTACGCAGGAAAACTTTGCAAGGCAGAAAATATTTTAGGCAGCGCCGTGTCAGAATACACCATGGTGGAGAAAATCCTTAATCCCGGCAGAAGGCCGGCAGTGCAAGAAAACTTTGCAAGGCTGAAAATATTTATTAGGCAGCGCCCTGCCGGGAAACGCCATTGTGGAGAAAATCCTTAAGGCCGGCAGTGCAAGAAAACTTAAAGTAAATTGAATTTTTAAATTTCTTAATCATAAATGTAAAATTAATCCTTTTTATTCATACTTTTATTGCAATTCAGTAAGAAACGAATATTATTTATGCTTCTCTATAACTTTTCTTTTTTCATTTTAATATAAAAATTTTTTTTTCGATTTTTCATTTTTTTTTTGTGATTTTTCATATTAAAAATTTTGGGCGATTTTTAATTTTTTTTTGGGTGATTGTTCATTTTGAAATTTTGGGCGATTTTTCATTTTCATTTTTGGGCGATTTGGTTTTGGGCGATTTTTCATGGAGCCATGAAGATTTTTTCGTGAAAATTTTTTAAATTTTGCAGATCTTATCCTTAGAAATTCTGGCAACACTGATGGCGAACCATGTTGATTCAATCAACATTCGACGGCGAACCGAGAATAAGAGAGCGAACCTCTATAATTGCTGTTTGTGTGGACATGCTATAAGAGAAATACAAATTGATATTTACTATATATTCCAGTGTTGGGATTTGGCTATTCTTAAATTGTACTATGAAAATGATAAAATTTTACCAAATTAACATCAATTGTACCAAAAGGCAGCCATATGCTAAATAAGCATACATCTTAAAGGATGGAACAGAATAGTAGATGTAGTACAACGTAACGAGTAGCGCTGCAAGGTGTCAAAAGTTAAAAACTGTTGTTTTAAAGGGAAGCAAACAGAATGCGAAATTGAAGCGAACAATTCGAAATTTTGAAATGTTTACATATGTATGTCAACAAGGATTACCATCCTTTTGAGTAAAATAATATGTAAATTATTATTAGTAATTTCTTTAATACATTTAGCAATATTTCGCTAACTTACGATTTTTTCAGAACTTTTTTTTTGTTTTTAACGGTATTGGCGATTTCTAATTAATTTAAATTAAAATTCTTGCGAATTTTTGCAAGGTCTGCGATATTAGTGACTTTTGCATGTTTTCAGCTTCCAGACAGTTTCAACGATTTTAAGCAATATAAAACTTTGCTATCAATGTTAGCAAATTTTTGCGAATTTTCCTCACCTTTGCAATTTTTTTGCATTCTATTTTAATCAATATGACTTATTTAAAATTTTGCAACTTTTCGCAAAGTTCGCAATAAAAGCGAATTTCGGCATTATTTCAGAGCGATAACAATATTAGACTTTCTTAAAGTTTTAGTAAATAACTGTTATCGAAAAAATTTAACTCAAAAACTCCCTGTGTTAGAGTCAACGGAGACATATAATGTCATATACCAATAGATTCGTATTGGCGAGCACTTTCAGAATTTAAAGGGAGCTTAAAAAAACGATCTCATCTCCACAGTTAAGAGTTATTTTTCAACGGAAAAATAAAATATCAGATAAGACTCTAAAAAAAGTTTTATTTTGCCGTTATTAAATAAAACTCTTTTAAGGAGTTTTATTTTTTCCCTCTCAAATGAAACTCTTTTAAGGAGTTTTATTTGTTCCCTCTAAAATAAAACTCATTTAGTTTAATGAAGTCAAAAAAATATAAGTCGCTTAAGTTTTTTTAGTGGTTATGGCACAATATGTTTTTATTTTAATTCCGATTTATTCAATAGCAATGCACTATAGGAAATTTTACCAATTTTTTTGGCCAAAAGTTAAAATCAAAATTTTTGCTAAGTGTATTTTTTCGGCTTTAATATAAAAAACAATAACAAAGTAAACATATCTGTTTAAATTTTTCAAAAGAATTGACTGACTGTTACGTTATCACATGTCTTGCTTGCAATTTGTAAATTAGTTATCAAAAAACGATTGAGTGCAGTGAATTTGTGATAGTTTGTAATAAAAGTTTTCATAATAATAATTTATAATTTGCAAAAACTAAATAATGGAAAATAATGTCGAAGGTGAGTACTTTAATGATATATAGTGAAATTTTGGTAAGCTCATCTATTAGATCGATTAAATTGGAAAAATTAAAGTGACTTTAAGATGAACTTATGAAATTATGAATTGGAATTTTATTTAGATTTCCAAAAAAATGCTAGTACATGCTAGCCATAAAACCATAATATTTCTCTAGGACAATCAATTACCTTCCGGATTTAATAAATTTCAACTGCGGATATCTGGAAAAATTTTTTTTAAAAACGCATTTTTCCAGGTGACTACTGCGTGTCAAATCCAGACTTATTCAATACATGGCGAGAGCAAGACAACGAATATGACAAAAGAGCCGCTAGTTTTGCCCATTTCTTTTCATACATTGGTGAGAGTGATTGTTCCGAAAACTTTAAAAAATACATAAAGGAGCGATCAAGAAAATTTTGTTCAAATATGAATATGAAATTTTTTTTTTTTAATACATGAGTTTTATTTATTGTATCTTCATATATGAACTAACAATAAGTATTCAAATCTTAAATCTAAAAATATAATTAGGCCCGACCAGTGTCGGTCATAAGCTTAGTAATAGTTATATATAAAACATAAGTACTGATAATCAAAAGGAAAAAAATATAAAAAATAAAAGTATTTTCAGGAAGTCCCATCTGGAGTGTTGTGAATAAGAGCCCTTGTATCCCTCTTTTTTAGGCGGATGTGTCCAGTAAAGTTCAAAATATTACGGGCAATCGGATTAGGATGTGACTCGAGTTTTGTTAAATACTTGCCAGCGTTTTTTTGCAATTTCTTCAGTCACTAGTGGCATATTTAAGTCACGATGTATATTTGAATTTTTTATATACCATGGAGCCGATGTTATTAACCGTAAAATTTTGTTTTTCCTTCGTTGGATTCTCTCGACATTAGAAGCTGAAGCAGTACCCCATAGCTGAATTCCGTAGCACCATATAGGTTTTAAGAGCGACTTGTATATTAAAAGTTTACAATCTAGGGTGAGGGTTGAATTTCTACCAACCAGCCAATGTATCTGAGTTATTTTAAGTTTCATTTGCGTTAGCTTAGAGTCAATGTGGTATTTCCATGTGAGCCTTCGATCAAGATGTATACCAAGGTATTTCACATGTAAGTTTTGAGGAACAATTTGATTATTGATTGTAACGGGGGAACAAGTGCCTTTTCTTAAGGTAAATGTTACCTGAGTACAATTCTGTTCGTTTACCTCTATTCTCCACATGTTTAACCATAGTTCTAGCTGAGTAATATGTTGCTGAAGATATCGGGAAGCCTCGTGTGGGTTTTCGTGCATACTAAGGCAGGCTGTATCATCGGCAAACGTAGATGTATGGATATTGCTGCTCAAAGGCATATCACAAGTATAAATCAAATATAAAACTGACCCCAGTACACTCCCCTGTGGCACACCGGATGAGATTATTTCAGGCGTACTCATAAAGTCTCCTTCCACAACAGTGAACTTCCGGGCAATAATGTAACTTTCCAGCAGATTTAGAATGTTTATTGGTAGGTAAGTCTTTAATTTTAAAATTAGGCCTTCATGCCACACTTTATCAAATGCCTGAGAAACGTCAATGAACAGCGCAGAGCAATACTTTTTTTCTTCAAAGGTTTTTCTTATAAATTGAACCAATCTATGAGTTTGTTCAATGGTGCTATGCTGACTTCTAAATCCAAATTGATGATCCGGTATGCACTCATTATCAGTTAGAATTGGGGACAATTTTATCATGAGTAACTTTTCAAAGAGCTTTGACATTGTTGACAGTAAACTTATTGGCCTATATGACTCAGCTTTGGTAAGATCTTTGCCCGGCTTTGGAATCATTTTAACCTTGGCAAGCTTCCAGCTGTTTGGATAATACTCCAGTCGTAAAATGGCATTAAAAATAAATAACAGGATTCTAATAGCTGTACGAGGCAACTTCATCAGCATCTGGTTACTAATTTCATCAATACCCGGAGCTTTTTTATGGTTGAGTTCATCAATTAGTTTTTGTACATCACGCGTCTTAAATTTTATTGGTCGAGAAGGTAGCGCAACTACATTTGGCAAATCAACAGCACCAGAACATGTGTTTGGGGTAAATACGGATTTTAAATGCTCGCCAAATATTTTACCTTTTTCAGGATCGCTTCTTGCCCAACCTCCTGTAGATGTGCGCAGAGGTGGTTTAAACTCAACTGGTGTTTTAAGCTTTCTAGCAGCGCGCCACAAAGAGCAATTAGATGCTGGTGTGACATCAAGACCTTCCAAATAATTTTTAAGAGATGCAGTTTTTCAAATGCAAGCAACTCTTGGAGTCGTTTAGTACACTCTTTAAATCTGATTTTAAATTGGGGTGATCTGTGCTGTTGCCATTCTCTTCTAGCTCTTCTTTTTTCACTTACGAGACGTTCAATATCCGTAGAATAAATTTTATTTACCCTAGTCTGCGAATGGGAGGTAGTGGCATGTTCAGCAGCCTGTTTAATATTTTCATTAAGGTTGGCAATGTTAGATTCAATATCATCGCGTGTTCTTAGCGTAATATTTTCCGTGCAATGACTACTAAGATATTTTTTAAATCCCAGCCAATTAACACGATTTATCAAATTCGCATATGGGTGAGGTAAGTCACTTCTTAATGGACTACAAATTGTAACGATCGTGGGAGAGTGATCGGACGAGAGATCAATGAAGCTTCAATTTGAATTTAGTCCCTAGAGATATTTTTCATGACGCCAAGATCTATAACATCCGGAATTTTATGTATGTAAGTAGGCCAATAAGTGGGCTCTCCACTCGAAATGACATCCAAGCCCATTTTGGAAATTGCATTGAACAACGCTCGACCTCTGGGTGTAATAAGACGCGAACCCCAGAACGTATGTTTAGCATTATAGTCGCCAGCTGCTACGAAATAAGGGGAGTAAATTGATGATATGACAAAATTAGTGCAAAAATTTTCGACACAAATATTTGTTGCTTGTAAATGTTCTTCACAAATGTTGTCATTTTTTTTTTTCTCGTTGTACCTTCATAGTGAACAGAAGTATTAGCGGAATTTCTTTTTACATACTAAACCAAAAAAAACCATAAAAAAAAAAATATTTGTAGTACATAATATTTGTTGTACATTAACTTTGATAAACAAGCTATTTTTGCTTTGCTAATATTTTTTTTTACATAGACAGTAATAACTAAAACAAAAAAAAAAAACAAAAACAACCGTAAACAAAATATCTTAAAGTGCCCTTGAGGAATACACTTACAAAGTGCCCTTGAGGAATACTCTATATGAGTACCTCGAAAACAAATAATTGCGAAGTGAGTGATAACGGCAGAAATGCCTATCTTACTGTGAGCTCTGATGATCTTAATGATAACAATAAAAATAACAAATTTGATGATAGACTTACTGTGAGTTCTGATGATCTTAATTTAAAAAAAATAAATAAAAAACTTGATGACAGACTTTTTTTAACGGCTAAGCCAATTTTTCGTCAGCGATCAACTTCGCTTTGTCCAATGTCAACTGATTCGTTAACATTACAGTTGCCTACTACTTCGTCATTTAAATCAGCGATATCATCCGATTCATCACTTACCCAATTAGTCACTGAAAATAAAAAAAGCCCAAAACCCAAGGTCCAAATTGGAATGGACCGATATATTATTGTGGGAAAGCGCGGGCGAAGCCCTAATTCTACTAAAATTGCATCTGCTTCAAAGGTATCTAGGGATAACAGCGCATCATCTACTAATCGTTTTCAAATATTGCAAGATGACAACGACACACCTGATATATCCGCGAAAAAAATCTCCAAGCCGCCACCAATATATTTGAGAGAAAAAAATTCAAACGCTCTTATTAAGAAATTAATTTCGGTAATTGGTGAGAATAAATTTCACATTGTTCCAATAAAACATGGCAATATCGATGAAACGAAAATTCAAATCTATGACGAAACTGATTTCCGCAAAATGGTTGCTGAATTTGAAAAAAGTAAAACAAGCTTCTACACATACCAGCTTAAGAGCGCTAAAGGCATGCAGATCGTATTGAAGGGCATAGATTCTTATGTTGCCCCCGAAGAAATAAAAGATGCACTCGTCCTCCAGGGGTTCAAGGTAAAAAATGTGTCCAATATAATAAATAGAGAAAAGATTCCCCAACCCCTATTTCGTGTTGAACTTGAGCCTAATGATATAAAATTGAAAAAAAATGAGACGCATCCAATTTATAATTTAAAATACCTCTTGTACCGAAAAATCACAGTTGAAGAGCCACATAAGCGTTCAGGTCCTGTACAGTGCCATAATTGCCAAGAATATGGCCATACAAAAACATACTGCAATTTACCCTCTGTTTGTGTTGTGTGCGGCGAATTACACGGCACCGCTAGCTGCAACAAACCAAAAGATCAAAGTGATAAAAAATGCAGTAATTGTGGACGTAATCACACCGCTAACTACAGAGGTTGTCGTGTATACTCTTTGGTAAAGAAGACTATGGTGCAAAAACCTAAATTAGCTCCAGCTCAATCAGCAAACGTTTACTCTGCCACTTTTCAGCAAATGAGCCAACCAGTTACTTCCCGTGTATCGTATGCAGATGCTGCTAAGGCTGGTTCTATTCCGACACAAAATATTTCACCGCAAAATAATTCTACAAATACACACTCAAACTTTAATTATAATTGCCTTGAAGCCACTATTGAAAATCTTGTGCAAACTATAAACAATTTTACAACAAATATGACTAGCATGATGCAAGAAATGTTGCGAATGCAGAATACTCTGCTTCAAGCAATACTTAATAAGCCATGAACACGTTAACAATATGTTTCTGGAACGCAAACGGCGTTCGCCAACATAAAAATGAACTTGAGCACTTCCTCACGGAAAAAAATATTGATATAATGTTGGTCTCTGAGACTCATTTGACTTCGAGAAGCCTTTTTAAAATTTATGGCTACACATTATATGATTCAAAGGACCCGAGAGGAAGAGCATGCGGTGGATCAGCAATTTTAATAAAGTCAAGACTCAAGCATTATATTATTGATAACATTTGTGAAGAACATTTACAAGCAACGAATATTTGTATTGAAAATTTTTCCAATAATTTTGTCATATCATCAATTTACTCTCCTCCTAGATTCGCAATTACTGAGCATCAATACGAGGATTTTTACAAATCTCTGGGTCCTTGTTTCGTAGCAGCTGGCGACTATAATGCTAAACACACGTTCTGGGGTTCGCGTGTTATTACACCCAGAGGTCGAGCGTTGTTCAATACAATTTCCAAAATGGGCTTGGATGTCATTTCAAGTGGGGAGCCCACTTATTGGCCTACTGACATACATAAAATTCCGGATGTAATAGACTTTGGCGTTATGAAAAATATCTCTAGGGATTTAATTCAAATTGAAGCTTCTCTAGATCTCTCGTCCGATCACTCTCCCACGATCATTGTACGGAAAACATTACACTAAGAACACCTGATGATGTTGAATCTAACATTGCCAATCTTAACGAAAATATTAAGCAGGCTGCTAAACATGCCACTACCTCCTATCCGCAGACTGGGTTTAATAGACTATATTCTACAGATATTGAACGTCTCGTATGTGAAAAAAGAAGAGCTAGAAGGGAATGGCAACAGCACAGATCACCCCAGAATAAAATTAGATTTAAAGAGTGCACTAAACGACTCCAAGAGCTGCTTGCACATGAAAAAACTGCATCTCTTAAAAACTATCTGGAAAATCTTGATGTCACACCAGCATCTGATTACTCTTTATGGCGTGCTGCTAGAAAGCTTAAAACACCCGTTGAGTTTAAACCACCTCTGCGCACATCTACCGAAGTTTGGCAAGAAGCGATACTGAAAAAGGTAACATATTTGCTGCCCATTTAAAATACGTATTTACCCCAAACACATGTACTGGTGTAATTGATTTGCCAAATGTAGTCGCTCTACCCCCTCAACAAATAAAGTTTAAGACGCGTGATGTGCAAAAACTAATTTCTGAACTCAGCCCAAAGAAAGCTAAGGTTTTGATGGAATTAGTAACCAGATGCTAATAAAGTTGCCTCGTATTGCAATTAGAATACTGTTATTTATTTATAACGCCATTTTACGACTGCAGTATTATCCAAATAGCTGGAAGCTTGCCAAAGTTAAAATGATTCCAAAGCCGGACAAAGACCTTACCAAGGCTGAGTCATACATGCCAATAAGTCTCCTATCAACAATGTCAAAGCTTTTCGAAAAACTGCTCATGACAAAATTGTCCCCAATTCTAGTTAATAGTGGGTGCATAACGGACCATCAATTTGGTTTTAGAAGTCAGCATACCACCATTGAACAAACTCATAGATTGGTCCAATTTATAAGAAGAACATTTGAAGAAAAGAAGTATTGTTCCAGTAGTATATTTATGGGCATTCTGGCACGTGTATTTTCTCCATAAGGATCATTCTAATTAGAATAGTTATGGGCATTCTGGCACACGTGTATTTTCTCCATAAGGATCATTCTAATTAGAATAGTTATGCGCATTCTGGCACACGTATATTTTTCCATAAGGATCATTCTATTAGAAAAAAATTCTAATTGGATCTAATTAGAATAGTAGATTATTCTAATTAGATCTAATTAGAATGATCTACTATTCTAATTAGTATATATATGTGCATTCCAATACATGTATTTTCCCATAAGGACGGATATTCCAATACATGTATTTTCCCATTAGGAAGGATATTCCAATACATGTATTTTCCCATTAGGAAGGATATTCCAATACATGTATTTTCGCATAAGGACGGATATTCCAATACATGTATTTTCTCATAAGAAAGGATATTCTAATACATATATATATTCCTACAACAAAGTTAACTTCAAATGAGAATATATATTTTTCTCATAAAAAGTTTAACGAAGACATTTTCGTAAATGGAACAATTCGAATGAGATTCTCATTTGAGTAATTGTATTAAAATGAGAATTCGATTGACTCACAAATATGTATATAAAAGACCAATTAGAAATTAGTTTTAGTTATTGTTATTCAAAGATCCTTGAAATTACGTTCAACAACAATGGTAAGAATGAAGTTTAACATAACATTAGAATTTTTTTATTTATTATATGAAAGTTTAAGAAATACATATAAAATTTAACTAATTTTTTTGTTTGTTTTTAGATCTATCAACAAATAATTAACATTGCGCAAGGAATAAAATCTGAATACACAAAAATTGATGATATTCCCTTAAATGAACCTTACAAGATTTTAAATTTTGAATGGAAGGTTACACAATATGGATCCAAAGTTATTGCATATTTAAACAACAATAAGTGGTTTTATCTTCCGCAAAGAATCGTTAAATATTTAAACAGAGAGGATCCTTACTTATCAAAAATGAATGACAAAATTTGGACAATTATTTACAAAGGACGTCAATCACCAAATGGTTCAGCAATATTCGAACTAAACTATAGCTAAATTTTTATTTGTCATAAGAAATTTTATGTAGTTACACAATTTTTAAAACAATAAATATATTTAGTAAAGTGAAGTGACCCCTATTATTTATTGATTTTTGTTTTTATGTTAAACATGCACATGCACGTTAACAAAGTGAATTTGAAATCCATTTCAGGAAAATTTAGTTCAAAAAATTAAAATATGTTTCAAATTCATTTAAATTTTATGAAAATGAGAGTTTATGCTTAAAATAAGTTATCTTATTTATTTTCATTTTAAGAAAAAGGATAGAACATTTGCATGCTTTTTCATGTCATAGCATTTAAATGTATTTTGCTTTACTCTAATTTTCATTTTAAAAGAAAAAAAAGGATAGGACATTAAAAATTAACATGCTCATGCAAGACACATGATATTAAGTATTTTTAAAGTATTAAGAACGAGAGACATGCGTATGCATGCTTTTTGCGCGTGTAGATTTACGTGGGTGCCTTGGTGAAATTTACATTTTATTTGTTCTGAGAAAAAGGGTATGCGAAAAAACTAATTATAAAAAAAATATCTTTCTATGAAGGACAAACAAATATTTTTCCTTTATTGCTTAAACTCACTAATTTACAAGATCATAAATGTAGATAAATATGAAGATTTTCCAATTACAGGTAATTTTCTATAGATGAATGTATGCATATATTGCGTGTAGAAAAAAAAGTATAAAATAAAACATTTTTCTGAACAAAATTCTAGTCTTGTGACATTATTCAAAGACGAAGTGTTTTGTAAAAAAAAAAACTAAAATAATATTTAAAAATGAATAGTAACAAATTATATTGGGAAATATGTCAAATAGTTACTTTTTCAAACAGTTCAAACAAAAAACGCCATTATCTGAATCAACATGGAATAAAATTAAAAACTAAAAAATTTTGGGATACTCCTTTATATAGGAGAATAATTAACAAAAATAAGGAAATGAGAGAATCTAAACCATCAACATCAACATCTACTGAGCCCGCAACATCGACATCTACTATAGCAGTCGCAACACCTACAGCAATTACAGAATCATCAACAGCAACACACGAGAGCTACCATCTATTAGAAGGCGATGAAGATCTATTTTTAAACATTAAAGAGCCCATCGATATTAGGGAGGTAATAGTTTTGCCACCGGTGGATGTAGCAGCTTATTTATTATTACATGATGGGCAGGATGAAATTCTTTTAGACGCATTAAGAAGGGTCGAAAATATGGATTAATAGAATAATGTAAAATATTTTTCCATTTTTTATTATTAAATAAATGAATATGTTTTTTTTCTTTTAAATAAATATTTTTATTATCTAAACTTTTTGAAAATTACAGTTTTTACATTTACTGACATTATATATGTTATAATAGAATTTCATTAGTTTGTTTGCTTTTTCCTCTATTCTCATATTTTGTCTTCTTTTGTATGAACATGAACAAGTGTCGGGTCCACAAGTTTCATTCTCATTAGACCATGAACAATCTTCATAATGCTCTCCAAATTTGTTTTTCGTTGTTTTTAAGTTATTTACTTCTTCGAGATGTGATTGAATATTAATCAGTTTATATCTATCTTCGTTGGAGACAATGTGTGAACATCTTTTTAAAAATTCATATATATCGTTGAGTAACATCCTTACAAATAAGTGTGACTGAGTATGTAGACCAAATGTTTGTGAATAAACAATAATGTTATTACAGTTAACATTTATATAAATTGTATACAAGAACTTTTTAGTTTATGTATATCTATAATTATTAATCTCTTAAACTAACTAAAAATAAAGTTATATCAATTTTCTAATTTCGTTTGTTAGTTTGAATATATTCAAATATTTTATCATGAATAATTAAACAATACGCAGATGTATTAGGTAATATATTTTTTGAAGTCTTCAGTTCAATTCTAATATCGATTGGTCCAGTTTTGACTAATTCATTTTGATGTGTAACATCCAAGACAGCTATTGGCGCCATAGTTTTGAAGTTTTCTGGTGTTAATAATGGTTGGGTGTTGCGTGAATAATAACTTTGTTGAAATTTTAAGTACATGTCATATAGAATAGCAAAACGATTTCTATCAAACTTAAGATTTAAATCATCATAAGGATATGTATCAGAGTTCAAATGTACTTTTACATCACTTAAATCACAATGTTGAAACTTGTTGTCATTATTTCGAAGACCTAACAATAGGAAGCGTGGTCTTTCGTTGTGAGCAGCTAGCTTAACATTCCACAAAACTGTTGTACTTTCTGGAAGTGAAGGATAATAATACATATCCCAACTTCTAAAACATATACTTAATGGATGACGGTTATTTATTGTTTTATATATCTGCAATTTGTATGCATCAGCAAGTTGAATGTGTGGTACTTTCCAAGTTATATTTAAAATTGTTAACTTGGTTTTTTCAGTTGATAGTTGATATTTAAAAACTTGCTTATCATCTTTAGATCGTAACAGAATCAATTCATGCTTAGAGTTAACTATTATTTTGTGAAAATCTTCGGCAAATCCAAGTAGTAATTTTAGTGGTACACAAAAATTAAAATATCCATTTTCGGGTATAAGACTATCATTGTTAAATGGTGACCATCCTGCATTTAGTAGACTATCACTTTCAAATTTATTCAACGAAACATAGTTTTTTAATTCTGTTGCAATACCCAAATGACGTGTGCGATCAATTTCTATACCATTAATTTCATAACGAATTTCATCAAATAGGTGTGCCATACAATTGTTTAAGAGACGTATGGATGTAGAAACTGTTGAATCTTCCTTTGTTGCAAGACCTTCGATATATAGAAAACTTTCACTTGGTAAAACATACAAATCTTGGTTTTGAATTGATATACGAATTTCATCATTATTTTTAAATGACTGTAAATATGATGTATAACTGTGGTACTCCTTCTTGATAATTGAATTATCCACTTGAGGCTTTTGCAATATATTAATTATACTACTCATTTGTTTGTTTTCCTTGGTTGTAACTACGTGATTAATTTTATTATTTTAATTTAAATCCTAAACTTTTTAAAAAATGCTGATTAGTTTTATTTAAAACGTTAGCTTTTTTAGGCTTTCGATGTTTATTATTTTTATAGTATTGTATTTTTAACTTTTTGCAAAAATTTGATGAATTTTCACCTTCGTCTTCGGCTGATGGTGATTAAATAAATGTTAAATCATTCGATAGATCACTTTTGTTGTATATTATCATTCTTTCATAGGCTTTAAATGTAATCGTATTGTTATTTTTTCACCGCGAAAGTTTATTAAGTTTCCGTCTTGGTCAACAACTTTCAAAATTATATTATTTATTGTTCTTGAATTTACAGGTAAGTATATTACAGTGGTTGGAGTCTCTGTTATTTTATATCCAGGACTAACGTTAAGCGAAAACTGATGTAAAATATGCGTAGACATGTTGTTTATATATGAACCGCATATAATATTGCATTCAACGATTACTGTATTAATTTTGGTTATATCTATCGTTTTATCGGAGTAATGTTCTATTCCAGGTGCTAGTACTTTTCTACTAAAGCCTAATAATGATCCAATTGAGGATTTTTTATTAAAATAAATTGAATCAGAAGTGCTTTTTATACATGTTTGTAGTGTATTATAATTTGCTCGTACATCAAGAGAACCGGTTGGATTCATATCATGATATTTAATTTTTAGTAGTTCAGCTATATCAGTTAATTCATATGACCCAACTGGAACTGTTATTTCATGATTTCCAATATGAAATAAATTGTTTTCAACATCTACATTTGGAATTGAATGATATGTATCAAAACTTATTAAGCCACAAACATAATTTTCATTTAGTTCAATTGGCGGAAAATAGTTTGCGACAAGATGCGAAGAGTCTCCGTTTAAAGTTAATGTAATTGACATTTTAGTGGTTCATGAATGATTAAGTTAATTATTAAATTTTTCACAGTTTTTATTATTAATCATAATTTGTATTAATCCAAGAATTATGTTCTGAAGAAAAACCAACCCATTTAACATAAATTTTGTTGCTTTTCCTTTTCAAAACCTTTTCAACCAAATAAGTTTCAGGAAATCTAGTTTTCATTAATTCAGACTCATAAAACCCTCCTTTAATTTCATGTCCTTGATAATCTTTTAATATATATGTATTTGGATTAGTATTTTTTATAGTTTTAACCGTAAATACTTCAGTAGTCCAATTTGGTGTATAACCTTTTTCAAATATATGTTTATATTTACTTATTCTAACATTATCATTCACTTTGAACTTTGGTTTTGTAAATACTTTTAAATTGTTGTAAGCTGTATCCAATAAAAATTTTTCGTTTGATGAATTTACTTCATTGGGCGACATTTTTATTGTTCTGTGGTAAGTATTATTATATTTCTCTACAAGGTTCTTATATATGTTTAACCATTTATATGTTCCTTGATAACTAAACTCCTTCCACATCATTCCTTTAAGAGTTCTGTTAAATCTTTCTATGATGGATGCTTTCAGAACACTATATGTTGAATAGTGGTTGATTTGATTCAATTGCATTAAGTGATGAAACTGATTATTGAAGAACTCCTTACCATCATCTGTTTGTAAATTTTTTGGTTTGCGATTGCTTTTTATGAAAATGTTTTTCATGGCGTTCGTTATGTTGAGTGCAGTTTTATTTTTCACTGCTATAGCCCAAGCTTTTTTTGAAAAAGAATCTATTACTGTTAAGAGATAACGGTGACCGTTATTATATGTTGCGTAGTTGCCCATCTCAACCAAATCCGCCTGCCATAAATCATCGATTCCTTTTATGATAACCCGTCTTCTTTTAAAATTTTTTCGCGCTTGCTTATGAAGTTCATCAACTATTTCTCTTTTATCTAAGTTCATTTTGAAATAAGATTCTTTACTATTAAGCATTCAGATATGAGTGTCAAATATTTATATAAAATTTTTATCCTTTAATTTTAGGAAATTCAAGTTTTCGTTTTTTCACCTCAACGTTTACATCATTTCTCTTCATCGATTTAAATATAAAATCCTCAAGTGTATTGAATCTCTCTTCGATATTCTTTGAAAAGTCTTCATTTGCATAACTTATTTGATTCCACACTATTTTTTCAATAGCTTCAACATTTTCATTGATTCCTTTTGTAATTAATTCTTGTAATACTTTAACATCCCTTTTGATAATGTTTAATTGAGAGTTATAATCGTTTTTAAGTTCTTCACGTTGTTTGTTAATAGTTTTAATTATATTATCCAGTTTTTCTATATCTTTTGTTATGTTATTCAATTGCAAATTATATTTATATAATTTTAACTTTGAGTCATTTAGATTATGTCGGAAGGACGTTTCACCAAACTTATTTATATAAGTCATTTTTAGTTTAATATATTATATCAGCTTCTTTCAATTCTTCAATAATGGAAATGATTTCGTTATTGTGATTATTATGACCAACACTTTCTGATGAAATAAGTAAACGTAATCTGTCAACTAATTCATTTGTGTCATTCCAATATATATAACTAGATCTACGATTATCAATAGTCTTTAAAGAGAATCCACTACCTTTCGTTAGAATATTTGGTTTAGTATTAAATAAATTTTTTATTATACGAATATATTTATAAGCTCGTGTACCTTTAATTTGACTTTTTGATTGATATTGACGTTTGTGAGCATTAGTACTTATTAAAATTTCTTTATATTTTCTTAAATCATTTTTATTATAATGTAGAGGCTTTGAATGGAAAACTAATTCAAATAATCCTGGAGTCATTTTCCACGTTGAATTCCCTATTTGAATAGAGTTATCAGCATTAAAATTTAATTCATTATTTGCATATCGCCAATTTCCGCTTTCATCTATGTTGAAACCATAAATTTTATCTATTGTTTTATTATTGAGGAGTAATTCTATATTTTCAGCTAATGGATATTTTTTCAAATCAGTTTCAGTAACTTGGTTATAATCTATTGCATCATCAAAATTGTTTGAACTGTCGTCGGATGGTAGTGGTGGAAGTTGTGGATCTGTTATGTTATCATTAGATTGATAATCATCTGAGTTATAATCACCATCTTTTTTTATTATTTTATTCAAAGGTTTGGTTATGGACTTAGATGTATCATTCAATATATCATCAGTTTGATATTCATTAATTTTTCTAATTATCGTATTTAAAGGTTTTGTTATTGGTTTGAATGTATCTTCTAAAATATTAACTCGTTCTATATTGTCTAATTTGAGATTTTTTAATTTTGCTTTCAATACTCCTCTTGTCTTAACAATATCCTTTAACAATTTATTATCCATACTTATTGTTTTTATATGTGCTTGAAATCTGCTTTATATTTGATAATGATCTGCCTGATATCTGCTTAAGCAACTGATATTTATCTGCTAATGATCTGTTTTATGTCTGATTGCAATCTGCATTATAACTACTTAAGATCTGCTTACTTATAGTTCTATGAATTCATCAAAACCTTTTCTATATCGCCCTTTATTTATCAGATTATCCTTACTGATAACAAGAAAGCCGTATTTATTTTTCCAACATTCACTACATATATTTGTAAATTCTTTAAATGACATATCACCAATTACATGATCATTATATATATGTCGTAAATTCATTTCATCCTGTTTAAATATTATAATCATATTCGCATTATCACGTATAAGATGTTTAGGGATTTTTGTGTACGTTTGACATAAATAAAAACAATCTATATTCTTATGTCTGCCCATACAAAAGTAATCTCTTATAGTGTCTTGTTTTCCACAAATAACATCATCAAATATTATGATAGAATGTGAGTTCGCTTCTGTAGGACTAATAACTTTCTCGTTTTCCGCAAATGTAAAAATATTTATTCCTTTATTGGGTGTATCAATTCCTTGAGATAACAGTATTTTGGTTGATATAATGATAATACAATTAATGCTCGTATTGAATTTGGTAAAAGTGTACTATGTTTAATTTTCGGTTCGTTTTCTTGTGCTTCATCCGCATTTCTTACTACAATTTGTTTAGCTTGTTTTACTAATCGCATTTTTATAACTAACTTGGTTTTGATATAAATTTCTTATTATATAGCGAAACCTCATCATTTAAGTTTATAGTGTCAATCCCATTACACATATCATATAATTAATAAAAAATGAATATAAACTATAAAAAGGGAGTTAAAGATAATCAGTATAATATTGGTAGTGGATTAGTAAACAACTTAATAAACAAATTACCTGTTGAACTACATTTACCTGGTTATCAGTTTTGTGGACCTGGAACAAAACTTGAAAAACGTTTAGCAAGAGGTGATAAGGGAATAAATTCATTGGATGCAGCGTGTAGGGAACACGATATTACATATTCAGAAACAAACGATATTAATAAGAGACATAAAGCGGATAAAATTTTAGTTGAAAAAGCTTGGCAACAAGTGCAATCTAAAGATAGTGATTTCAAAGAAAAGGCTAACGCTTGGTTCGTAACAAACGCTATGAAATCAAAACTTAAATTCGGATTAGGTATGAACAATATAAAAATTCATAAATCTAAAAAGTCACAGAAAAAAAAGAGTCAAATGAAAAAAACATGTGATAGAAAATTGTTTTCAAAAGCTGTTAAAAATACTCTTAACCTCTTGAGAAATGAAAAACCAGACAATTTAAAGGCTGCTGTTAAAATTGCGTTAAAATCCATTACTTCGAACTTCAAAGGGAAGAAGAGGGCTAATATTGTTATACCGAGAGTTATACCAATGCCCAAAATCGGTGGATTTCTTCCACTAATTCCAATCCTAACAGCTTTATCCGCACTTGGTGGTTTGGCTACGGGTGGATCGTCTATTATTAAGGCTGTAAATGATATTAAAAATGGAAAAGAACAACTAGCCGAGGCTACTCGGCATAATAGACACATGGAATCAATTGCTATGGGAAAAGGCTTATATCTTAAACCATATAAATCTGGATATGGACTGTATTATAAACCGATTCCAAAAAACTTTTAGATAACCTACCAAATCGACCATTAACTGATCTAGATTTAATAAAATATGGTAAAAAACTCGAAAATTTTAGAGGTGTGTTTATGCGAGATCGTTTGCCTAAAAAACCATTAGTTCAAGAATGTGGTATTGTTAATCTAGATAACTCTCGTGGTGCTGGAACTCACTGGGTAGCCTATTATAAAAATCATAACTATAAAGAATATTTTGATAGCTTTGGAAACTTACAACCTCCAATTGAACTTGTTAATTATTTAAAGATACCCATTAAATATAATTATGAGCGAAAACAAAACTTTAATACATTTAATTGTGGTCACCTATGTTTAAAATTCTTAGTTAATAAATGTAATTTAAAATAATTCAAACAAATATTTATATAAATATATCCACAAACGGATACGTTAAAGTTTATTTATATTTTTCTTATTAATTAACGATGTCGTTTTGAATTACAATATAATTTGAATTTATAAAACAAAATTTTAATAAATAAATAAAATTAACATTCAATTTGCATAAAAATATCGTCATCATCATTTAAAAATTGATCTATAATACAATTAGTTGTATTACGATTATCTCTATCATCAATTTCCATAACAAAATCATCATCATCATCATCATCATTTAAAAATTGATCTATAATACAATTAGTTGTGTTTTGATTAGCTCTATTATCAATTTCCATTACAAAATCATCATCATCATCATCATTTAAAAATTGATCTGTAATACAATTAGTTGTGTTTTGATTATCTCTATTATAAATTTCCATTAAAAAATCATCATCTCTTTCATTGATAAATTCTTCTTTGTAATGCCCCCAAGCAAGTGTATTTACATTATTATATACAATCCTTTTATTATCTAGATAACTTAAAGATATCTTATTTATTAGAGAAGTATATAAATCATGAAGTTTGGATTTAAAAATATACATATTTCCATAATATATTTTCTTATTATATAAACAGTTTTTATAATCTAATAGACTTAAATTTCTAGTTATATTACTTTTAATGCCCTTAACCTTTTTGATTTCATTCATATCTATCGTTTTGAATGCATACATTTTTGCTCTTAGACCCACAAATTCCTTCATTAACTTACCATTATTTTCATCCTTCATCATACCTAATTTTTTTTTATTTTTCTGTGGAATACCAAACTTATTATTCGCTTCATAATCTGATGTATCAAAGTGTGTATCAATATCGTTTATTATATCTTTATAAAAATCATCAGTTTCTACTGTGTATATAAACGAATCTGTATCCATATAGTTTAGATCTGCTTTGATGTTATATTTTAAAAGCATATAATCATAATGAAAGTTATACATCTTCCACTTCGAAAGTTCTAGGATTGTAAATCCTAAATAAATGGGTTTATTATAAAACGAATAACTTCTGTTTAGCTCCACTGCTATCATGTTTTCTTGAAATATGCTAAAGGAATGAAATTCTGGTTTGGCAATAAGGGCATGAGCTCCCATTTTCTTTCCAATGCTTTCCCACCGATTAACAATTTTTATATTCTTACGCTTGTCAACGTTTTCCATCGTCTTACCGTAGACAGCATTATTTAGTAACTTAAAGAAATTTTTTTCAAAAGAGTTTTTTGCATTAGTTCTATGTAAATTGTTTAATGAAATATATGGCTTTAACCATGAAATATATGGCTTGTTTATCAAAGTTAATGTACAACAAATATTATGTACTACAAATATTTTTTTTTTATGGTTTTTTTTGGTTTAGTATGTAAAAAGAAATTCCGCTAATACTTCTGTTCACTATGAAGGTACAACGAGAAAAAAAAAAATGACAACATTTGTGAAGAACATTTACAAGCAACAAATATTTGTGTCGAAAATTTTTGCACTAATTTTGTCATATCATCAATTTACTCCCCTTATTTCGTAGCAGCTGGCGACTATAATGCTAAACATACGTTCTGGGGTTCGCGTCTTATTACACCCAGAGGTCGAGCGTTGTTCAATGCAATTTCCAAAATGGGCTTGGATGTCATTTCGAGTGGAGAGCCCACTTATTGGCCTACTTACATACATAAAATTCCGGATGTTATAGATCTTGGCGTCATGAAAAATATCTCTAGGGACTAAATTCAAATTGAAGCTTCATTGATCTCTCGTCCGATCACTCTCCCACGATCGTTACAATTTGTAGTCCATTAAGAAGTGACTTACCTCACCCATATGCGAATTTGATAAATCGTGTTAATTGGCTGGGATTTAAAAAATATCTTAGTAGTCATTGCACGGAAAATATTACGCTAAGAACACGCGATGATATTGAATCTAACATTGCCAACCTTAATGAAAATATTAAACAGGCTGCTGAACATGCCACTACCTCCCATTCGCAGACTAGGGTAAATAAAATTTATTCTACGGATATTGAACGTCTCGTAAGTGAAAAAAGAAGAGCTAGAAGAGAATGGCAACAGCACAGATCACCCCAATTTAAAATCAGATTTAAAGAGTGTACTAAACGACTCCAAGAGTTGCTTGCATTTGAAAAACTGCATCTCTTAAAAATTATTTGGAAGGTCTTGATGTCACACCAGCATCTAATTGCTCTTTGTGGCGCGCTGCTAGAAAGCTTAAAACACCAGTTGAGTTTAAACCACCTCTGCGCACATCTACAGGAGGTTGGGCAAGAAGCGATCCTGAAAAAGGTAAAATATTTGGCGAGCATTTAAAATCCGTATTTACCCCAAACACATGTTCTGGTGCTGTTGATTTGCCAAATGTAGTTGCGCTACCTTCTCGACCAATAAAATTTAAGACGCGTGATGTACAAAAACTAATTGATGAACTCAACCATAAAAAAGCTCCGGGTATTGATGAAATTAGTAACCAGATGCTGATGAAGTTGCCTCGTACAGCTATTAGAATCCTGTTATTTATTTTTAATGCCATTTTACGACTGGAGTATTATCCAAACAGCTGGAAGCTTGCCAAGGTTAAAATGATTCCAAAGCCGGGCAAAGATCTTACCAAAGCTGAGTCATATAGGCCAATAAGTTTACAGTCAACAATGTCAAAGCTCTTTGAAAAGTTACTCATGATAAAATTGTCCCCAATTCTAACTGATAATGAGTGCATACCGGATCATCAATTTGGATTTAGAAGTCAGCATAGCACCATTGAACAAACTCATAGATTGGTTCAATTTATAAGAAAAACCTTTGAAGAAAAAAAGTATTGCTCTGCGCTGTTTATCGACGTTTCTCAGGCATTTGATAAAGTGTGGCATGAAGGCCTAATTTTAAAATTAAAAACATACCTGCCAATAAACGTTGTAAGTCTTTTGAAAAGTTACATTACTGCCCGGAAGTTCATTGTTGTGGAAGGAGACTTTATGAGCATGCCTGAAACTATCTCATCCGGTGTGCCACAGGGGAGTATACTGGGGCCAGTTTTGTATTTGATTTATACTTGTGATATGCCTCTGAGCAGCAATATCCACACTTCCACATGTGCTGATGATACAGCCTGCCTTAGTATGCATGAGGCATCCTGATATCTTCAAGAACACATTACCCAGCTGGAACTATGGTTAAACTTATGGAGAATTAAGGTAAACGAACAAAAGTGTGTTCAAGTAACATATACATTACGAAGAGATACGTGTTTACCCATTCGGATTAACAATCAAGTTGTCCCTCAACATACTCATGTGAAATATCTTGGTATACACCTTGATCAACGGCTTACTTGGAAACACCACATTGACTCTAAGTTAACCCAAATGAAATTAAAATTAACTCAGGTACATTGGCTGATTGGTAGAAATTCAACCCTCAGTCTAGATTGCAAACTTTTGATATACAAGTCACTTTTGAAACCGATATGGTGCTACGGAATTCAACTATGGGGCACTGCTTCAGCTTCCAATGTCGAGAGAATCCAACGAAGGCAAAATAAAATTTTGCGATTAATAACATCGGCTCCATGGTATATAAAAAACTCAAATATACATCTTGACTTAAATATGCCACTAGTGACTGAAGAAATTGCAAAAAACGCTGGCAAATATTTAACAAAACTCGAATCACATCCTAATCCGCTTGCTCGTAATATTTTGAACTTTACTGGACACATCCGCCTAAAAAAGAGGGATACAAGGGCTCTTATACTCAACACTCCAGATGGGACTAACTGAAAATAATTTTTATTTTTTATTTATTTTTTCTTCCTTTTGTTTATCACTACTTAAATATGTATTACTTATAACTATCTCTAAATTTATGTCCGACAGTGGTCGGGCCTAATAATTATATTTTAGATTTAAGATTTGAATACTTATTGTTAGTTCATATAGGAAGATACAATAAATAAATATCATGTATTATATAAAAAAAAAAAAAAAACAAATGTTGTCAATAATATAATGCTTGAGTCTTGACTTTATTAAAATTGCTGACCCACCGCATGCTCTTCCTCTCGGGTCCTTTGAATCATATAAGTTGTAGCCATACATTTTAAAAAGGTTTCTCGAAGTCAAATGAATATGAAATGGCATAAAAGTTGTAGGAGTTTCAAAGTTTTTGAAAAACATCATGCTGCTTGGCTTAAAGGTAATACTTCGATAAGAAAACCTGAAACGTAGTCTGCCTCCACTAAATCGAAGCCAGGACGGCCACAATTAGCTTTTTGCCAAAAATCTGAGACAACAAAAAGACGAGTTGCAGTAGAAATCTCTAAAGATCAAAATAACGAATAACCCCTAGTTCTTGCTGCATCTGCGGCTGCTCGTAAATCTAACCAATTAGATTTACAGTGGTTTTGAAAGAGATTGTCAGTTCTCCAACTAGAGCTGCAAAAGTACGAAAGCTAATTTCAAGAGCGGCACCAACTAAGCTATCTGCTGATGAAGGACTAGCCTTTCTTTTAGAAAGAAACTTTTCAAAAGAGCAATATTGCGCTATAAGAAATGGGAACAAAATGAGTAATTCCAATATATATCCTCTATACAAAGAACTTACATGTAGTAAATATAAATGCAGACCTGACGGCGTAATGGTTACTGAGACTTTAGCGAAAGTTCCATTGGAAATGTTACTGAAGCATACATCCGAGAGAATACTAAAAGTGCAGGAGGAAGTTATATCTACCTTAACGGAAACAAAAAAAACGACATTTTATACGCCGAACTCATTGTCAGTTATGGATTTGACAGCAGTACTGGCTATACATACTACAGACGAAAAAAATTCCGAAAACGAAGATGATGAAATTTAGAGTTGTGGCATTTGAACCCACGTTTTTGAAATGTAGTTGAATTGGAACTCGAAAATCAAATTTTTGAATAAAATCCTTTTAAAAAATAACTTTGTTTGTTACTTCTTTAAATTGTTAAGCTGAATTTCAACTGCTATCTTTGAAAGTTAGAGTACACTCCAAAAAAAATTATTAAAAAAACATTTTAGAACACCAGAGAATATATCAACGATCTAAAAAATCTTGGATACGGAAACCTATAACCCGGAAACCCCTTCGGAACTAATTCTTAGTTAGTTTTTTAGTTAACTTTACTAACGTTTTTTTTGAGTCTAAAAAGTGCTTTTTCCAAAAAGCCTATTTTTAAAAAGTACTTTTTCCAAAAAGTACCTTTTTCTAAACGGTACTTTTCCCAAAAAGCACATTTTTCTAAAAAGTACTTTTCCCAAAAGGTATATTTTTCTAAAAAGTACTTTTTAACTCTTTAATGTCAATGCTACGTTCAATAATTTAAAAGATATATCAAATGCAAAAAAGGTACCAAAATTCAGTTTTTACCCCCTCTTAACCCCTAAAAGTACACATATTAAAAAAGTACCAAACACATGTCGGCTTGCTTTTTGCCAGCATTCTTATGTTTTTTGAATTTTTAGTCTATCTAATGTAGTTTCCGAGACATAAAGATACATATTTTACCCTTTTTACCCCTTTTTACTCCCTACGCGGTCCAATTTTCAAAAATCCCTTTTTAGTGGTCTATACATGTCGGCTTGCTTTTTGCCAGCATTCTTATGCTTTTTGAATGGATCTTTACTTTGGATTACTTGTATTTTTAATTTAATCGCGAATTCTATTTTCTTTTCGTTTGCGAATTTTATTTTTAAATTTGCGAGAGGAATTTTATTTTGCATTCTTGGTTTTTAGGGTTCCGTACACCAAAGGTGAAAAAGGAACCCTATTGTTTTCGCTACGCTGTCCGTCTGGCCGTCTGTCCGTCTGCCCGTCTGTCCGTCACAGGGTATTTTCTCGAGAACCGTAAGAGCTACGGACCTGAAATTTGGACAGAGTGTGTAGACCCTTGGCCGCTACAACAACAAATACATGAGAGTTGGAAATTAAAGGGTGTGCCAAAACGAGCAACGAAAAATTTTAAAATCCCATGTAATATACATACAATTGTATGTATGTATATTACATGGGACCCTTGGCCGCTACAACAACAAATACATGAGAGTTGGAAATTAAAGGGTGTGCCAAAACGAGCAACGAAAAATTTTAAAATCCCATGTAATATACATACAATTGTATGTATGTATGTATATTACATGGGACCCTTGGCCGCTACAACAACAAATACATGAGAGTTGGAAATTAAAGGGTGTGCCAAAACGAGCAACGAAAAATTTAAAAATCTCATGTAATATACATACAATTATATGTATGTATATTACATGGGACCCTTGGCCGCTACAACAACAAATACATGAGAGTTGGAAATTAAAGGGTGTGCCAAAACGAGCAACGAAAAATTTTAAAATCCTATCTAATATACACACAATTGTATGTATATGCACTTGAAATTTGTAAAGTTCGTGTATTTTTATACAGACTACAACAACTAACACTAAAATTTAAAAAAATTTAATTAAAGGGTGTACCATCAGTTAATGTAATTTCGACTATGTAATTTTGAAAACTTGCTGTATCTTGGAAACCGTAAGAGCAAACTTCCTGAAATTTTCAAAAACGGTAAAACAAAAAAATCTCAAAATTATAAAATCGCCAAACCGAAAAAAAATCGTTAAAATAAAAAAAAAATCGCCAAAACGAAAAAACGCACCAAATTAAAAAAAATTTCTAAATCGAAAATAAATCGCGAAAAACCGAAAAAATCGCCAAAATGAAATAATCGCCAAAATGAAAACAAATCGCCTAAATGAAAAAATCGCCAAAATGAAAAAAAATCGCCAAAATGAAAAAAACCGTCAAAATGAAAAAAAAATCGCCAAAATGAAAAAAATTGTCAAAATTAAAAAAAAAATCGCCAAAATTAAAAAAAATCGCAAAAATTTAAAAAATCGTTAAAACGAGAAAAAAGAGAAAACTAATAAAAAAAATACTATTTCAGCTGAAAAAACGTAAAAAACACTGTATTAAAAAATGCTCAAATCCCAACGTACGGAACCCTTCGTGCGCGAGTCAAAGTCGCACTTTACTGAATTTATTTTGTTTTCATTCGCAAATTTTATTTATAAATTTTAAAAAGAATAATTCTTTACAATATGGAAAACAAAATTCGTTCGAATTAAATTCGTTTGCGAAAGAAATTAATTCGAGCACTCTTCCTACCCTGGATATAATATTGATTACAAATCGCTAAAACTCAGGGACCGTAAATAACAGTTATCGATATCAAAAAATTATTTTATAACAGTTATTTTGTGAATTAAAAAATAAAACTTCATCTAAGACAGTTATTTTTCAACGTAAAACAGTAACCCGCAAGCCATAGAACAATTGTGCAGATGAGCTGAGCAAGCGATGATTGAAGTTGTGCACGCATGTATTCATTTTTTTTCTGGTTTTTTGTTTTGTTTTTTTGAGCACACGGAACGAACTTTAAGTTCAAATTGAATAAATTTCTACAGCAAAAAAATAATTATGTAAGCTAAGAAATATTTTGTGATAAGAAATGCTTTTAGCAATATACAATGCATTTTATGCTGTGAAACACTTGAAAATAATAGGGAAGATAGTTTAAAAAGGCATTTTAATAGCTTTCACTGCGCTGCGAATAAATTTAATTTGGAATTTGTAGACTACATTGTTGAATGGATTATTATTTTTTACTTTTTACTTAAGTTTTTATTAAATTGCTTATTTTCAAAAAATATTCCAACAATGAATAACCACAGCATGTATCTTAAATTATATAAATGTTTTCTTCAAGTGTAAATATATTTTACTCTCATTTTTTCCACCACTACATACATATTTTATTTTGCGGGACACTGACGTAAAAATAAAAGGTCGGATGAAACTCTTAAAAAGAGAGTTTTATTTTTCTCGTCCGAAATTAAAACTTAGTTTATGTAAATTGTCTCCCAATACAATTACCTTGCATTGCACTATAGGAAATGTTACCCCTTTTTTTGGCCAAAATTAATTACAGTCAAACGGCAGGACCAATTTGCATGATTTTTTAACATGATTTTAGAAGACTATTAAAAGGGAGGGAGGGATCCTTAAGTTTTGCATACACTCAAAAAAACGTTAGTAAAGTTAACTAAAAAATTAACTAAGAATTAGTTCCAAAGGGGTTTCCAGGGTTATATGTTTCCGTATCCAAGATTTTTTAGATCTTTGATATATTTTCTGGTGTTCTAAAATGTTTTTTTAATAATTTTTTTTTCGAGTGTACTCCAACTTTCAAAGATAGCAGTAGAAATTTACCTTAACAATTTAAAGAAGTAACAAACAAAGTTATTTTTTAAAAGGATTTTATTCAAAAATTTGATTTTCGAGTTCCAATTCAACTACATTTCAAAAACGTGGGTTCAAAATGCCACAACTCTAAATTTCATCATCTTCGTTTTCGGAATTTTTTTCGTCTGTAGTATGTATAGCCAGTACTGCTGTCAAATCCATAACTGACAATGAGTTCGGCGTATAAAATGTCGGTTTTTTTTGTTTCCATTAAGGTAGATATAACTTCCTCCTGCACTTTTAGTATTCTCTCGGATGTATGCTTCAGTAGCATTTCCAATGGAACTTTTGCTAAAGTCTCAGGTCTGCATTTATATTTACTACATGTAAGTTCTTTGTATAGAGGATATATATTGGAATTACTCATTTTGTTCCCATTTCTTATAGCGCAATATTGCTCTTTTGAAAAGTTTCTTTCTAAAAGAAAGGCTAGTCCTTCATCAGCAGATAGATTAGTTGGTGCCGCTCTTGAAATTAGCTTTCGTACTTTTGCAGCTCTAGTTGGAAAACTGACAATCTCTTTCAAAACCACTGTAAATCTAATTGGTTAGATATACGAGCAGCCGCAGATGCAGCAAGAACTAGGGGTTATTCGTTATTTTGATCTTTATAGATTTCTGCTGCAACTCGTCTTTTTGTTGTCTCAGATTTTTGGCAAAATGCTAATTGTGGCCGTCCTGGCTTCGATTTAGTGGAGGCAGACTACGTTTCAGTGCCTATGTTCTGTAACTTTAGTGAGAACTTTTCCAGACGAGAAGTTTGTTATCATTCTGTGAAACACAGGGTGAGTAACAAAAACCTCAGTTCCTTGCTCATGTTTCTTGTAAGCTTATATAAGGTTTTATACGAATCACCCGGTGGAAAACAGGACAACCAATATAATTGTTTAATTTTTCTCGACGCGAAAACTTCTCGCAAGTTACAGAACACAGGTACAGGTTTTCTTATCGAAGTATTACCTTTAAGCCAAGCAGCATGATTTTTTTCAAAAACTTTGAAACTCCTACAACTTTTATGCCATTTCATATTCATATTTGAACAAAATTTTCTTGATCGCTCCTTTATGTATTTTTTAAAGTTTTCGGAACAATCACTCTCACCAATGTATGAAAAGAAATGGGCAAAACTAGCGGCTCTTTTGTCATATTCGTTGTCTTGCTCTCGCCATGTATTGAATAAGTCTGGATTTGACACGCAGTAGTCACCTGGAAAAATGCGTTTTTAAAAAAAATTTTTCCAGATATCCGCAGTTGAAATTTATTAAATCCGGAAGGTAATTGATTGTCCTAGAGAAATATTATGGTTTTATGGCTAGCATGTACTAGCATTTTTTTGGAAATCTAAATAAAATTCCAATTCATAATTTCATAAGTTCATCTTAAAGTCACTTTAATTTTTCCAATTTAATCGATCTAATAGATGAGCTTACCAAAATTTCACTATATATCATTAAAGTACTCACCTTCGACATTATTTTCCATTATTTAGTTTTTGCAAATTATAAATTATTATTATGAAAACTTTTATTACAAACTATCACAAATTCACTGCACTCAATCGTTTTTTGATAACTAATTTACAAATTGCAAGCAAGACATGTGATAACGTAACAGTCAGTCAATTCTTTTGAAAAATTTAAACAGATATGTTTACTTTGTTATTGTTTTTTATATTAAAGCCGAAAAAATACACTTAGCAAAAATTTTGATTTTAACTTTTGGCCAAAAAAATTGGTAAAATTTCCTATAGTGCATTGCTATTGAATAAATCGGAATTAAAATAAAAACATATTGTGCCATAACCACTAAAAAAACTTAAGCGACTTATATTTTTTTGACTTCATTAAACTAAATGAGTTTTATTTTAGAGGGAACAAATAAAACTCCTTAAAAGAGTTTCATTTGAGAGGGAAAAAATAAAACTCCTTAAAAGAGTTTTATTTAATAACGGCAAAATAAAACTTTTTTTAGAGTCTTATCTGATATTTTATTTTTCCGTTGAAAAATAACTCTTAACTGTGGAGATGAGATCGTTTTTTTAAGCTCCCTTTAAATTCTGAAAGTGCTCGCCAATACGAATCTATTGGTATATGACATTATATGTCTCCGTTGACTCTAACACAGGGAGTTTTTGAGTTAAATTTTTTCGATAACAGTTATTTACTAAAACTTTAAGAAAGTCTAATATTGTTATCGCTCTGAAATAATGCCGAAATTCGCTTTTATTGCGAACTTTGCGAAAAGTTGCAAAATTTTAAATAAGTCATATTGATTAAAATAGAATGCAAAAAAATTGCAAAGGTGAGGAAAATTCGCAAAAATTTGCTAACATTGATAGCAAAGTTTTATATTGCTTAAAATCGTTGAAACTGTCTGGAAGCTGAAAACATGCAAAAGTCACTAATATCGCAGACCTTGCAAAAATTCGCAAGAATTTTAATTTAAATTAATTAGAAATCGCCAATACCGTTAAAAACAAAAAAAAAGTTCTGAAAAAATCGTAAGTTAGCGAAATATTGCTAAATGTATTAAAGAAATTACTAATAATAATTTACATATTATTTTACTCAAAAGGATGGTAATCCTTGTTGACATACATATGTAAACATTTCAAAATTTCGAATTGTTCGCTTCAATTTCGCATTCTGTTTGCTTCCCTTTAAAACAACAGTTTTTAACTTTTGACACCTTGCAGCGCTACTCGTTACGTTGTACTACATCTACTATTCTGTTCCATCCTTTAAGATGTATGCTTATTTAGCATATGGCTGCCTTTTGGTACAATTGATGTTAATTTGGTAAAATTTTATCATTTTCATAGTACAATTTAAGAATAGCCAAATCCCAACACTGGAATATATAGTAAATATCAATTTGTATTTCTGTTATAGCATGTCCACACAAACAGCAATTATAGAGGTTCGCTCTCTCATTCTCGGTTCGCCGTCGAATGTTGATTGAATCAACATGGTTCGCCATCAGTGTTGCCAGAATTTCTAAGGATAAGATCAGCAAAATTTAAAAAATTTTCACGAAAAAATCTTCATGGCTCCATGAAAAATCGCCCAAAACCAAATCGCCCAAAAATGAAAATGAAAAATCGCCCAAACTTTCAAAATGAAAAATCACCCAAAAAAAAAATGAAAAATCGCCCAAAATTTTCAATATGAAAAATCACAAAAAAAAAATTAAAAATCGAAAAAAAAAATTTTATATTAAAATGAAAAAAGAAAAGTTATAGAGAAGCATAAATAATATTCGTTTCTTACTGAATTGCAATAAAAGTATGAATAAAAAGGATTAATTTTACATTTATGATTAAGAAATTTAAAAATTCAATTTACTTTAAGTTTTCTTGCACTGCCGGCCTTAAGGATTTTCTCCACAATGGCGTTTCCCGGCAGGTCGCTGCCTAATAAATATTTTCAGCCTTGCAAAGTTTTCCTGCTTAAGAAAGTTTTCTTGCACTGCCGGCCTTCTGCCGGGATTAAGGATTTTCTCCACCATGGTGTATCCCGACACGTCGCTGCCTAAAATATTTTCTGCCTTGCAAAGTTTTCCTGCGTAAGGTTTTCTTGCACTACCGCCCTTCGGCCGGGTTTAAGGATTTTCTCCACCATGGTGTATCCCGACACGGCGCTGCCTAAAATGTTTTCTGCCTTGCAAAGTGTTCCTGCGTAAAAACGATTTCTTGCACTTGGGCTGAAGGATTTTCTCCACCATGGTGTTTCCCGACAGGGCGCTGCCTAATAAATATTTTCAGTCTTGCTGAAAAATAAAGATAAAAATGAAAAATGCACTGCCGGCCTTAAGAATTTTCTCCACCATGGTATTTGGGTGCATTTTTTCCTTTAATTTTTAAATGTTTGAACAATTTTGGGCGATTTTTCATATGAATAATTACTTAAAATTTGTATGAAAAAATTTTTGGGCGATTTTTCATTTTTATTTTTGGGCGCTTTGGTTTTGGGTGATTTTTCATGGAAACATTTTTCACATGAAAAATCGCCCAAAATTTCAAAATGAAAAATTACACAAAAAAAATATGAAAAATTGCCCAAAATTTTTGGGCGTTTTTTCATATGAAAAATCACCAAAATTTTTTATGGAAAAATTTTGGGCGATTTTTCATTTTTATTTTTGGGCGATTTGGTCTTGGGCGATTTTTCATGGAGCCGTGTAATATAAATAGTTTTTCATTAACCCATATTCATAAAATTTAAACTCGGCTTAAAATGTATTTTATTTAAAATTTTTAGAAACATTTTTCTTAAAATAACTTTTAAGCACATTTTAATTTTTTATGATTATAAGCATAGTGGGTGCATCCCGGACCATCAATTTGGCTTTAGAAGTCAGCATAGCACTATTGAGCAAACGCATAGATTGGGTCAAGTTGTAAGGAGGACTTTTGAAGAAAAGAAGTATTGTTCTGCCCTTTTTATTGATGTTTCTCAGGCATTTGACAAAGTATGGCACGAAGGACTATTTTTAAAATTGAAGACATATTTGTCAATTAATATAGAAAAACTTTTGGAAAGTTATATTGTTGATAGGAAGTTTACTGTTGTGGAAGGAGACTTCATGAGCCGAATAACATCCGAATCTATATCTTCTGGTGTGCCACAGGGTAGTATTCTTGGGCCAGTCTTGTATCTAATATATACATGTGATATGCCTGTGAGCAATAACCTCCACACTTCTACATTTTCCGATGGATGATACATCCTGTATGAGTATTCACAAGAACCTTGAAAAAGCATCCCGCAATCTCCAAGCACACATTACCCAGCTTGAAATATGGTTGAACTTATGGAGAATTAAAGTAAATGAACAAAAGTGTGTTCATATAACGTTTACGTTAAGAACAGATACTTGTTCTCCCATTCGAATCAACAATCAAAATATTCCTCAACATTTTCAAGTGAAATACCTTGGTATATACCTTGATCGAAGGCTTACATGGAAATGTCATATTGACTCTAAGTTAACCCAAATGAAACTTAAATTAACTCAAATATATTGGTTAATTGGCAGAAATTTAATACTCAGCCTAGACTGCAAACTTTTGATATACATCGGCTCCATGGTACATCAAAAATTCAAATATACATCGTGATTTAAATATGCCACTAGTGACTGAAGAAATTGCAAAATACGCGGCAAATATTTAACTAAACTCGAGTCACATCCTAATCCGCTTGCCCGTAATATTTTGAACTTTACTGGACACGTCCGCTTAAAAAAGAGGGACACAAGGGCTCTTATACTCAACACTCCAGATGGGACTGCTTAAAAATACTTCTTTTTTTTCTTTTTGATTATCACTTGTGACGACCAAAGTCACACAAAGCGGACAACTTCTAAAGAATTGGTTGATTTATCTTAATTATTTATTATTTACTTCCTAAAAATTATTAACCTTAATTTTATTGAATTACTAGGTTATTTATTTGTTTTATAGTATTATATTACTTGTACACTTATGAAAGGTATATTATTATACATAATTGTAGGAAACTAAATACGAACTTTATTTTAAATTTTTGTTTAAAATTAACGGAAATGTTAGAACAACATACGGGTGTATTACACAACTATACAACGCTGAATGAACAACCATGCATAATGAACGTGCGATCATATGGTATGGTAAAACATGTATATATTTAATACA
The DNA here is from genome assembly GCA_944452675.1 of Tachina lurida. NCBI lineage: Eukaryota > Metazoa > Arthropoda > Insecta > Diptera > Tachinidae > Tachina > Tachina lurida. Next base: position 70,170,694 of record OX101754.1, read on the forward strand.
GTCGTTTGTGTGGTTGCGTACCTATGTGTGTTGTCTGGCACAAGTATAAAAAGGCGAGCCATCGTTGTATGGATGATTAGTGTGCAGCGATGCCAACTTAGCTATTTTGGAGCTAGATTTAGCTCTTTTTGATTCCTTATAACTCGAAATTTTTCCCTTTAGCTCTTTAAAAAAAAAGAGCTAACACAACTCTTTTCAATTGTAAAAACGGCACGTTTAGCATTTTTCGAATCTTATAGTAAATTTTCTGGTTTTTACCGTATTGTTTCGTCTTTGAGGCATTTACATTTTTGGTAAATATGTTTTTTGAAAATACAGATACTTTTTTATTTAGTGTGTTCGTTTCTGAATAATTAGAACATTTTTGACAAATTATTGAAATGGATTCTTACTGAAAAAATATAGGAAAGCTTAGGAATCAAATTACTCGTTTAAAAAATAGTTTAAACCAACAAAAGATTTCATCTAAAGCTTTGTGCAAATGTTGCAATTCAACTATAACATCGAAATATTTTGATTTAGTACGCCTTTCGAAAGCATAAAAAATGTATGGCTCCATTTAACGATATTGTGCTATAATACCCATATACATATATCATTTTCACCAGAAGTTCCAACACAAACGCAAATTCCGCAAGCGAATCTTGCATTATATGCTGCAGTACATCACCGTTTTTAGAAATGGCTCTTTTATTATTTCTTACTAATATTTTTATTAATGTTAAAAAATCTTTAAGTACAAATTGAATAATAAATACATTCATAGATTTATGGCCTAATTTTGTAAAACAGAACGAAACGTTTCAAACAGAAATTTTTGGTTTGTTTCTAATTTTGAACTTTGTAAAACATTTGAAAACGAAAATTCTATGTTACGTAAAATAAACAGTTGCAAGCGTTTTCAAAGGGCTTAAATGTCATATGAAAACGTTTATTAAATTGTTTCGTTTTATAAGTTTTACTACATTATTGCATTAGTTTTGCTGCAATAATGAGTAAATTAGTATCTATGTATGTCAAACATAAGAAAAAGGCCGCCCGTGGGTACTTTGTTATTATATTTTTTACACGCACATTCGTACAAGCATGCATTTTACTCTCTTTTTTTATATATGTATGCGTTTGCCTGGCTTTCATCTAGGTGCACGATAGAGCTCCAGGCCAGCTCGGCCTATGGACGTAGTGCCTATATTTACACATACATTCGCTTTGAGACCCTCACAACTACTTTGTTCCTGTCAATGGTAAAATGTTAAAATTGAATGCGAAGCTTGAAAGTGTGTAATGAAAGTTTCCTGATAAATGGAGATGCAAAAAGTGCATTTCTTAAGACATACTCACTGACACGGACCACTGATACAGTCATCAAATTGATGAAGCACTTGAGCTTTAACTACAGAGCTATATTTTGTTACACAAGTAGGCCTAGGTCAGTTACGAACACGAAAAATTCGAAAGCATCGATTGTTAAACCAGGGAGACTGGGCCGTAGTCATAAAATTTAACGTGATGTTATACTATTATGTATCTCTCTTTAACCCATTATATTATTTAACTCTGCCCTTTTAAAGTGGCGCAGTGATCATTAATAGAAATATAACAGACTAGAAATCTTTAATTTAATTTGCACTTTTTTTATTAAAGAAAACAAAAAATAGTTAGATCTTCACAAAAATATAAATGTGAAAAAAGGCTAAGTTCCTATTAAAAATTTCGGCCATCAAAAGTAGTGAGATAAATTTTTTTTAAAGTTCTTGTTTGGCACAATACTTATAACAATATTACATACATATGGGTATTAATTTATAACCGTTAGGGTGTCATGTTATTTCTATGCAATCTGCATACTTGGCAATATTTTTACCTTTATAATAAAGAAGATAATAGCGGATATCTCTTTATTTCTTTATGTGGGAAAATGTTGTGAAATAAGCAGGTTGCCTAGAAATGATATGAGACCTTGTCGATTGCAGTTGTGAGATTTTGGATAGGAACTTGACTGAATCCATGTGTATGATGAAAAACATATCCATATACAATAACATTTCACTCCAGCATTGAAATATTAAATAAGTATTTATGGGCCCTTAACTAACGCCGCTGATTTAGAATTTCTTCTTTCGTTGGTGCATATTCCATAATTTAATTAAATTTGACTTTGAAAATATTTTTATATTCAGCTTTTTATAATGAATAATATATTTTTCAATTATATTTTGACAAGAAAGGAAAACAGCGTAGCGTTTTGTTTTTTTTGTTTTCGCTCCAACCAGAAACGAGAACGAAAACTCGTTTAGTTTTACAAAATTAGGCCATTAAAACGGAAAAATCTAAAATTTTTAGATTTAGCTCTTTTTGACTTCTATGTTGGCTCGTTTTGCCTCTGAATTGTTGGCATCACTGTTAGTGTGCTGGCAGCAAGCGCTGGCGAAAGAGGTAATAACAGAGATAGGACACTGCTTTATTATTAAATCTTTTTGTTAGTAAATTTGAGGCAACCACTAAGATATTAAGTTTCTCTCTTTTTTTAAGTATTTTTATTTATAAGTGGGAGAGGCTGCCTTTTGGAATTAGGACACTTTTTTCCAAGGGTGAATCAATACTCTTATAAATAAAAATTGAGCTATTTAAGTAATAATAGAGATAGGACACTGCTCTATTATTAATTATCTTTTTTTATTTGTTTACAAATCTGAGGCAAACCACGGAGATATTAAATCTCTCTATATATTTTTTTGTTTTCTTCTAATATTTTTATTTATTCGTGGGAGGCTGCCTTTGGGAATTAGGACACTTTTTTCCAAAAGGTGAATCAATACACTTATAAATAAAAATTGAGCATTTTAGATTAATCGGATTTTGTTTCTCTTTTCACGAGTAGAAGATGCCTTTGGAAATTTGGACACTTTTCCCCAAAGGCTAAGCTACCTCGCGATTAATAGAGCTAAACCTAAAAAGAACGTTTTCGGGATTTTTGAGAACAACGTACTCGCTTGTTTTTTTTTCTCTTATCTAAAATTTTATTTTCTTATTTTATATATTTTTATTTTTGTGATATGGCTACGCGATTTAACAGCTATAATTTATTTTCCTTATTTTTTTAGTAAATAAAGGAGTATTGTATTGTTAAATGAACCTGGTGTACTTGATTTAATTTTCGTCTAAGTATCCAAGAGAAGGTATGTTACAGTTTCTATTTAATCTACACGACTCTGGACTCCGCTGAGCCTACCCTAGCAACCAGCGAATCCGTGTCGTTACATTTGGCGCCCGAGCAGGGACACATTGTCCTTTAAACAAAGAACCACACAGGGTAAATACACAGGATTTAAATGAGGTTGATTTGGCTATAGGTTTTCTTGTACCATTTGGGCAGTGTATTTTCCCATTTAAAAGACTTAAAATTAAACAAAATATATTGTATAAAAAAATAATAAATATCTTAAAAGTAGTAGGGAACTACCAATTCTGGCGCCGATTAAAATTGTGAAATTTGGGTAATTAAAATTTGAAATTTGAGAATTTCAGTACAAAATTTTAAAATTTGGGTAATTAAAATTTTAAAATTTCAAAATTCTTGGAAATTTGTGAAATTTGATACCCTACGAGGGTGGGTCAATAAGTCCGTCCAACTTTTTGTTTACATTAGGAATTTTTTGTTTACATTAGGAGTTTTGTTTACATTAACCCTTGTGGGAACGGGTGATTTTTTTTTGGGGTTACATTAATTGTGTGAACGGGTGATTTTGTTTTTTGTGGGAATACGTTAAGTGGGTTCATATGTAGGAGGTTTTTCTTTTTTGTAATGTATGTATGTCTATGCCGACGGGAAAATCATGAATACGATTTTTCCTAGTACCAAAGGGAAAATCATGAAATGATTTTTCCTAATACTAATGGGTGTGAAATAGTGAAAATAAATTTTTCCTAATGCCTACGGCAATGCATGAATATTTTTCCTAATGCCTACGGCAATGCATGAATATTTTTCCTAGTGCCGACGGCAATGCATGAATATTATTTTTTTCAAATGCCGACGGCAAAACATGATTATTATTTTTTTCAAATGCCGACGGGAAAATGATTTTTCATAATTCAGACGGGAAAACATAAAAGTTATTTCTAATGCTAATACAGGAGTTTAAGGCTTATAGTGATTTGGGGTGGGTGGGGTTGTTGTCGTAATACATAACCGAGGGACTTTATGGATTTGTCCGTCCGTCTGTCTGTTGTGCGAGGCTGTGATTGGCCGTGGGAGCGTGGTGTAGTTGAGGTAGATGGATTGAGTGTATGTGTGTATACCTGTCTGTTGGAATTTGTGTGATGGTGTGATTGAGAGGGGGCGGGGTGTAGTTGAGGTAGATCGACTGCGTGTATGCAGGTGTTGCAAGTCTGTAGGAATTTAAGGCTTATAGTGATTTGGGGTAGGTGAGGGTGTTGTTGTACGAGTAACATGTATCCATGGGAATTTGTGGATGTGTCTGTCCGGAGGAATTTAAGCGAGGCTGTTATTGGGAGTGGGTGTGGTGTAGTTGAGGTTGATCAACTGCGTGTATGTATGTCTATATGTTTGTAGGAGCTTAAGGCTGATCGTGATTTGGGAGAGGTGAGGGTGTTGTTGTAATATGTATACGTAGGAATCTGTATGTATGTATGTCTGTAAAAAATTAAGGCTGATCATGATTTAGGGTAGGTGAGGTTGGTGTAGTAATATGTCTGTGTGTATGTACATATGTTTGTAGAAGTTTAATGCTATTAGTGATTTGAGGATAGGCGAGGGTGTTGTCGTACGAGTGATATGTACCCGTGGGAATCTGTATGCATGTTCGTAGGAGTTTAAGGCTGATCGTGATTTGTGTTGTTGTCAGTGTTGTTTGTAGGAATGACCGTGAGAATTTTTGTATGCATATCTGTAGGAATTTAAGGTTGGCCGTGTTTTGTGAGGGGTGGTGTGTTGTTGAAATAATTTGAATTTTTCTTAGATGAAATCTGGTATATATGTGTGTGTGTGTGTGTGCGTGTGTGTGCGTATGATTTTCTCACGCTAGTAGTTTTATGTACGTAGAAATAAATTGTATTCAATATCGAGATTTGGTTCTATAAAATATTTTCATATATCTGATACATATACATAAGTATATTTTCATACTCAAGGTTGCTGGGTATTTTGTCATGTTTAAAATTGTGTATATTTTCATACTCAAGGTTGCTGGGTATTTTGTCATGCTTAAAATTGTCCAGCTTTAAAGTCTGCCTACGAGAAATTTGTTTATATTACAGATTTTGTTTATTTAACTACGTCCGGCTTCTTTCCCTGAACTTCTTTTCATACGATCATGGGAATTTATAGTTTCTCTGTGCATAATAAGGTCGTTTAGCTTGGGCATGTGCTCTGACTGAATGGTTTGCGTTATTCATATATTTTTATGATGTAGATATGTAAGTGTGATTGTCAAGATCTAATAAATATTTGAGTATTGATAAGAAATTTGATATTATGTGTACATACATATCTACAAATTGATTTTATGTATGTATGTACATATGTATGTACATACAAATAAGTGTTTGCCTCCGTGTTTGAATACATTTTTTTGTTTTTGTTGTTGTTCTAAATATTCGCCTGGTCTTTTATATATAGATGTCAAATATCTTCATAGTTTTTTTTTTTTTTTATTTGAAATTAAAAAACGTTGATTTAATTTTTATCTGTATTTAATTCAAAGTTTGTGAGGATTTGCTGTTTTAAGTAAAACTAAATTCCTTAAGATACATACTTTAGAATAATAGTAACTATAATAGAAATATTTCCTATATTTAATTTACATTTGTTTAAAGTTGATGCAGCTTATCTTCATTCTTAGAAATATTTTGATACAAAATTTTTTCCAGCCGTAGGCTTTTTTCATCACCTTTTACATTTATTTTGGAATATCTTGCATTGCCTTTTATACATTTATAAACATTTTTTAATGAAACTGATCCAGCAGTCCAGCTTATGTAATGATAGTTTTTTGTTAGCCAGCTTGCTTCTTTTTTTTATTTTTTATTGATTATAGAGTTTTATAATGAAATTATTATATTCGTAATTGTTGAAAACAATCGCTACTTCTTTTGCGATGAAATCATTTGAATTACTTTTGAAACCTTGTACGTATATAAAAATTATGTTGTTTTCCATATTACTCAATTTATAAGACTTTTCGAATTTGACCTTTGATAGGTATATATATTCTAGTATATGATCATGAATAAGAATACAGTAAGCTGATTTCGTTGCTTACTATTTCAAATTAAAATTTTATTCAATTAGCCCGATATTGAATAAAAGGAGCTTTTTTATCTTAAACTCTGGTACAGGTAGAAACGCATGAGATTCTTTCATATACTACCTTTGCTGGAATCTTAGATACATGTAATAACTATATAGAATTGCATTACGTTTATTTTTAAATTTTATGTTAGGATTATCATCATATGGATATGAGACTGAACTTAAATGTACTTTTAAATTAGTTAATTCATAATGAATAATCTTATTTTCTTCTTGAATAGCGAACAACAGAAAACGAAGTCGTTTTCTTACAATTTAGGTCTAACCTCTCAACTGGTCCTCTAGTATACAATATGACTTTATATGTCAACATTTCTGACTCCTCTTTGTCAGCGTTAGGGATAATTAATTTTAAACTTTTTATTCTTCAAATTGTGTTACTTCATACTGATAATATGTTTAAGTACATTAATAATGTACGAGTATATGTTTATTTTATGACGGGTCCCTATAGCTTTTATTTGATGTTCTAGATGAAGTGTTTTTTTTTTCTAATTTTATTAAAGTTTAGCGTATTGCGTATATATTTCTAATATATTTAAGTGAGCTTTTTGTACCTGTCAGACAGAGTGTACGTATCAGTTGATCAGTCAGTCTCTCTTTTTATTTTATTAATTTTTTCTTCTAATGTGTCACTACTATTTTTTCAGATTTTACTACTTGAAATAGAAAATATTTATATAATTTTAAAAGTATTAATATATACATACATATAGGTAAATATATGTATGTACGTAAAAATTAGTTCATATACAAAGAAATACATCTTTAATAATCAACTATTCTAGAAAATCGATCTAAAATAACACATTTACCTCCATCATCATTTCACCGTCAGTGTTTTCATAAAGTGTTAGAAACATTGGAATATCTATGTTTAGGAGAATTTTTACTTCAAGTGTTTCTATATAAGATTTGGTGTTTGACCCCTTGACGTTATTGTGGTTAACGTAGGCTGCGTTGTATAGCATTCAGATCTAATAATTTCTCACTTAGAAAAGGTCCTCATCACCATCAATCATACCTGTATACAATATATTCATGAGTTGAGTTGACCCAGATACAATTGCTGTCTACAAATTAATGATTAGAAAATAGCTTTCTCATCACATTCTAACAAGTTTAGTATTTTGCTAGCATGCATGCTTTAGCATGCTTCTATCGATAGTGACGCGAGAGTTCGACATTTAGTGGTGTTTCAATTAAAAATCTATACAATTAGAATTACGAATTCACTCTTTTGAATTTTTAACAAAGTAGATACATAAGTATGTATGTATTTCATTTGCCACAAACTCTTAAAATTTCTGTACTTATAAAAGTATGATGTCAGGAATTTTTTTAAATCATACATGCTTCGGCATGCTTCCAATATTTTTTCGGTAAATTTATTTCATATTCATACAGAAACAGATATAAAGTAAGATCTGTTTACATTCCATTTTACAATTTATGCATGCTTCAGCATGATTCTAGTTGAAGTCTGTATTTATTTAGTAAGTTTGTTTGATACCCATTCATACACATGTACATTCTTAAAGATTGGATATCAAAGCCCAATTTTCTTAGTTTATCTAGAAATGAACAGAGTGAATATCTATTATAATAACCTCATATTCACAATTTAAAATTTTGTGTGCTAGAGCTTTCGAAATGGAAAATGTACACCTTTTACTATAAAAAATGATAATATGATGTGTTGCTGAATATTTTGAACTCTTAAGTTTTCACAATATTTCATACAGACCATCAAGTTTAGAGAATTCTAGTATATTAAGCTATTTATCTTCCCTGAGACCTAAAATTCCTAATCAATCCTTCAAAAAACCAATACAAATTAGATTTATCCTTTTTAATTTTATTTATATTTTCATTGAATTTCAACATTTTGTACCTCTTCAAATTAGTGTATACTATATTTTGCACCTTTTTCTCATTCGTTGAGTTAACTTTAATCGTAAATATTTTAATGATGTGGTGAACTTTTCTATTGTAGGCATTAAGTAAATCTTTGTGTATATCAATCCACTTATATGAACCATTATAGCTAAATTCTTAACACATAATTCCTTTTAATGATCTATTAATTTATTCTACTATTGATGCTTTCATATTATGAAATTTTTAATCCTCTATTTATGCATGAATTTTACAGTGTTTATTAAGAAATTCTTTACCATCATCTATTTGTAAGTTTTTTGGTACTCGTACCATTTCAAAAATATTTTCCATTGCCTTGGTTTTTTTCGAGTGCAGCTTTTATATTCAACGATACTAACAATATAAATTTTGAGAATGTGTCAGTTACAGCCAGCAAAAAATCAATAATTTCTATTTTCTCTAGAATAGCTACCCAGTTCACCTAAATCAGCTCCATAAAAGATCATCTATTCCATTCATTACATCACTACAATACACAAACAATTTTATAAATTTATTATGGATTACGTTTACTAAATTTCTTTTTAAGGACATTGAGTTGTTTTACAGTTTTTTGGAGAGTGTTGTGATCTACTTGATACATTTTCAGCTATTTATACTAAAATGTAGTTAATTTTCCAATCTATAAATTTTATCGCTCAGCTGTTCAATTTGTTTGTCAAAAGATGATTTAATTTTTAGAATGTCTTTTTCAATTTTATACCTATCTTCTATCTTTAATTTTATTTCACACTCCACTCCAACAATTTGCATTTGAATATATCCTTGAATTATATTAATGCCTTAAGCTTTATTAGTAATTCATCCTTTAGTTTGTCGATTTGAGTTTCTAGAAACAATTTACTGATAACATTGTTCTCCGTCAGTGAACGATGATGAATATGTATGCATGCATTAGTAGATATTATATATTTTATTAAGTTTTCAAATTAAAATTTGTCATAGTATTTTCACGTTTTCTCAATCATTAAAGAAAATAAACTCACTTTTAAACCCCATATTTGACCATCAAATTGTATTTTATCTTCATACAGTTTTAGATTTCTATCACCAAATTTCCATTCATTACTGAAATCTTTAGGTGAGCCATAGTTTGTATCTAATTCATTTCATACTTCCAAGACTAATAAGTCAATATAAGTGTCTTCGGAATTGGAAGTCTGTGAGTGAAAATCACCTTCATTATCGTCATCACCATTTTCAGTATTAACATCATTAAATAAGATGGTATTATCAAATATTGTTCCTTATGCTAGGTTCTTTGGTGTACTTGTCTCTATCTTGACTGATGGGTTTTCAGGCTTGCTTTAAACTTGTATTATTTTCAACTTCTGTCTTTATTTTATTTTCTTCATTCTTGGGAATTCTTTTAATTTTTTTTTTTTTTTTTTTTAGAACTATTTATGAATTCTTTGAGTGGTTCTGTTATAGGTTTAAATGTATCTCTTAGTTGTTCACGTGTATCTATTTCACCAGTTTTTATACTACGAAGCTTTTTCTTCATGACATTTCTTGTCAACACCAACTGTTTTAAAATTTTTTCATCCATGTTTAATAAATAAAAGGTATCAGCTATTAGATCAGGTATCAGCTATTAGATCAGCTTATCAGGACCTGGTCTGGTTTTCAGATCAGCTTTTCAGGACCTGGTCTGGTTTTCAAATCAGCTTTTCAGGACCTGGTCTGGTTTTCAGATCAGCTTTTCAGGACCTGGTCTGGTTTTCAGATCAGCTTTTCAGGACCTGGTCTGGTTTTCAGATCAGCTTATCAGGACCTGATCTGGTTTTCAGATCAGCTTATCAGGACCTGATCTGGTTTTCAGATCAGCTTATCAGGAGCTGGTCTGGTTTTCAGATCAGCTTATCAGGAGTTGATCTAGTTTTCAGATCAGGTTGTCAGGCAGCTGATCTGTAAAACAGATCAGGTTATCAGGAGCTGTTCAGATTTTCAGATCAGATTATCTGTTTCAAATTGGTTCATCAGTTTACAAGTAGCTGGACATTTATAACATTTAGATGAATGAAGTTTAAGGCCAGATAAAATGCGAAAAACTATACTGTTATGTAGTCAAATTGTTTTCTATGACGATCATCACTTAATTCAGTATCTTTCCTTATAATCAAAATTCCATATTTTTAATTCCAACACGATTTATATTTTTCTCATATTACTTAAACATTCTAACTACATTATGATTATTTCCTATCAAATATTTGGTGATTCTAGTATAAGTTTGACATTAGTAGAATGAATCAACGTTATTTTCTTACCCCATACAAAAATATGCTTCTCACACACAACATGGTTAAATATCGTATTGGTATTACTTCTAGCTTTCTTAAAAGAAATAACAGATTCATTATCTGTAAATGTGTAATACCCATGACTTTCATTAATGAAATTAATTTCTACAGGTATTTATATTTAGGTTGTTAGAGAGATTTTGAGTTTAAATATGAAGATGTTTTCAAGTTTTAGTCCATTAGAACTGTCTAGCCAACCAATCATAATATTATTATTTTTTTATTTATTTTTTATTTATTTTTTTATTTATTTTTTATTTATTTTTTTTACCAATTTAACAGACCAACTATTCTTGCACGAATAGAAATTGATAGAAGGGAACTATGACTTATTTTTGAGCTAACGTTTGATGACTCATCAATATTTACTAACCCCATTTTGTAACTAAATGCATTTCATAAATAGTGAAGCACACTCAGAGTCAAAACATCCTTTGTTTTGAGTATGAGTATGGCTCATTATCTCTTATTATAGAAAAAATAGTATGATTATATGATATCAGAAATCATGTTTTCTGTTGTCATACCATACTATTTTTTCTATAGTAATAGATAATATTTATAAAATGCATTTAGTTACAAAATGCGGTTAGTAAAACAACATAAATATACCTTGGTATGAAATTTTGATGATTCATCAATATTTCGTACCATCCTATTTTTAGGTTGTTTTGACTATGAGTATGTACCAATATTTATGAAATGTATTTCATAAATATTATCTCTTATTATAGAAAAATAAAATAATGTAGCTATACGATATCGGAAAATATTTTCTGATATCATATGGCTATATTATTTTATTTTTCCTATAATAAGAGATAATGGTTCCTACTCATAGTCAAAACAAAGTATATTTTAGGAGTTTAAAACCAGTATTGTCATTCAAAATACTGATTTTAGACTGTTAAAATATACTTTGTTTTACTAACCACATTTTTTGTAAATAAATGCATTTCATAAATATTACCGAATACTCATACTCAAAACAAATGATATTTTTATGATGTTTTGATTATGAGTATGGAGCATTATCTGTTATTATAAAAAATAAAATAATGCAGCTACACGATTTTAGAAAATATTTTCTGAAATCGAATAGATGTATTATTTTATTTTTTATAATAAGAGATAATATTTATAAAATGTATTTAGTTACATAAAAGCGGTTAGTAAAACAACCTAAATATAGGATGGTACGAAATATTGATGAGTCATCAAACGTTAGCTCAAAAATAAGTCATAGTTCCCTTCTATCAATTTCTATTCGTGCAAGAATAGTTGGTCTGTTAAATTGGTAAAAAAAATAAATAAAAAATAAATAAAAAAATAAATAAAAAATAAATAAAAAAATAATAATATTATGATTGGTTGGCTAGACAGTTCTAATGGACTAAAACTTGAAAACATCTTCATATTTAAATTCAAAATCTCTCTAACAACCTAAATATAAATACCTGTAGAAATTAATTTCATTAATGAAAGTCATGGGTATTACACATTTACAGATAATGAATCTGTTATTTCTTTTAAGAAAGCTAGAAGTAATACCAATACGATATTTAACCATGTTGTGTGTGAGAAGCATATTTTTGTATGGGGTAAGAAAATAACGTTGATTCATTCTACTAATGTCAAACTTATACTAGAATCACCAAATATTTGATAGGAAATAATCATAATGTAGTTAGAATGTTTAAGTAATATGAGAAAAATATAAATCGTGTTGGAATTAAAAATATGGAATTTTGATTATAAGGAAAGATACTGAATTAAGTGATGATCGTCATAGAAAACAATTTGACTACATAACAGTATAGTTTTTCGCATTTTATCTGGCCTTAAACTTCATTCATCTAAATGTTATAAATGTCCAGCTACTTGTAAACTGATGAACCAATTTGAAACAGATAATCTGATCTGAAAATCTGAACAGCTCCTGATAACCTGATCTGTTTTACAGATCAGCTGCCTGACAACCTGATCTGAAAACTAGATCAACTCCTGATAAGCTGATCTGAAAACCAGACCAGCTCCTGATAAGCTGATCTGAAAACCAGATCAGGTCCTGATAAGCTGATCTGAAAACCAGATCAGGTCCTGATAAGCTGATCTGAAAACCAGACCAGGTCCTGAAAAGCTGATCTGAAAACCAGACCAGGTCCTGAAAAGCTGATCTGAAAACCAGACCAGGTCCTGAAAAGCTGATTTGAAAACCAGACCAGGTCCTGAAAAGCTGATCTGAAAACCAGACCAGGTCCTGATAAGCTGATCTAATAGCTGATACCTGATCTAATAGCTGATACCTTTTATTTATTAAACATGGATGAAAAAATTTTAAAACAGTTGGTGTTGACAAGAAATGTCATGAAGAAAAAGCTTCGTAGTATAAAAACTGGTGAAATAGATACACGTGAACAACTAAGAGATACATTTAAACCTATAACAGAACCACTCAAAGAATTCATAAATAGTTCTAAAAAAAAAAAAAAAAAAAATTAAAAGAATTCCCAAGAATGAAGAAAATAAAATAAAGACAGAAGTTGAAAATAATACAAGTTTAAAGCAAGCCTGAAAACCCATCAGTCAAGATAGAGACAAGTACACCAAAGAACCTAGCATAAGGAACAATATTTGATAATACCATCTTATTTAATGATGTTAATACTGAAAATGGTGATGACGATAATGAAGGTGATTTTCACTCACAGACTTCCAATTCCGAAGACACTTATATTGACTTATTAGTCTTGGAAGTATGAAATGAATTAGATACAAACTATGGCTCACCTAAAGATTTCAGTAATGAATGGAAATTTGGTGATAGAAATCTAAAACTGTATGAAGATAAAATACAATTTGATGGTCAAATATGGGGTTTAAAAGTGAGTTTATTTTCTTTAATGATTGAGAAAACGTGAAAATACTATGACAAATTTTAATTTGAAAACTTAATAAAATATATAATATCTACTAATGCATGCATACATATTCATCATCGTTCACTGACGGAGAACAATGTTATCAGTAAATTGTTTCTAGAAACTCAAATCGACAAACTAAAGGATGAATTACTAATAAAGCTTAAGGCATTAATATAATTCAAGGATATATTCAAATGCAAATTGTTGGAGTGGAGTGTGAAATAAAATTAAAGATAGAAGATAGGTATAAAATTGAAAAAGACATTCTAAAAATTAAATCATCTTTTGACAAACAAATTGAACAGCTGAGCGATAAAATTTATAGATTGGAAAATTAACTACATTTTAGTATAAATAGCTGAAAATGTATCAAGTAGATCACAACACTCTCCAAAAAACTGTAAAACAACTCAATGTCCTTAAAAAGAAATTTAGTAAACGTAATCCATAATAAATTTATAAAATTGTTTGTGTATTGTAGTGATGTAATGAATGGAATAGATGATCTTTTATGGAGCTGATTTAGGTGAACTGGGTAGCTATTCTAGAGAAAATAGAAATTATTGATTTTTTGCTGGCTGTAACTGACACATTCTCAAAATTTATATTGTTAGTATCGTTGAATATAAAAGCTGCACTCGAAAAAAACCAAGGCAATGGAAAATATTTTTGAAATGGTACGAGTACCAAAAAACTTACAAATAGATGATGGTAAAGAATTTCTTAATAAACACTGTAAAATTCATGCATAAATAGAGGATTAAAAATTTCATAATATGAAAGCATCAATAGTAGAATAAATTAATAGATCATTAAAAGGAATTATGTGTTAAGAATTTAGCTATAATGGTTCATATAAGTGGATTGATATACACAAAGATTTACTTAATGCCTACAATAGAAAAGTTCACCACATCATTAAAATATTTACGATTAAAGTTAACTCAACGAATGAGAAAAAGGTGCAAAATATAGTATACACTAATTTGAAGAGGTACAAAATGTTGAAATTCAATGAAAATATAAATAAAATTAAAAAGGATAAATCTAATTTGTATTGGTTTTTTGAAGGATTGATTAGGAATTTTAGGTCTCAGGGAAGATAAATAGCTTAATATACTAGAATTCTCTAAACTTGATGGTCTGTATGAAATATTGTGAAAACTTAAGAGTTCAAAATATTCAGCAACACATCATATTATCATTTTTTATAGTAAAAGGTGTACATTTTCCATTTCGAAAGCTCTAGCACACAAAATTTTAAATTGTGAATATGAGGTTATTATAATAGATATTCACTCTGTTCATTTCTAGATAAACTAAGAAAATTGGGCTTTGATATCCAATCTTTAAGAATGTACATGTGTATGAATGGGTATCAAACAAACTTACTAAATAAATACAGACTTCAACTAGAATCATGCTGAAGCATGCATAAATTGTAAAATGGAATGTAAACAGATCTTACTTTATATCTGTTTCTGTATGAATATGAAATAAATTTACCGAAAAAATATTGGAAGCATGCCGAAGCATGTATGATTTAAAAAAATTCCTGACATCATACTTTTATAAGTACAGAAATTTTAAGAGTTTGTGGCAAATGAAATACATACATACTTATGTATCTACTTTGTTAAAAATTCAAAAGAGTGAATTCGTAATTCTAATTGTATAGATTTTTAATTGAAACACCACTAAATGTCGAACTCTCGCGTCACTATCGATAGAAGCATGCTAAAGCATGCATGCTAGCAAAATACTAAACTTGTTAGAATGTGATGAGAAAGCTATTTTCTAATCATTAATTTGTAGACAGCAATTGTATCTGGGTCAACTCAACTCATGAATATATTGTATACAGGTATGATTGATGGTGATGAGGACCTTTTCTAAGTGAGAAATTATTAGATCTGAATGCTATACAACGCAGCCTACGTTAACCACAATAACGTCAAGGGGTCAAACACCAAATCTTATATAGAAACACTTGAAGTAAAAATTCTCCTAAACATAGATATTCCAATGTTTCTAACACTTTATGAAAACACTGACGGTGAAATGATGATGGAGGTAAATGTGTTATTTTAGATCGATTTTCTAGAATAGTTGATTATTAAAGATGTATTTCTTTGTATATGAACTAATTTTTACGTACATACATATATTTACCTATATGTATGTATATATTAATACTTTTAAAATTATATAAATATTTTCTATTTCAAGTAGTAAAATCTGAAAAAATAGTAGTGACACATTAGAAGAAAAAATTAATAAAATAAAAAGAGAGACTGACTGATCAACTGATACGTACACTCTGTCTGACAGGTACAAAAAGCTCACTTAAATATATTAGAAATATATACGCAATACGCTAAACTTTAATAAAATTAGAAAAAAAAACACTTCATCTAGAACATCAAATAAAAGCTATAGGGACCCGTCATAAAATAAACATATACTCGTACATTATTAATGTACTTAAACATATTATCAGTATGAAGTAACACAATTTGAAGAATAAAAAGTTTAAAATTAATTATCCCTAACGCTGACAAAGAGGAGTCAGAAATGTTGACATATAAAGTCATATTGTATACTAGAGGACCAGTTGAGAGGTTAGACCTAAATTGTAAGAAAACGACTTCGTTTTCTGTTGTTCGCTATTCAAGAAGAAAATAAGATTATTCATTATGAATTAACTAATTTAAAAGTACATTTAAGTTCAGTCTCATATCCATATGATGATAATCCTAACATAAAATTTAAAAATAAACGTAATGCAATTCTATATAGTTATTACATGTATCTAAGATTCCAGCAAAGGTAGTATATGAAAGAATCTCATGCGTTTCTACCTGTACCAGAGTTTAAGATAAAAAAGCTCCTTTTATTCAATATCGGGCTAATTGAATAAAATTTTAATTTGAAATAGTAAGCAACGAAATCAGCTTACTGTATTCTTATTCATGATCATATACTAGAATATATATACCTATCAAAGGTCAAATTCGAAAAGTCTTATAAATTGAGTAATATGGAAAACAACATAATTTTTATATACGTACAAGGTTTCAAAAGTAATTCAAATGATTTCATCGCAAAAGAAGTAGCGATTGTTTTCAACAATTACGAATATAATAATTTCATTATAAAACTCTATAATCAATAAAAAATAAAAAAAAGAAGCAAGCTGGCTAACAAAAAACTATCATTACATAAGCTGGACTGCTGGATCAGTTTCATTAAAAAATGTTTATAAATGTATAAAAGGCAATGCAAGATATTCCAAAATAAATGTAAAAGGTGATGAAAAAAGCCTACGGCTGGAAAAAATTTTGTATCAAAATATTTCTAAGAATGAAGATAAGCTGCATCAACTTTAAACAAATGTAAATTAAATATAGGAAATATTTCTATTATAGTTACTATTATTCTAAAGTATGTATCTTAAGGAATTTAGTTTTACTTAAAACAGCAAATCCTCACAAACTTTGAATTAAATACAGATAAAAATTAAATCAACGTTTTTTAATTTCAAATAAAAAAAAAAAAAAACTATGAAGATATTTGACATCTATATATAAAAGACCAGGCGAATATTTAGAACAACAACAAAAACAAAAAAATGTATTCAAACACGGAGGCAAACACTTATTTGTATGTACATACATATGTACATACATACATAAAATCAATTTGTAGATATGTATGTACACATAATATCAAATTTCTTATCAATACTCAAATATTTATTAGATCTTGACAATCACACTTACATATCTACATCATAAAAATATATGAATAACGCAAACCATTCAGTCAGAGCACATGCCCAAGCTAAACGACCTTATTATGCACAGAGAAACTATAAATTCCCATGATCGTATGAAAAGAAGTTCAGGGAAAGAAGCCGGACGTAGTTAAATAAACAAAATCTGTAATATAAACAAATTTCTCGTAGGCAGACTTTAAAGCTGGACAATTTTAAGCATGACAAAATACCCAGCAACCTTGAGTATGAAAATATACACAATTTTAAACATGACAAAATACCCAGCAACCTTGAGTATGAAAATATACTTATGTATATGTATCAGATATATGAAAATATTTTATAGAACCAAATCTCGATATTGAATACAATTTATTTCTACGTACATAAAACTACTAGCGTGAGAAAATCATACGCACACACACGCACACACACACACACACATATATACCAGATTTCATCTAAGAAAAATTCAAATTATTTCAACAACACACCACCCCTCACAAAACACGGCCAACCTTAAATTCCTACAGATATGCATACAAAAATTCTCACGGTCATTCCTACAAACAACACTGACAACAACACAAATCACGATCAGCCTTAAACTCCTACGAACATGCATACAGATTCCCACGGGTACATATCACTCGTACGACAACACCCTCGCCTATCCTCAAATCACTAATAGCATTAAACTTCTACAAACATATGTACATACACACAGACATATTACTACACCAACCTCACCTACCCTAAATCATGATCAGCCTTAATTTTTTACAGACATACATACATACAGATTCCTACGTATACATATTACAACAACACCCTCACCTCTCCCAAATCACGATCAGCCTTAAGCTCCTACAAACATATAGACATACATACACGCAGTTGATCAACCTCAACTACACCACACCCACTCCCAATAACAGCCTCGCTTAAATTCCTCCGGACAGACACATCCACAAATTCCCATGGATACATGTTACTCGTACAACAACACCCTCACCTACCCCAAATCACTATAAGCCTTAAATTCCTACAGACTTGCAACACCTGCATACACGCAGTCGATCTACCTCAACTACACCCCGCCCCCTCTCAATCACACCATCACACAAATTCCAACAGACAGGTATACACACATACACTCAATCCATCTACCTCAACTACACCACGCTCCCACGGCCAATCACAGCCTCGCACAACAGACAGACGGACGGACAAATCCATAAAGTCCCTCGGTTATGTATTACGACAACAACCCCACCCACCCCAAATCATTATAAGCCTTAAACTCCTGTATTAGCATTAGAAATAACTTTTATGTTTTCCCGTCTGAATTATGAAAAATCATTTTCCCGTCGGCATTTGAAAAAAATAATAATCATGTTTTGCCGTCGGCATTTGAAAAAAATAATATTCATGCATTGCCGTCGGCACTAGGAAAAATATTCATGCATTGCCGTAGGCATTAGGAAAAATATTCATGCATTGCCGTAGGCATTAGGAAAAATTAATTTTCACTATTTCACACCCATTAGTATTAGGAAAAATCATTTCATGATTTTCCCTTTGGTACTAGGAAAAATCGTATTCATGATTTTCCCGTCGGCATAGACATACATACATTACAAAAAAGAAAAACCTCCTACATATGAACCCACTTAACGTATTCCCACAAAAAACAAAATCACCCGTTCACACAATTAATGTAACCCCAAAAAAAAATCACCCGTTCCCACAAGGGTTAATGTAAACAAAACTCCTAATGTAAACAAAAAATTCCTAATGTAAACAAAAAGTTGGACGGACTTATTGACCCACCCTCGTAGGGTATCAAATTTCACAAATTTCCAAGAATTTTGAAATTTTAAAATTTTAATTACCCAAATTTTAAAATTTTGTACTGAAATTCTCAAATTTCAAATTTTAATTACCCAAATTTCACAATTTTAATCGGCGCCAGAATTGGTAGTTCCCTACTACTCTTAAATAACTAAATAATAAAATAAACAAAATAATTATAATAATTAATAAATAAATAATAATAAAATGAATTAATAAATAAATTAGTACTGGAGGAAGAGTTAAATATTAATTTTACATAAATTTTTGTTTTATTATTTGGAAACTCTTTCTCGTTTAAATTTTTTCTTAAAGACCTGTTGTACATATGAGATGACAATAAGTTTTTAGGAAGATAAATTGAAATATTCCGACATATTTAAATAAGAGGATTTCTTTTGGAAAATTTTTGTTAAATCTCTTTGCGAATAGTAAAGGGAAAATAAACATTGTTTAAATGTAAAGTAAGCAAAATAAATATTCCTGTAGGATGTGTGTATGTATGGCCCTATAATAGTCCCTTGTTTAGTTTTTACAGCTGTCAGGGAGACCAGCTTATCAGTAGGCGCACAAAAGAGGTGCCAAAAGATTTAGAGAAGTTAATTAAAAAAATAGGCAAGTTATTGCCGGTTTGCGTTTAGAAATTAAAATCTGATTTATTGAATGCTTAACTCTACTTATATACTATTTTACATTTTATTATTTTTGTGTTTCTTTATGTCTTTACTTTTGCTGACCATCTATAATAATATAATTTTGTAATGAAAACAAAAGTGTGTCATTTAAATTTAATAAAGTAAGCGTTTTGTTAATTATTACAATGAATTGTGTTGCAATGCAATTATATTATGATACAGTGTATTACAGTAAGTGAGGTACACTACAATAATATATGCATATAAAAAAATAATAAATAACAAAACAAAATATATAATAAAATAATCATAATTAATAAATAATATATACAATGAAAACAATAAATAATAAAATAAAATAGTCATGTACCATTTAAATTTCTGTTTGCATAAAGTTTTTTTTATAATTATTTTGTTGTTCCATGTTGAAAAATTTTCTTAAAAGTCTTTGGTACATGGCATTTAGAAAAGAAATTCAGACATTTAAAAGCGTATTTTTTATAAATAATTCTCTTATGTCTTGCTTGTTTTTTTATTCAATAGGTGTTATATATGTGTATTCGATTAAGTATACCAACCACAACGAGGCAAACGTTATTCTACAAATCCAGCGTTCTCCCGGGGCAAATTCAACATGCTAAGAACAACGTGGGTGTACTCTTTAGAAAAGGAGGAGCATACGTAAGGCACTGTGGAGAAAATATGTCCAGGACGCCAGATACAGAAAACAATAAAACGCTTGCATCACCAGCAAAAGTAGACCTACCGGGCCCAACAACCAAATCGCCGCCATATATTACCTCATCAAGCGAACAAGTAGCCACGGGTAAGCTTGTACGAAAATGGGATCTAAAATATGACGGTGAGAAGCACCTGCCAGTAGTCATCATTGGTGAACAGGAACTAGCCTCTTGGTACGATATTGACCTTAACCACATTTTGCGGGTCATATCACAACTCTTCAGGGACAAAGCACTTATATGGTCTTCAATAACCACAGAAAGTGCGCGCCCTTCAGAAGAAAGTTTTGTGTTTTATTTTTCCATACTATTGTGAGCTTGATGACGAGATTCCATAGAATACATGAGGCCTTCAACGATTATTATGATTATGGC
The DNA here is from genome assembly GCA_944452675.1 of Tachina lurida. Classification (NCBI taxonomy): domain Eukaryota; kingdom Metazoa; phylum Arthropoda; class Insecta; order Diptera; family Tachinidae; genus Tachina; species Tachina lurida. The sequence continues at coordinate 70,191,578 of OX101754.1, forward strand.
ACTCCAAGATCGGATGCATCACACTTAACCTAGAGCGGATGAACACCACGTCCGAGTCGAGCACCATCGCATGATAGTCAGTCCCCCCCAAAAGATGAGAGAACTGCATCTCCAAAATCAGAGTGCCGTCCGCATTACCAATGCTAAAGACAACGAAACATATCAAAGCGGGTCCCCGGATCAAGAACAATATAACTTCAGACACGGGAGCCACCCGCAGTTTCGTCACAAAAATTTTGGATAAGAAACTATTCAGTAAGCCACAATATATGCTCGCAGAAATAGAAGTGTTACTAGCCCATGAGTCTGAGTACACCATTTCCAAAGCAGCAAAACTTGAGGTAAATCTGAAGCCATCCGCAGTTTCGTCACACAATTTTGGGTAAGAAAATTATTCTTTGCAATATATGCCTGCAGAAACAGAAGTGTTACTGGCCAATGAGTCTGATAGCACGATTTCCAAAGCAGCACAATTTGAGGTAAACCTGGAGCCACCCGTAGGTTTGTTATACCAGGTGGTAAAACAATTATCCAGTAAGCCGCAAAACATATGTATGCCTGCAGAAATCGAAGTGTTACTAGCCGATGAGTCTGAGAACACCATTTCCAAAACCGGGCAAGCCAAATAAATCACACCAGTGTCATCATGGACTGACAACAAACGTCGTTCTCCAACTCTGTCTATAGCCCCGTGACTACATGCCGCCCATATTCCCCGTACCGTTAGAAGTCTAATACAGTTAAGCTCCACAAGCCTGCAGGTAGAAGGTACGAATCATCAATGGCAAAACAACAATACAACCCCCCAGGAGAAGGAAGGCAATGTGACGACCAAAGTCACTAGTTCGTTTTGGCCCACAACTTCTAAAGAATTGGTTGGTTTATCTTAATTATTTATTATTTAATTCCTAAATTTTATTGAATTACCAGGTTATTTATTTGTTTTATAGTATTACTAGCTGACCCCGGTCCGCGTTGCTGGCCCTAAGCAAACATTAGTGTTGTATATGGCATTGGTGGTACAATATGAAATTTGGATTTTGCCCACGAATAAACTAAATATTGCGCCATCTGCCGGACGAACTTCAAACTACACAGAAACGCTCCTCACGCCCCATAGAGTATAAAGTTTGGTCTAAATCGGTGCAGTAGTTCTTGAGTTACGGTGCAAAATCACAAAAAAAAACTAAATATGGCGCCATCTGTCGGACGAACTTCAAACTACACAGAAACACTCCTCACGCCCCATAGAGCGTGTATATAAAGTTTGGTCTAAATCGGTGCAGTAGTTCTTGAGTTACGGTGCAAAATCACAAAAAAAAACTAAATATGGCGCCATATGTTGGACGAACTTCAAACTACACAGAAACACTCCTCACGCCCCATAGAGCGTATATATAAAGTTTGGTCCCAACCGGTGCAGTAGTTCTTGAGTTACGGTGCAAAGTCACAAAAAAAACTAAATATGGCGCCATCTGTCGGACGAACTTCAAACTACACAGAAACACTACTCACGCCCTATAGAGTATGTATATGAAGTTTGGTCAAAATCGGTTCAGTAGTTCTTGAGTTACGGTGCAAAAACACAAAAAAACTAAAAATTGCGCCATCTGTCGGACGAATCACTATTTCTGAAAGGGCCGTAGCATTTACTGGGGTAGAATATATATATAAACACGCACAGGTCTTTTACGAATATTTTGCGCGGTGGAAGACGAAAATCTGTTGGGGCATTGAAGAGTTTACCCATAACAAATAAACGTACTTTTGTATTATATATAATAAGATATTACTTGTACACTTATGAAAGGTATATTTATAGTATTGTGGTAATAAAACGCGTTATTTTATTACTAAACTATTACAAAAGAATTACGATTTATTTATTATATTAACAAACAATTTAAAAGTATTTTAAATAATTTCTTCAGCTGAAGCAGCGAACACAACTCGTGGAGTTAACTTCTGTTTTCTTCTGTCAGTCTTTTGGCAAGAGTTGCCAGATTCCAGGTTTCTAATTGTCGGCAAGCTTGGAGCTGCCACATCCACTCCCCTTCCAGTGACTAACTCGGAAGCTGTTGGGCACGATACTTCTCTACCAGTGGTGTTAACGAACGTGTTATCAGTAGAAGTTCCAGGACTTGTCGAGATGTTGGGTTGTTGTGATGTGCTGCTTTGACAGGTTGATGTTAAATTTTCTCGTTACGAAAAAGGTTGTTGTGTATCGCGGGTAATAAAAGCTGGTTTTAGTCTATCAACGCTGACATTGACGTCTTTACCCTTGATTTTTATTATGTATAAACGATCGGATAAACGTTGAACAACTTCGTGTGGACCAGTGTAGGGTGCTTCAAGTGGCTGTCTAACTGCATCAGTGCGAAGAAAAACGTGCATACATTCATTGAGATTTTTAAAGATGAACATTTTAGTTTTGTTGTGATGAGTTGTAGGAGTTGGTCGAAGTAGATTTAAATGATGACGAAGTTTTTTTAAAAAAATATGTGATTCAGTACTGTTGTTGGAACTGTCAAAGAATTCATTAGGTAGACGTAATGAGCTACCATACAATAGATCTGATGGGGAAGCATGTAAATCTTCTTTGAAAGTAGTTCTGAGGCCAGTAGTACTGTAGGAAGTATATCAATCCATGACGTATTTGGATGACACATAAGAGCTGCCTTAAAAGTCCTGTGCCATCTTTCGATCATGCCATTGGACTGCGGATGATAAGCGGTCGTTCGGGAGCGTTTTGATCCAATTAAATTTGCGAGTGCTTTAAATAGTGCGGACTCAAATTGAGCACCTTGATCTGTTGTTATAGTTTTCGGGCAACCGAACCTAGATACCCAGTGAGACCAAAAGGCTGTTGCGATTGTTTGAGCTGTTATGTCCTTGAGTGGGACAGATTCTGGCAGATTCTCGAAAATCTATCGATCATGGTCAAACAGTATCTAAAGCCTTGCACTAGTGGCATTATTACGATGTCCACATGAACATGGTCGAAGCGATTGTCCGGTACATCTATGTTGTTAGGAACTAATCGATTGTGTCTGGTCACTTTGGCTCTTTGGCAAAATAAACAATTACGAGACCAATTGGTAACTTGTTTTTTAATTCCAGGCCATATGTATTTTTTTCGGATTTGCTGAAGCGTTGCTTTTCCACTCGGATGTGACAGGTTGTGTATTGATTGGAAAATTTGTTGACGCAACTTTTCAGGAACGTACGGGCGGACGTAGCCAGTTGAAGTGTCGCAATAAATAGTTGAATTATCAAATTTGATGATTTGTAGTTTTAACGAGTTGTTACCATTTAGTAAGGTTTTCAATTCGGCATCTGTTTCCTGTGATGATTGTAACTCTTCATTCGGAATTATTGTTGGCATAGAAATTGCGTTCAAACGTGACAGTGCATCAGCAACTGTATTTTCCGAACCAGACAAGTGAATTATTTCTGTAGTGAATTGTGCAATGAAGTCCAGATGACGCAATTGTCTAGGAGACGCCTTTTCAGGTTTTTGTGCAAATGCATAAATCAGCGGCTTGTGGTCAGTCTTAATGACAAAATGACGAGCCTCTAATATATGGCGAAAATATTTAATTGAATCGTAAATTGCCAGTAATTCTCTGTCATACGTGCTGTAATTGCATTCTGCCTTTGATAATTTCCTGGAGAAAAATCCTAGTGGCTTCCACGTTCCATCCAAATTTTGCTCAAGTACAGATCCTATGGCAAAATCAGATGCGTCAGTTGTGAGTGCAATTTGCGAAATTGGAGCCGGATGTGCTAGCAATGCGGCTTCACTAATACTTTTTCTACATGCGTCAAAAACATTTTCTGTCTCGGTTGTCCACGGTATTTTCCTCTTGTCGTTCTTTTTCGAATTAGAGAGGAAATTGTTGAGTGGAGCCTGCAAACGTGCTGCGTGAGGTATGCAACGTCGATAATAGTTGATAATGCCAAGAAATCGGCGAAGTTCGCAAATTGTTTCTGGTTTTTTATAATTTTCAATGACAGTGACACGATCTTTAGGGGGTCGACAACCACTACTATCGATCGTATAGCCAAGAAATTTAACTTCCATTAAACCGAAATTACATTTTTGTACGTTAATCGTCAAGCCATACTGACGCAGGCGGTCAAAAACTAGACGTAGGTGACGATGGTGCTCTTCCAAAGATTCCGACATAACAATAATATCGTCGATGTAGCAATAAACGAAGTCAAGACCTCTGAGAACAGAGTCCATAAATCTCTGAAACGTCTGCGTGGCATTTCGAAGGCCAAAAGGCATGTATAAAAATTCTATTAAAGCAGATGGTGTGCACAATGCAGTCTTTGGAATGTCTTCGGTGGCCATAGGTATTTGGTAATATGCCCTAATAAGGTCTATAGTGGAAAAAATAGACTTACCGTGTAATTTCTCAGCGAAATCGTTGATATTAGCTATTGGATATCGATCCGGCACCGTATGAGCGTTCAATTTCCTGTAGTCTCCGCAGGCGCGCCAGCCACCGGATTTTTTTGCTACCATGTGTATAGGGCAGGCCCACTGGCTCTTAGAAAGGCGACAAATACCTTGGTCCAGTAAAAAATCTATTTCAGCCTTTGCCGCTGCCAGCTTATCTCCAGACAATCTTCTAGGGCAATCCGCTACAGGTTTACCGGTAGTTTCGATGTGATGTATAACAGAAGTATCTTCTGTCCGTTTTCGGGTTAATGTTGTTTTAGTAATAGAAACGTACTCTTGAAGTAATGCTGAAAATCGAGTATTTTCTGAAATAGTTGAAATGCAAAAATCTTTGGTTTTACGGATTTTGCCGTTATTAGAAAGCCGGGTTGTATTATCTATGAGACGTCCATTCTTGAGATCAATTAAAAGGTTATAATGTACTAAAAAGTCAGCGCCAATTATGGGCGATTGAACGTCAGCAATAACGAATAACCATTTAAATTCACGACGTAACCCTAGCTCGAGCTTAAAAACACAATGACCATACGTTGAGATTTCACTATAGTTGGCTGCCAACAGTTTAACACTCGACGGAAAAAGTTTTGTCTTTATCAATGATGGTGGTACTACGGAGACCACCGACCCAGAATCAATTAAAAAATAGGTCTTTGTTTCTTTGTCAAAAATATGTAAACGTTTTTCCAAAATTATTTCATTATTATTACTGGCATTGTCGCCAATCGCGTTGACTGACGACAGCCTAATTAGTTTTCCGACTGGTTGTTGTAGTGCCGACAATTTGGCTTATAATGTTTGGCATTATTTCCAAACTTTTGGTGATACCAACAAAGTTCAGACTCTGACAAATTCTGTCTTTGATGTGAACGACTGCGAGATTTAGAACGGCTACGGCGGTAGTTAGGCTGCTCTGATTGTATTTTGTCAATTTTATCTGACAATAATTTTATTGCCTGTGTAAGTTCGGTCATTGATGGGTTAATAGCATCCACTGAAAATTGCGTTTCGCTACGTGTAATGTTTTGTGATATAGAGCTTACCATGTTCGTATTTGCATCTACCATTTTATCCGCTGTTCGAGCAAGTTTGTCCAAATCATCTTCTTCCCATATACTTAAAAGCGGTCGAATTGATTCCGGCATCTGACTAAGAAAAAGTGTGCGAATGATTGCTTCATTACCTATGCCAGGCGATATCCGCTTCATGTGTGCTAAAACTTCAGATGGTTTCATACCAATAGTTTCACCACCTTGTAGTAACCGGCGTAGTTTAGATTCAGCCGGCTCAGCAAATTTAGAAATTAATCTTTCTTTTAACGCACTGAATTTTTCACTGGCTGGGGGATTTGTTATTAAATCCTCCACAGACAAAAGCACATCGTCTTCAAGACGAATTGAGACAAAATCAAATTTATCGTTGTCCGATGTAACTTCACAAAACGTAAACGACCTCTCCACCTGAGCAAACCATAATTGTGGATTATTCTTGTTGAATTTGGGAATATGTATTTTCTGAAGGTTAGATCTCGTGACGCCATTTAGCTGGCCACGTTGTTCCCGCAATGAATTTACTTCTCGTTGAAGTCCCTCCATTTGGGCAATAATATTATCCATCTCGGCCATCGAGTTAGTTGTTTCAAATGAATTTTCTTCGTCACTGCTCGTAGAGTTTTTGCTTTGTGTTTCAGTTGTATTGCTTCTCAGGTTATACTTAGAAGTCATAAGCAAACTTGTTCATGCATGCGCAAAAAAAAATGCTCCCATACGCCGACAAAATCGTTGAAATTTAAAAATCGAAGCGACTGCGCTGCTCAACAGAAGAAAAAACTCTTTGGAAGATAAAATTTCTGTCGTCTGCAATTTTTCGCGTTCAAACTCGGGGTCACCAATATAGTATTGTGGTAATAAAACGCGTTATTTTATTACTAAACTATTACAAAAGAATTACGATTTATTTATTATATTAACAAACAATTTAAAAGTATTTTAAATAAGAATTTCTTCAGCTGAAGCAGCGAACACAACTCGTGGAGTTAACTTCTGTTTTCTTCCACAGATATAACCAGATATGGCAGCACTGACGTATGTCAAACGCCCATATCAGATTTTAATTAACCCCATTTTTCGAAGAGTTAAACTCTAGGTGGCATCCTGAAAAACAATGCGATAGAAGAAAAAACTATACATTACCAAGAATTTTGCCAAAAAAAATGTAAACAAACAAAATGCAAAGAAAATTTTTCATTTTTATTTAAAAAAATTTAATACATAAAATTTCAATATTAAATGGAATTTTTTTAAGTTAAAATACTTCCCAACGTGTTGGCTGATCATCAAAATGGTAAGTATAAGCTGAAAAACAAGAAATAATGTTCGATTAAGTCTATATTGGATAAAGCGTTTGTTGACTTACAGGCAGAAGCAGATGTATGTTCCCAAATTTTATTTTTGCTAGAAATCCTGCCGCCGGGTACAATTTTTATGAAGGTACGTATTCCTTAACATGCAAAAACCTGAAATTTAATAACAAATGTTATTTAATAGAATCATTGTGTTCATTTTGTTTACGTACCATGCAACACCACAAACGTGTCAATCAAAACTGGACATCTTAACGAATGTGGAAGTTGGTGCCTTTGGCCTTTGGGAAAAAAAACGAGATGAACCTATAGCTCCAAGGTGCAAAGGAATGTTAATCATCGGTAAGTATCAAACATCTGAAAAGATAAATATCAAAATATTTAATTATTTTATACCTACATAGGTAAAAACTGTGCAAAAAATAACGAAGGAGAGGAAAATGGTTCTGTCCTATTTGTATTTGTAACTACTATTTGTATTAAAATTATATTTATTTATATTTAAAATGTATTCCAAGTACATTAAATATTATCATAGAAAAATTTGTGTGGTGCCCGTGTATTTTGTCAGTAAGTTGCCTTTGTTTCGTACGGTACTGTATATCTGCCGGCCAGACAATTATGTTGATGTGTATTTAGAAATACTGATTAAGGGAGTTTTTCTACTTTCCAAAAAACAAGCAGAATGGAATATTAAAAAACCACACACAGTATACAAAAATACAAATCACATAATTTACTTATGTATGTACATACATATGTACGTAGAAATGATGAGACTACATACGTATGTATCTATGTACATACATTGTTGTGTTTCTGCCGGCCAAACAATTATGTTTATTTGTTAAATATTTCACAAACACTTACCTTCTTGGATTTTTCAGGAACTGGTAAGATCCGCCACATTTGGTAAATCTATTGTTCATTCACTTGAGCTAAAATAAATATATATTTTACTTTTAAAATTAAGTGTTACAAAAAAGTGTTAGCAAAAACAAAAAACACATAATTATTCATTAACTTATATACATATGTATATACTTATGTGTCTGCCGGGCAGACTATTATGCGAATGTGTGATTGGAAATGCTGTTAAAGGTTTTGTTTTCTTTATTTCCATACATACAAATGCGAAAACTTATAAGTGTCGAAGTTTGTTGGTATGATAGGAAGAAAACCTAGCCACACACATTTGAAAAAACACACAACACAATTATGGTTCTGCCGGCCACACCAATATTAGGTGCCAAATACTGTTTAACATAAATCTGTTCCAAACAGTATCCGGCACTCATTAAATAAATGTTTTCATGTTTTGCCACACTCAGAATATCACAAACACTTATCTTGTATGGTTCATCGGGAATCTATAGAGCTTCTCCAAATCTTGGCAGCCTATTATGGACTTACGGCTCCCCTATTATGGACTTACGGCTCCTGCAACAAGTAATTTAAATTTATGTTTGATAATTGTTATCTACAAAATAAGTACTTTTTTGTTATTTTTTATGTGTTTTCGGCCGGGGAGAGATGACAAAAATTTATTAAATTTAGTGTTTTATTAAAGTAAATTTAAGATTTTAAAAGTGCTGTTGAATTTATGTTTTGAATGTTATGATAAAGTTAGGATTTTTGGAATTATTGTGAAAATTAAACACTATTTAATTAAAAAATTTTATATTTTTAAATAAAACTATTTGTAACTCTGTTGAAAATTAAGTGTTATGTGTTATTAATAAATCAGGAATTTAAATTTATAAAAATCAATTGTTTTAATACATATATGTTAGTACTCACTCTCGCAATTTTTTTACAATTTCTGGATTGGTAAAAATTATGGAACAATGCATATCTTGTTACGGCCAACTCAGTTCTTTCTCTTAGTTCTTTGTTTGGTTGTATTTACTGCCACTAAATCGCGGTTCTACTACCATAGTTTTGGGATTCTCTTTATACCGGCCAGCTCGTCCAAACTCGATTGAAGTCTTTTTGAATATTCGGTTGCAATCTAATAGCACCTAACAATTGAGGAAGCACAAACAAAGACCTCTGAAACTTCTTCTTCTAAAAAATATAATAAAATTTAAATCGTTAATATAAATCTACATATCGATGGTCACAAGTAGAAAGGCCTTCGTTACAAAAATTTATTTCAATATTTTAAAAAATAACAATTTTACAAACAGTTGAACAAAGCAGTTGCACTGTCTTGTTACTGTTCCTGTAAAGTTACAGTTATATGCGTTAGGGCATTTTTATTGTGACCATCGATATGTGTCCTTAATTATGAAAGTGCTCTTAGTCATACATATCGTCGGTGTTTTATCTAACTGACATATCTAACATTTTTAAAATTTTGCAGGATACCAACTTTTATGATTGTTTTCTACATGTATTCTTATGGAAGCGTATGAAATATTTAATTATCAATAAACTCTTTGATATATCGCTATAATTCCAAAGGCCAACAGGCTTAAAAGTACTCATTAGTCCTTATATTAAATATTAAAATGCATTTCTCAATGTTATTTGTGCTGCTTGATTTATCAAGAATGGGGAAGAGTAGGTATTGCTGAACTTTCTTATATTTAAACAATTAAGAATCTAAAAACATTAGATAAGCGGCTGTTACTTATTTAAAAGTGTAATAAAAATATATTTCTAGTTTGCTGATGGATAGGTCGGCATAATAATTACGTATTGAGCAGTTTTGGGTACCACCACGAAAAACGTCCGCAGCTTATCATAGCTAAATGCATTTCAAATAATCCAAAAGCTCGTTTTCTGTTCCTACTGAGGTTATAATATCTCGAAATTTTAGTGTGCATTATGGTACAACTCGAAACCGTGCCAGAGAAGCCAATTGAAAAAGTTACATACTAAGAAAATACTATAGTTGACCAAGAGATAGATATTTAAAAAAAAAATACAGGTAAATCTTGTATTTAGTTCATACAATTTTATGTATTAATTTTATGGATTAATTTGGTGCTTTTGTTATGTACAGTTTCATATCAAAGTCTGGACTATTTTCGATAACTTTCGAAACCCCAGTTTTTTAAAGAAATATTTTATTCAATACGATACATAGGGCATATAAATACAAATAAATTATGCTTAAGAGTTTTTGTTGCTTATGATGTATATTCTGAAATAATCGTCTCCGTTTATTTTTGCGGAGTTTGCTGTTTTTGTTTTGCACAGTACTGTATGTACATATCTAATCCATATCTATGATGCAATTAACATAGTAAACAAAAATTAAAAATTTAAAAAACGCAAAATATATCCAGAAAAGTTATAATATCCTTTAAACGGTTGGACTGATCAAGTCACCTTTTAAAAAGAAAAAAAGTAAATCAAAATCGTTCCATCCGTTTGGTAAGTATTTGAACTAGAGATGGGCGCGTGTCGTGTTTTTTTCGTGACACGAACACGCACGACTCAACACGTAGTGTTCGTGTCAGAAAATCTGATTTCGTCCGTGTTGTGTGGTTTCGTGTTGGGAAAATTTGTTGGCGTGCGTGTTTGGTACGTGTTGAACATCATGGTTTTCATGTTCGTGCGAGTCGTGTTGGAAAAATTCCACACGCCCATCGCTATGTGAACTCGTGCAGACACACAGACACTGCAAACTTATATCACCCCTGCAGGAAATCGAATTAGTGTCCAACTGGTATTTTACTAGTACAGAAACCACCACCACTAGTTCCCAACAGTAAACTTTCAATAACATCTTAATGCTCAAATAGGCATTGAGTGAGTTTAGAAAATTACTACTGCCATTGGTACAAGTTTAGTACTAGTTAATTACAAGTTCTTTTGCAAAGAAAAATTCTACAAAATTTGTGGTTTTATTCCTTTGTTACCCAGTGACAACTGCTAGTTACAATTCGCAATTATTTATCCAAATTAGATAACTAGATATTTTCGTTTTGGGTTTTCATACAAATTCTACTTATTTGGAAATAATTTTTTGCTTTCCAAATGGAATCTGTTTTAAAATAATGTTAATTTATATTTATAGTTTAGTTAACTAATTTAATTTGTACTGATAGTAACTATTTTTCATTTTTCTCATTTCATAAATGTATTCAACTAAAAAATTAATATTTGAAAGATAAAAAAAATTTGATACCCATATTGCCTATATTAAAAAACAAATAAAATATAGCGCGATTTTCGCGTTTTATGCAAATAATTACAAAAAAAATTAACTGAGATTATTTTAAAACAGATTCAATTTCAAAACATTATTTTTAAATACGTTAAATTTGTATGAAAACCCGAAACGAAAATATGTATTTAGTTAAATATCTCAATTAGTAGCTCGCAAGTGGTCAAGTTTTATATAGCATTGGATGCTTCTTAAAAAACTCTTTTCGATGATATCAAATTTTATTTATGTTGTCTTGGAGCAAAGTATAAAAAAATTCGAAATACTGAAAAAACACCTTTTTTAATAATGGTCCAGCTCGCGGATGGTCAATGCTAGAACCAAAATATTGTGGAAATCATTATAAAACATATCAAGCTTTATTTTCAGAGGGGTAACAAAATCACTTTTTTCACTTCCATACAAGTTGAGTCGCTCTAATGTACATATGTGTAACGAAACTATTGTACAGTTTCGGTTCCTTATTAAAGTTATATATGTGAATAAAGGTTCTGCCTGGGCTATTTTGTGCATAGAAATTGGAAGAAATATTTCCATAATACATGTTTGGGAACAAATATACTTTAGGTCCTCCTCGCATAAATAAATAAAAACTATCCTATCCGATAAATAAAAATAAAAAATTAAATGAAAAAATTGGCGGCAAGCCTTCGTTCCTGAGTTATGGGGCTTTAAAGTTTTCATATAGAAGTGTGATTTAGCATTGTACCTATTTCTGTATGTAAAGGGCCAATATTGGTATCAATTAACAGAAAGAATATTTAGTAAGTACCGCCGTGTTGGGAAAACCCATGGTGGAGAAAATCCTTAAGCCCACAATAAATTATTAAAGATCATCTCAAAAGTTTTTAAATGATACCAATAATGAATGTATTGGATGAAAAATACAACAAAGAATCACAATTGTATACTGGAACTTTGAATGCCTATAACTCGGGAACAAAGGCTTGCCGCCAATTTTTTCATTTAATTTTTTATTTTTATTTTTCAATTTTGTATCGGATAGGATAGTTTTTATTTATTTATGCGAGGAGGACCTAAAGTATATATATGCCGTGATCTTGTGAACACTGTTTAAGGGTTGGTTTCCTCGATTTACATACATACAAAGATAATGAGCTTAATTAATTTCAAATATAACAAAATTTGAATGTATGTTAAAAAAAGGAAACCCCACTTTCAGTGTTAGCAAAAACACATAATTAACTTATGTATGTATGTACATACATACGTGTTTGTGTGTCTGCCGGGCAGACCCTTATGTAGATGTGGAATTGTAAACACTTAAAGGGTTCGTTTTCTTTATTTCCATACAGACAAATATTAGCATATTTATTAATTTCAAATATAATGAAATTCATCTGTATATTATAAAGAAAACCAACTTACAGTATTAGCAAAAACACAAAACACATTACCAACTTATGGATGTACATACATACATATATATTTGTGTGCCTGCCGGCCAGACCATTATGTGGATGTGTGTTAAGAAAGACTGTTGAAGGTTTTGTTTCCTTTATTTCCATACAGACAAATATGAGCACTTGGAAATTTCAAATATGTATAAGTCTGTATGTTAAAAGAAAACCTAACAACACACAGTATTCGATAAACACACAAAACACTATTGCAAACAACACACTTCTGGGTCTGCCGGCCACACCTTCATTGAGTGCCAATACTGTTTATCAAATAAAAGTATGTTCCAAATTCCAAACAGTATCTGGCACTCATTGAATAAATATTTTCTCACTTATAAATTCAAATACTAACCTTTCGGGATTCTTCGGGAACCTATGGAGCTTCTCCACATCTTGGCAGCCCTTTATGCACTTTCGACTCCTGCAAAGAGTAATGGGAAATATTATTTATTAAATTAAATATATAAAATAAGTACTTACATGTTTATTTTCCTTATAATTTGCTTAATACAGGATCTGGAAAAGAAATTTATAATTAATAAAAGTTAAAAAAATATAAACAAAACAACTTACCTCTTTGAAAAACTGCAATACAATGGCCACAACAATGGCTGCTGCCATAAAATTTGGGGTGGAATGCAGGATTGCATTCATGAAAAGGCGCGAATTTATGCATTTTTTCCATAAATTTGCGCCTTTTCATCATTTTTTTAGGAAAAACTTCAATTGAAAATAAAATTATTTCAATTGACGTTTAACCTGTTGAAATGACAAAGAAAGACATATGCAAAACAATATCATTCTGTCCTTTAATTAATATGGGGTTAAATGATATTGCCACTTGGGATGCCAATCGTCAATTTTTCGGAAAAATTACGTGGCAGTGTTTTCCCGTGTCCAATCTGCCTAACCTGTGTTTTCTTCTGTCAGTCTTTTGGCAAGAGTTGCCAGATTCGAGGTTTCTAATTGTCGGCAAGCTTGGAGCTGCCACATATTATTATACATAATTGTAGGAAACTAAATACGAACTTTATTTTAAATTTTTGTTTAAAATTAACGGAAATGTTAGAACAACATACGGGTGTACTACACAACTATATAACGCTGAATGAACAACCATGCATAATGTACGTGCGATCATATGGTATGGTAAAACATGTATATATTTAATACAATCGTTTGTGTGGTTGTGTACCTATGTGTGTTGTCTGGCACAAGTATAAAAAGGCGAGCCATCGTTGTATGGATGATTAGTGTGCAGCGATGCCAACTTAGCTATTTTGGAGCTAGATTTAGCTCTTTTTGATTGCTTATAACTCGAAATTTTTCCCTTTAGCTCTTTTTTTAAAACACAACTCTTTTCAATTGTAAAAACGGCACGTTTAGCACTTTTCGCATCTTATAGTAAAATTTTCTCGTTTTTACCGTATTGTTTCGTCTTTGAGGCATTTACATTTTTGGTAAATATGTTTTTTGAAAATACAGATACTTTTTTATTTAGTGTGTTCGTTTCTGAATAATTAGAACATTTTTGACAAATTATTGAAATGGATTTTTACTGAAAAAATATAGGAAAGCTTAGGAATCAAATTCCTCGTTTAAAAAATGGTTTAAACCAACAAAAGATTTCATCTAAAGCTTTGTGCAAATGTTGCAATTCAACTATAACATCAAAATATTTTGATTTAGTACGCCGTTCGAAAGCATAAAAAATGTATGGCTCCATTTAACGATATTGTGCTATCCTAGCCATATATATCATTTTCACAAACGCAAATTCCGCAAGCGAATCTTGCATTATATGCTGCAGTAGATCACCGTTTTTAGCAATGGATCTTTTATTATTTCTTACTAATATTTTTATTAATGTTAAAAAATCTTTAAGTACAAATTGAATAATAAATACATTCATAGATTTAAAACGGAAAAATCTAAAATTTTTAGATATAGCTCTTTTTGACTACTCCGTTGGCTCGTTTTGCCTCTGAATTGTTGGAATCACTGTTAGTGTGTTGGCAGCAAGCGCTGGCGAAAGAGGTAATAATAGAGATAGGACACATCTTTATTATTAAATCTTTTTGTTAGTAAATTTGAGGCAACCACTAAGATATTAAGTTTCTCTCTTTTTTTTAGTATTTTTATTTATAAGTGGGAGAGGCTGCCTTTGGGAATTAGGACACTTTTTTCCAAAAGGTGAATCAATACACTTATAAATAAAAATTGAGCATTTTAGATTAATCGGATTTTGTTTCTCTTTTCACGAGTAGAAGATGCCTTTGGAAATTAGGACACTTTTCCCCAAAGGCTAAGCTACCTCGCGATTAATAGAGCTAAACCTAAAAAGAACGTTTTCGGGATTTTTGAGAACAACGTACTCGCTTGTTTTTTTTTCTCTTATCTAAAATTTTATTTTCTTATTTTATATATTTTTATTTTTGTGATATGGCTACGCGATTTAACAGCTATAATTTACTTTCCTTATTTTTTAGTAAATAAAGGAGTATTGTATTGTTAAATGAACCTGGTGTACTTTATTTAATTTTCGTCTAAGTATCCAAGAGAAGGTATGTTACAGTTTCTATTTAATCTACACGACTCTGGACTCCGCTGAGCCTACCCTAGCAACCAGCGAATCCGTGTCCTTACATTTGGCGCCCGAGCAGGGACACATTGTCCTTTAAACAAAGAACCACAAAGGGTAAATACACAGGATTTAAATGGGGTTGATTTGGCTATAAGTTTTCTTGTACCATTTGGGCAGTGTATTTTCCCATTTAAAAGACTAAAAATTAAACAAAATATATTGTATAAAAAAATAATAAATATCTTAAATAGCTAAATAATAAAATAAACAAAATAATTATAATAATTAATAAATAAATAATAATAAAATGAATTAATAAATAAATTAGTACTGGAGGAAGAGTTAAATATTAATTTTACATAAATTTTTGTTTTATTATTTGGAAACTCTTTCTCGTTTAAATTTTTTCTTAAAGACCTGTTGTACATATGAGATGACAATAAGTTTTTAGGAAGATAAATTGAAATATTCCGACATATTTAAATAAGAGGATTTCTTTTGGAAAATTTTTGTTAAATCTCTTTGCGAATAGTAAAGGGAAAATAAACATTGTTTAAATGTAAAGTAAGCAAAATAAATATTCCTGTAGGATGTGTGTATGTATGGCCCTATAATAGTCCCTTGTTTAGTTTTTACAGCTGTCAGGGAGACCAGCTTATCAGTAGGCGCACAAAAGAGGTGCCAAAAGATTTAGAGAAGTTAATTAAAAAAATAGGCAAGTTATTGCCGGTTTGCGTTTAGAAATTAAAATCTGATTTATTGAATGTTTAACTCTACTTATATACTATTTTACATTTTATTATTTTTGTGTTTCTTTATGTCTTTACTTTTGCTGACCATCTATAATAACATAATTTTGTAATGAAAACAAGTGTGTCATTTAAATTTAATAAAGTAAGCGTTTTGTTAATTATTACAATGAATTGTGTTGCAATGCAATTATATTATGATACAGTGTATTACAGTAAGTGAGGTACACTACAATAATATATGCATATAAAAAAATAATAAATAACAAAACAAAATATATAATAAAATAAATAAAATAATCATAATTAATAAATAATATATAAAATGAAAACAATAAATAATAAAAATAAAATAAAATAGTCATGTACCGTTTAAATTTCTGTTTGCATAAAGTTTTTTTTATAATTATTTTGTTGTTCCATGTTGAAAAATTTTCTTAAAAGTCTTTGGTACATGGCATTTAGAAAAGAAATTGAAATATTCAGACATTTAAACGCGTTTTTTTTTTGTATAAATAATTCTCTTATGTCTTGTTTGTTTTTTTATTCAATAGGTGTTATATATGTGTATTCGATTAAGTATACCAACCACAACGAGGCAAACGTTATTCTACAAATCCAGCGTTCTCCCGGGGCAAATTCAACATGCTAAGAACAACGTGGGTGTACTCTTTAGAAAAGGAGGAGCATACGTAAGGCACTGTGGAGAAAATATGTCCAGGACGCCAGATACAGAAAACAATAAAACGCTTGCATCACCAGCAAAAGTAGACCTACCGGGCCCAACAACCAAATCGCCGCCATATAGTACCTCATCAAGCGAACAAGTAGCCACAGGTAAGCTTGTACGAAAATGGGATCTAAAATATGACGGTGAGAAGCACCTGCCAGTAGTCATCATTGGTGAACAGGAACTAACCTCTTGGTACGATATTGACCTTAACCACATTTTGCGGGTCATATCACAACTCTTCAGGGACAAAGCACTTATATGGTCTTCAATAACCACAGAAAGTGCGCGCCCTTCAGAAGAAAGTTTTGTGTTTTATTTTTACATACTATTGTGAGCTTGATGACGAGATTCCATAGAATACATGAGGCCTTCAACGATTATTATGATTATGGCACTCCAAGACCGGATGCATCACACTTAACCTAGAGCGGATGAACACCACGTCCGAGTCGAGCACCATCGCATGATAGTCAGTCCCCCCCCAAAAAAAGAGAGAACTGCATCTCCAAAGTCAGAGTGCCGTCCGTATTACCAATGCTAAAGACAACGAAACATATCAAAGCGGGTCCCCGGATCAAGAACAATATAACTTCAGACACGGGAGCCACCCG
This sequence comes from Tachina lurida, assembly GCA_944452675.1. Classification (NCBI taxonomy): domain Eukaryota; kingdom Metazoa; phylum Arthropoda; class Insecta; order Diptera; family Tachinidae; genus Tachina; species Tachina lurida. The sequence goes on from OX101754.1 coordinate 70,208,689, forward strand.
CAGTTTCGTCACAAAAATTTTGGATAAGAAACTATTCAGTAAGCCACAATATATGCTCGCAGAAATAGAAGTGTTACTAGCCCATGAGTCTGAGTACACCATTTCCAAAGCAGCAAAACTTGAGGTAAATCTGAAGCCATCCGCAGTTTCGTCACACAATTTTGGGTAAGAAAATTATTCTCTGCAATATATGCCTGCAGAAACAGAAGTGTTACTGGCCGATGAGTCTGATAGCACGATTTCCAAAGCAGCACAATTTGAGGTAAACCTGGAGCCACCCGTAGTTTTGTTATACAAGGTGGTAAAACAATTATCCAGTAAGCCGCAAAACATATGTATGCCTGCAGAAATCGAAGTGTTACTAGCCGATGAGTCTGAGAACACCATTTCCAAAACCGGGCAAGCCAAATAAATCACACCAGTGTCATCATGGACTGACAACAAACGTCGTTCTCCAACTCTGTCTATAGCCCCGTGACTACATCCCGCCCATATTCCCCGTACCGTTAGAAGTCTAATACAGTTAAGCTCCACAAGCCTGCAGGTAGAAGGTACGAATCATCCATGGCAAAACAACAATACAACCCCCCAGGAGAAGGAAGGCAATGTGACGACCAAAGTCAATAGTTCGTTTTGGCCCACAACTTCTAAAGAATTGGTTGGTTTATCTTAATTATTTATTATTTAATTCCTAAATTTTATTGAATTACCAGGTTATTTATTTGTTTTATAGTATTACTAGCTGACCCCGGTCCGCGTTGCTGGCCCTAAGCAAACATTAGTGTTGTATATGGCATTGGTGGTACAATATGAAATTTGGATTTTGCCCACGAATAAACTAAATATTGCGCCATCTGCCGGACGAACTTCAAACTACACAGAAACGCTCCTCACGCCCCATAGAGCATGTATATAAAGTTTGGTCTAAATCGGTGCAGTAGTTCTCGAGTTACGGTGCAAAAACATAAAAAAAAACTAAATATGGCGCCATCTGTCGGACGAGCTTCAAGCTACACAGAAACGCTCCTCACGCCCCATGGAGCATGTATATAAAGTTTGGTCTAAATCGGTGCAGTAGTTCTTGAGTTACGGTGCAAAATCACAAAAAAAACTAAATATGGCGCCATCTGTCGGACGAACTTCAAACTACACAGAAACACTACTCACGCCTTAAAGAGCATGTATATGAAGTTTGGTCAAAATCGGTTCAGTAGTTCTTGAGTTACGGTGCAAAAACATAAAATTAATAAATACTGCGCCATCTGTCGGACGAACTTCAAACTACATAGAAACACTACTCACGCCCTATAGAGCATGTATATAAAGTTTGGTCAAAATCGGTGCAGTAGTTCTTGAGTTACGGTGCAGTAGTTCTTGAGTTACGGTGCAAAAACACAAAAATAATAAATACTGCGCCATCTGTCGGACGAACTTCAAACTACACAGAAACACTCCTCACGCCCAATAGAGCATGTATATAAGGTTTGGTCTAAATCGGTGCAGTAGTTCTTAAGTTACGGTGCAAAAACACAAAAAAACTAAATATGGCGCCATCTGTCGGACGAACTTCAAACTACACAGAAACACTACTCACGCCCTATAGAGCATGTATATGAAGTTTGGTCAAAATCGGTTCAGTAGTTCTTGAGTTACGGTGCAAAAACACAAAAAAACTAAAAATTGCGCCATCTGTCGGACGAATCACTATTTCTGAAAGGGCCGTAGCATTTACTGGGGTAGAATATATATATAAACACGCACAGGTCTTTTACGAATATTTTGCGCGGTGGAAGGCGAAAATCTGTTGGGGCATTGAAGAGTTTACCCATAACAAATAAACGTACTTTTGTATTATATATAATAAGATATTACTTGTACACTTATGAAAGGTATATTATTATACATAATTGTAGGAAACTAAATACGAACTTTATTTTAAATTTTTGTTTAAAATTAACGGAAATGTTAGAACAACATACGGGTGTACTACACAACTATATAACGCTGAATGAACAACCATGCATAATGTACGTGCGATCATATGGTATGGTAAAACATGTATATATTTAATACAATCGTTTGTGTGGTTGTGTACCTATGTGTGTTGTCTGGCACAAGTATAAAAAGGCGAGCCATCGTTGTATGGATGATTAGTGTGCAGCGATGCCAACTTAGCTATTTTGGAGCTAGATTTAGCTCTTTTTGATTGCTTATAACTCGAAATTTTTCCCTTTAGCTCTTTTTTTAAAACACAACTCTTTTCAATTGTAAAAACGGCACGTTTAGCACTTTTCGCATCTTATAGTAAAATTTTCTCGTTTTTACCGTATTGTTTCGTCTTTGAGGCATTTACATTTTTGGTAAATATGTTTTTTGAAAATACAGATACTTTTTTATTTAATGTGTTCGTTTCTGAATAATTAGAACATTTTTGACAAATTATTGAAATGGATTTTTACTGAAAAAATATAGGAAAGCTTAGGAATCAAATTCCTCGTTTAAAAAATGGTTTAAACCAACAAAAGATTTCATCTAAAGCTTTGTGCAAATGTTGCAATTCAACTATAACATCAAAATATTTTGATTTAGTACGCCGTTCGAAAGCATAAAAAATGTATGGCTCCATTTAACGATATTGTGCTATCCTAGCCATATATATCATTTTCACAAACGCAAATTCCGCAAGCGAATCTTGCATTATATGCTGCAGTAGATCACCGTTTTTAGCAATGGATCTTTTATTATTTCTTACTAATATTTTTATTAATGTTAAAAAATCTTTAAGTACAAATTGAATAATAAATACATTCATAGATTTAAAACGGAAAAATCTAAAATTTTTAGATATAGCTCTTTTTGACTACTCCGTTGGCTCGTTTTGCCTCTGAATTGTTGGAATCACTGTTAGTGTGTTGGCAGCAAGCGCTGGCGAAAGAGGTAATAATAGAGATAGGACACATCTTTATTATTAAATCTTTTTGTTAGTAAATTTGAGGCAACCACTAAGATATTAAGTTTCTCTCTTTTTTTTAGTATTTTTATTTATAAGTGGGAGAGGCTGCCTTTGGGAATTAGGACACTTTTTTCCAAAAGGTGAATCAATACACTTATAAATAAAAATTGAGCATTTTAGATTAATCGGATTTTGTTTCTCTTTTCACGAGTAGAAGATGCCTTTGGAAATTAGGACACTTTTCCCCAAAGGCTAAGCTACCTCGCGATTAACCCTTCGATGTTCATATGGGTCTGGCCAGACCAAATCGATTTTAAAATGCATGCACTATGTTTTTTTTTAATTGTTGAGCTACCCCAGTCCACGACTTCCTCAAATATATTGTGCCAAGCACAATGAAACGGTAAAATTAAAAATTTTATTGTATTTGTGGTGAAAAATCCAATTTTAAATACTTTCGCCAGTTAAGCACACATGGGTCTGAGCAGACCCAAAAAAAAATTTCATGTTATTTGTATCACCGTTATAAGAAAACAATAAAACTTTTACAACGGCAGAGGAAGAGATCACATATTTTAGTTGATGCTTAGAATTCAGAGTGAACACGTGTTTTTAAAGTCGTTAGTGCAAGTTATTATTTCAGTAAAATGTAGCAAGAAGGCATCTATGAAGATGATATGATGATTCGTTTGCTTCATAAATTAAGTGCAGGAAATGTTAGTCCTGAAGAACGGACGCGACTTGAGGCACAAGTTGAGCAACTTATGGGACAGGAGCTCGATCCATTCGAGACTGGTGATGACTTATTAGGAGATGATGACTATCTACCAGAAAATGATGAAAATTTTGATGAGGCATCCGACATTGAAGAGGAAATTGAACTAGAGTTCGTTGATGATAGGCATGATGACGTTGAGGATTTGTATACAGAAACTGTGGCCGCCGTTTCACTTCAAGCTCCATCCACAACTTCTTCAGCCAGCACATCCAGCATTCAGGATCATACGTATCGCTCAAAAGGCGGTAAGATATGGAATTCAAATCCACCACCATCTGCGAGGCCTCGCTCTCATAATGTGCCAACTTTTACCCGTAAAGGGCCATTTCGAGGGACATCACCGAATCATGGAGCTATCTTGAAGTCGTTATTGTCCCCCGAAATCGTTAGTATTATTGTGCGGGAAACTAATAGAAAAGCCCTTGAAGCTTTTAGAGTATGGACCGAAACGCATCCTAATAACAAACAGAGAGCTTGGATAATGACCAACGAGAACGAAATGTATGCATTTTTTGGGATGCTACTATTTGCTGGTGTGTTTCATAAAACACATAAAAATTTGGTGGATTTGCGACTCAGTTTCAAATTACCCTTTGAAAGGCATAATGTATACGGGAAAACCACCAGGTGGCCAGCGAGAAACGAATCAAGGCGAAAAAGTCGTCATGAAATTGATTTAAAAATACATGTTCAGCGGTAGGACAGTTTATGCTGACAACTTTTTTTCAACATATAACCTGGCAGAAATGTTGATGCATTGTAATGTGGCATTCGTGGGTACCGTAAGGAAGAACAAGACCTTCATTCCCCCTGAATTGCTGGACCATAAACGTGATGTTAATAGCACTATATTTTGTTACCACAATAATAATATCGCTCTGTGTTCTTATATGGCAAAGCCGAAAAAGCCAGTGCTCATGTTGTCCACCGTTCATTACCGTCATGACACCGATCCATTAAAAAGATTCAAGCCGGATCAAATTTTGGACTACAATAAGTTTAAAGCGGGCGTAGACACAATGGATCAGATGTTGACTGGATATTCTTGTAAGCGTTCGACAAATCGTTGGCCACTGGCAATGTTTTACAATATGCTGGATGTCGCCGGTTTGGCCTCATTCATCATCTACGACGAGTTGAGTCCAGCAAAGCAAAGTGACAAACGACGCTCATTTGTTATCGAATTGGCTCGGCAGCCAATGAATCTTTTTAATATCGATGTGAGTATGCTTTACATAAATGTATAATATATATACGTATGTGCAAAAATCTATCTATATAGATATGTGTATGTATGTTTCCATATATACTAATTTATACATAATTATTTCACTATTTTAGGTAATGGAGTCTTCCCCTTCTACATCAGGTTCAGCACAGCCACAAATATATGCTCAAGTAGCCTCAAAACGTTCATCATGCTATCTTTGCGCTTCTTCTTCAAAAAAACGACGTATAACTCGATATAACTGCAGCAGATGTAATCGACCTATATGCCTCAACGAACATTCTATGCAATTACATAATTGCAAACCCAATTGCTCTTTGTAATGTACATATATTAAATGAATCAAATTAATAAATAAAATTATTTCTAAAACAATATTTCTAATGTTATTTTCATGGGTCTGAGCACACCCTTATGCTACACTTAGGGTATCATATGGCACCGAACATCGGAGGGTTAATAGAGCTAAACCTAAAAAGAACGTTTTCGGGATTTTTGAGAACAACGTACTCGCTTGTTTTTTTTTCTCTTATCTAAAATTTTATTTTCTTATTTTATATATTTTTATTTTTGTGATATGGCTACGCGATTTAACAGCTATAATTTATTTTCCTTATTTTTTAGTAAATAAAGGAGTATTGTATTGTTAAATGAACCTGGTGTACTTTATTTAATTTTCGTCTAAGTATCCAAGAGAAGGTATGTTACAGTTTCTATTTAATCTACACGACTCTGGACTCCGCTGAGCCTACCCTAGCAACCAGCGAATCCGTGTCGTTACATTTGGCGCCCGAGCAGGGACACATTGTCCTTTAAACAAAGAACCACAAAGGGTAAATACACAGGATTTAAATGGGGTTGATTTGGCTATAAGTTTTCTTGTACCATTTGGGCAGTGTATTTTCCCATTTAAAAGACTAAAAATTAAACAAAATATATTGTATAAAAAAATAATAAATATCTTAAATAGCTAAATAATAAAATAAACAAAATAATTATAATAATTAATAAATAAATAATAATAAAATGAATTAATAAATAAATTAGTACTGGAGGAAGAGTTAAATATTAATTTTACATAAATTTTTGTTTTATTATTTGGAAACTCTTTCTCGTTTAAATTTTTTCTTAAAGACCTGTTGTACATATGAGATGACAATAAGTTTTTAGGAAGATAAATTGAAATATTCCGACATATTTAAATAAGAGGATTTCTTTTGGAAAATTTTTGTTAAATCTCTTTGCGAATAGTAAAGGGAAAATAAACATTGTTTAAATGTAAAGTAAGCAAAATAAATATTCCTGTAGGATGTGTGTATGTATGGCCCTATAATAGTCCCTTGTTTAGTTTTTACAGCTGTCAGGGAGACCAGCTTATCAGTAGGCGCACAAAAGAGGTGCCAAAAGATTTAGAGAAGTTAATTAAAAAAATAGGCAAGTTATTGCCGGTTTGCGTTTAGAAATTAAAATCTGATTTATTGAATGTTTAACTCTACTTATATACTATTTTACATTTTATTATTTTTGTGTTTCTTTATGTCTTTACTTTTGCTGACCATCTATAATAACATAATTTTGTAATGAAAACAAGTGTGTCATTTAAATTTAATAAAGTAAGCGTTTTGTTAATTATTACAATGAATTGTGTTGCAATGCAATTATATTATGATACAGTGTATTACAGTAAGTGAGGTACACTACAATAATATATGCATATAAAAAAATAATAAATAACAAAACAAAATATATAATAAAATAAATAAAATAATCATAATTAATAAATAATATATAAAATGAAAACAATAAATAATAAAAATAAAATAAAATAGTCATGTACCGTTTAAATTTCTGTTTGCATAAAGTTTTTTTTATAATTATTTTGTTGTTCCATGTTGAAAAATTTTCTTAAAAGTCTTTGGTACATGGCATTTAGAAAAGAAATTGAAATATTCAGACATTTAAACGCTTTTTTTTTTTGTATAAATAATTCTCTTATGTCTTGTTTGTTTTTTTATTCAATAGGTGTTATATATGTGTATTCGATTAAGTATACCAACCACAACGAGGCAAACGTTATTCTACAAATCCAGCGTTCTCCCGGGGCAAATTCAACATGCTAAGAACAACGTGGGTGTACTCTTTAGAAAAGGAGGAGCATACGTAAGGCACTGTGGAGAAAATATGTCCAGGACGCCAGATACAGAAAACAATAAAACGCTTGCATCACCAGCAAAAGTAGACCTACCGGGCCCAACAACCAAATCGCCGCCATATAGTACCTCATCAAGCGAACAAGTAGCCACAGGTAAGCTTGTACGAAAATGGGATCTAAAATATGACGGTGAGAAGCACCTGCCAGTAGTCATCATTGGTGAACAGGAACTAGCCTCTTGGTACGATATTGACCTTAACCACATTTTGCGGGTCATATCACAACTCTTCAGGTACAAAGCACTTATATGGTCTTCAATAACCACAGAAAGTGCGCGCCCTTCAGAAGAAAGTTTTGTGTTTTATTTTTACATACTATTGTGAGCTTGATGACGAGATTCCATAGAATACATGAGGCCTTCAACGATTATTATGATTATGGCACTCCAAGACCGGATGCATCACACTTAACCTAGAGCGGATGAACACCACGTCCGAGTCGAGCACCATCGCATGATAGTCAGTCCCCCCCCCCAAAAAAAAAGAGAGAACTGCATCTCCAAAGTCAGAGTGCCGTCCGTATTACCAATGCTAAAGACAACGAAACATATCAAAGCGGGTCCCCGGATCAAGAACAATATAACTTCAGACACGGGAGCCACCCGCAGTTTCGTCACAAAAATTTTGGATAAGAAACTATTCAGTAAGCCACAATATATGCTCGCAGAAATAGAAGTGTTACTAGCCCATGAGTCTGAGTACACCATTTCCAAAGCAGCAAAACTTGAGGTAAATCTGAAGCCATCCGCAGTTTCGTCACACAATTTTGGGTAAGAAAATTATTCTCTGCAATATATGCCTGCAGAAACAGAAGTGTTACTGGCCGATGAGTCTGATAGCACGATTTCCAAAGCAGCACAATTTGAGGTAAACCTGGAGCCACCCGTAGTTTTGTTATACAAGGTGGTAAAACAATTATCCAGTAAGCCGCAAAACATATGTATGCCTGCAGAAATCGAAGTGTTACTAGCCGATGAGTCTGAGAACACCATTTCCAAAACCGGGCAAGCCAAATAAATCACACCAGTGTCATCATGGACTGACAACAAACGTCGTTCTCCAACTCTGTCTATAGCCCCGTGACTACATCCCGCCCATATTCCCCGTACCGTTAGAAGTCTAATACAGTTAAGCTCCACAAGCCTGCAGGTAGAAGGTACGAATCATCCATGGCAAAACAACAATACAACCCCCCAGGAGAAGGAAGGCAATGTGACGACCAAAGTCAATAGTTCGTTTTGGCCCACAACTTCTAAAGAATTGGTTGGTTTATCTTAATTATTTATTATTTAATTCCTAAATTTTATTGAATTACCAGGTTATTTATTTGTTTTATAGTATTACTAGCTGACCCCGGTCCGCGTTGCTGGCCCTAAGCAAACATTAGTGTTGTATATGGCATTGGTGGTACAATATGAAATTTGGATTTTGCCCACGAATAAACTAAATATTGCGCCATCTGCCGGACGAACTTCAAACTACACAGAAACGCTCCTCACGCCCCATAGAGCATGTATATAAAGTTTGGTCTAAATCGGTGCAGTAGTTCTCGAGTTACGGTGCAAAAACATAAAAAAAAACTAAATATGGCGCCATCTGTCGGACGAGCTTCAAGCTACACAGAAACGCTCCTCACGCCCCATGGAGCATGTATATAAAGTTTGGTCTAAATCGGTGCAGTAGTTCTTGAGTTACGGTGCAAAATCACAAAAAAAACTAAATATGGCGCCATCTGTCGGACGAACTTCAAACTACACAGAAACACTACTCACGCCTTAAAGAGCATGTATATGAAGTTTGGTCAAAATCGGTTCAGTAGTTCTTGAGTTACGGTGCAAAAACATAAAATTAATAAATACTGCGCCATCTGTCGGACGAACTTCAAACTACATAGAAACACTACTCACGCCCTATAGAGCATGTATATAAAGTTTGGTCAAAATCGGTGCAGTAGTTCTTGAGTTACGGTGCAGTAGTTCTTGAGTTACGGTGCAAAAACACAAAAATAATAAATACTGCGCCATCTGTCGGACGAACTTCAAACTACACAGAAACACTCCTCACGCCCAATAGAGCATGTATATAAGGTTTGGTCTAAATCGGTGCAGTAGTTCTTAAGTTACGGTGCAAAAACACAAAAAAACTAAATATGGCGCCATCTGTCGGACGAACTTCAAACTACACAGAAACACTACTCACGCCCTATAGAGCATGTATATGAAGTTTGGTCAAAATCGGTTCAGTAGTTCTTGAGTTACGGTGCAAAAACACAAAAAAACTAAAAATTGCGCCATCTGTCGGACGAATCACTATTTCTGAAAGGGCCGTAGCATTTACTGGGGTAGAATATATATATAAACACGCACAGGTCTTTTACGAATATTTTGCGCGGTGGAAGGCGAAAATCTGTTGGGGCATTGAAGAGTTTACCCATAACAAATAAACGTACTTTTGTATTATATATAATAAGATATTACTTGTACACTTATGAAAGGTATATTATTATACATAATTGTAGGAAACTAAATACGAACTTTATTTTAAATTTTTGTTTAAAATTAACGGAAATGTTAGAACAACATACGGGTGTACTACACAACTATATAACGCTGAATGAACAACCATGCATAATGTACGTGCGATCATATGGTATGGTAAAACATGTATATATTTAATACAATCGTTTGTGTGGTTGTGTACCTATGTGTGTTGTCTGGCACAAGTATAAAAAGGCGAGCCATCGTTGTATGGATGATTAGTGTGCAGCGATGCCAACTTAGCTATTTTGGAGCTAGATTTAGCTCTTTTTGATTGCTTATAACTCGAAATTTTTCCCTTTAGCTCTTTTTTTAAAACACAACTCTTTTCAATTGTAAAAACGGCACGTTTAGCACTTTTCGCATCTTATAGTAAAATTTTCTCGTTTTTACCGTATTGTTTCGTCTTTGAGGCATTTACATTTTTGGTAAATATGTTTTTTGAAAATACAGATACTTTTTTATTTAATGTGTTCGTTTCTGAATAATTAGAACATTTTTGACAAATTATTGAAATGGATTTTTACTGAAAAAATATAGGAAAGCTTAGGAATCAAATTCCTCGTTTAAAAAATGGTTTAAACCAACAAAAGATTTCATCTAAAGCTTTGTGCAAATGTTGCAATTCAACTATAACATCAAAATATTTTGATTTAGTACGCCGTTCGAAAGCATAAAAAATGTATGGCTCCATTTAACGATATTGTGCTATCCTAGCCATATATATCATTTTCACAAACGCAAATTCCGCAAGCGAATCTTGCATTATATGCTGCAGTAGATCACCGTTTTTAGCAATGGATCTTTTATTATTTCTTACTAATATTTTTATTAATGTTAAAAAATCTTTAAGTACAAATTGAATAATAAATACATTCATAGATTTAAAACGGAAAAATCTAAAATTTTTAGATATAGCTCTTTTTGACTACTCCGTTGGCTCGTTTTGCCTCTGAATTGTTGGAATCACTGTTAGTGTGTTGGCAGCAAGCGCTGGCGAAAGAGGTAATAATAGAGATAGGACACATCTTTATTATTAAATCTTTTTGTTAGTAAATTTGAGGCAACCACTAAGATATTAAGTTTCTCTCTTTTTTTTAGTATTTTTATTTATAAGTGGGAGAGGCTGCCTTTGGGAATTAGGACACTTTTTTCCAAAAGGTGAATCAATACACTTATAAATAAAAATTGAGCATTTTAGATTAATCGGATTTTGTTTCTCTTTTCACGAGTAGAAGATGCCTTTGGAAATTAGGACACTTTTCCCCAAAGGCTAAGCTACCTCGCGATTAATAGAGCTAAACCTAAAAAGAACGTTTTCGGGATTTTTGAGAACAACGTACTCGCTTGTTTTTTTTTCTCTTATCTAAAATTTTATTTTCTTATTTTATATATTTTTATTTTTGTGATATGGCTACGCGATTTAACAGCTATAATTTACTTTCCTTATTTTTTAGTAAATAAAGGAGTATTGTATTGTTAAATGAACCTGGTGTACTTTATTTAATTTTCGTCTAAGTATCCAAGAGAAGGTATGTTACAGTTTCTATTTAATCTACACGACTCTGGACTCCGCTGAGCCTACCCTAGCAACCAGCGAATCCGTGTCCTTACATTTGGCGCCCGAGCAGGGACACATTGTCCTTTAAACAAAGAACCACAAAGGGTAAATACACAGGATTTAAATGGGGTTGATTTGGCTATAAGTTTTCTTGTACCATTTGGGCAGTGTATTTTCCCATTTAAAAGACTAAAAATTAAACAAAATATATTGTATAAAAAAATAATAAATATCTTAAATAGCTAAATAATAAAATAAACAAAATAATTATAATAATTAATAAATAAATAATAATAAAATGAATTAATAAATAAATTAGTACTGGAGGAAGAGTTAAATATTAATTTTACATAAATTTTTGTTTTATTATTTGGAAACTCTTTCTCGTTTAAATTTTTTCTTAAAGACCTGTTGTACATATGAGATGACAATAAGTTTTTAGGAAGATAAATTGAAATATTCCGACATATTTAAATAAGAGGATTTCTTTTGGAAAATTTTTGTTAAATCTCTTTGCGAATAGTAAAGGGAAAATAAACATTGTTTAAATGTAAAGTAAGCAAAATAAATATTCCTGTAGGATGTGTGTATGTATGGCCCTATAATAGTCCCTTGTTTAGTTTTTACAGCTGTCAGGGAGACCAGCTTATCAGTAGGCGCACAAAAGAGGTGCCAAAAGATTTAGAGAAGTTAATTAAAAAAATAGGCAAGTTATTGCCGGTTTGCGTTTAGAAATTAAAATCTGATTTATTGAATGTTTAACTCTACTTATATACTATTTTACATTTTATTATTTTTGTGTTTCTTTATGTCTTTACTTTTGCTGACCATCTATAATAACATAATTTTGTAATGAAAACAAGTGTGTCATTTAAATTTAATAAAGTAAGCGTTTTGTTAATTATTACAATGAATTGTGTTGCAATGCAATTATATTATGATACAGTGTATTACAGTAAGTGAGGTACACTACAATAATATATGCATATAAAAAAATAATAAATAACAAAACAAAATATATAATAAAATAAATAAAATAATCATAATTAATAAATAATATATAAAATGAAAACAATAAATAATAAAAATAAAATAAAATAGTCATGTACCGTTTAAATTTCTGTTTGCATAAAGTTTTTTTTATAATTATTTTGTTGTTCCATGTTGAAAAATTTTCTTAAAAGTCTTTGGTACATGGCATTTAGAAAAGAAATTGAAATATTCAGACATTTAAACGCGTTTTTTTTTGTATAAATAATTCTCTTATGTCTTGTTTGTTTTTTTATTCAATAGGTGTTATATATGTGTATTCGATTAAGTATACCAACCACAACGAGGCAAACGTTATTCTACAAATCCAGCGTTCTCCCGGGGCAAATTCAACATGCTAAGAACAACGTGGGTGTACTCTTTAGAAAAGGAGGAGCATACGTAAGGCACTGTGGAGAAAATATGTCCAGGACGCCAGATACAGAAAACAATAAAACGCTTGCATCACCAGCAAAAGTAGACCTACCGGGCCCAACAACCAAATCGCCGCCATATAGTACCTCATCAAGCGAACAAGTAGCCACAGGTAAGCTTGTACGAAAATGGGATCTAAAATATGACGGTGAGAAGCACCTGCCAGTAGTCATCATTGGTGAACAGGAACTAGCCTCTTGGTACGATATTGACCTTAACCACATTTTGCGGGTCATATCACAACTCTTCAGGGACAAAGCACTTATATGGTCTTCAATAACCACAGAAAGTGCGCGCTCTTCAGAAGAAAGTTTTGTGTTTTATTTTTACATACTATTGTGAGCTTGATGACGAGATTCCATAGAATACATGAGGCCTTCAACGATTATTATGATTATGGCACTCCAAGACCGGATGCATCACACTTAACCTAGAGCGGATGAACACCACGTCCGAGTCGAGCACCATCGCATGATAGTCAGTCCCCCCCCAAAAAAAAGAGAGAACTGCATCTCCAAAGTCAGAGTGCCGTCCGTATTACCAATGCTAAAGACAACGAAACATATCAAAGCGGGTCCCCGGATCAAGAACAATATAACTTCAGACACGGGAGCCACCCGCAGTTTCGTCACAAAAATTTTGGATAAGAAACTATTCAGTAAGCCACAATATATGCTCGCAGAAATAGAAGTGTTACTAGCCCATGAGTCTGAGTACACCATTTCCAAAGCAGCAAAACTTGAGGTAAATCTGAAGCCATCCGCAGTTTCGTCACACAATTTTGGGTAAGAAAATTATTCTCTGCAATATATGCCTGCAGAAACAGAAGTGTTACTGGCCGATGAGTCTGATAGCACGATTTCCAAAGCAGCACAATTTGAGGTAAACCTGGAGCCACCCGTAGTTTTGTTATACAAGGTGGTAAAACAATTATCCAGTAAGCCGCAAAACATATGTATGCCTGCAGAAATCGAAGTGTTACTAGCCGATGAGTCTGAGAACACCATTTCCAAAACCGGGCAAGCCAAATAAATCACACCAGTGTCATCATGGACTGACAACAAACGTCGTTCTCCAACTCTGTCTATAGCCCCGTGACTACATCCCGCCCATATTCCCCGTACCGTTAGAAGTCTAATACAGTTAAGCTCCACAAGCCTGCAGGTAGAAGGTACGAATCATCCATGGCAAAACAACAATACAACCCCCCAGGAGAAGGAAGGCAATGTGACGACCAAAGTCAATAGTTCGTTTTGGCCCACAACTTCTAAAGAATTGGTTGGTTTATCTTAATTATTTATTATTTAATTCCTAAATTTTATTGAATTACCAGGTTATTTATTTGTTTTATAGTATTACTAGCTGACCCCGGTCCGCGTTGCTGGCCCTAAGCAAACATTAGTGTTGTATATGGCATTGGTGGTACAATATGAAATTTGGATTTTGCCCACGAATAAACTAAATATTGCGCCATCTGCCGGATGAACTTCAAACTACACAGAAACGCTCCTCACGCCCCATAGAGCATGTATATAAAGTTTGGTCTAAATCGGTGCAGTAGTTCTTGAGTTACGGTGCAAAATCACAAAAAAAAACTAAATATGGCGCCATCTGTCGGACGAGCTTCAAGCTACACAGAAACGCTCCTCACGCCCCATAGAGCATGTATATAAAGTTTGGTCTAAATCGGTGCAGTAGTTCTTGAGTTACGGTGCAAAATCACAAAAAAAAACTAAATATGGCGCCATCTGTCGGACGAACTTCAAACTACACAGAAACACTACTCACGCCTTAAAGAGCATGTATATGAAGTTTGGTCAAAATCGGTTCAGTAGTTCTTGAGTTACGGTGCAAAAACATAAAATTAATAAATACTGCGCCATCTGTCGGACGAACTTCAAACTACATAGAAACACTACTCACGCCCTATAGAGCATGTATATAAAGTTTGGTCAAAATCGGTGCAGTAGTTCTTGAGTTACGGTGCAGTAGTTCTTGAGTTACGGTGCAAAAACACAAAAATAATAAATACTGCGCCATCTGTCGGACGAACTTCAAACTACACAGAAACACTCCTCACGCCCAATAGAGCATGTATATAAGGTTTGGTCTAAATCGGTGCAGTAGTTCTTAAGTTACGGTGCAAAAACACAAAAAAACTAAATATGGCGCCATCTGTCGGACGAACTTCAAACTACACAGAAACACTACTCACGCCCTATAGAGCATGTATATGAAGTTTGGTCAAAATCGGTTCAGTAGTTCTTGAGTTACGGTGCAAAAACACAAAAAAACTAAAAATTGCGCCATCTGTCGGACGAATCACTATTTCTGAAAGGGCCGTAGCATTTACTGGGGTAGAATATATATATAAACACGCACAGGTCTTTTACGAATATTTTGCGCGGTGGAAGGCGAAAATCTGTTGGGGCATTGAAGAGTTTACCCATAACAAATAAACGTACTTTTGTATTATATATAATAAGATATTACTTGTACACTTATGAAAGGTATATTATTATACATAATTGTAGGAAACTAAATACGAACTTTATTTTAAATTTTTGTTTAAAATTAACGGAAATGTTAGAACAACATACGGGTGTACTACACAACTATATAACGCTGAATGAACAACCATGCATAATGTACGTGCGATCATATGGTATGGTAAAACATGTATATATTTAATACAATCGTTTGTGTGGTTGTGTACCTATGTGTGTTGTCTGGCACAAGTATAAAAAGGCGAGCCATCGTTGTATGGATGATTAGTGTGCAGCGATGCCAACTTAGCTATTTTGGAGCTAGATTTAGCTCTTTTTGATTGCTTATAACTCGAAATTTTTCCCTTTAGCTCTTTTTTTAAAACACAACTCTTTTCAATTGTAAAAACGGCACGTTTAGCACTTTTCGCATCTTATAGTAAAATTTTCTCGTTTTTACCGTATTGTTTCGTCTTTGAGGCATTTACATTTTTGGTAAATATGTTTTTTGAAAATACAGATACTTTTTTATTTAGTGTGTTCGTTTCTGAATAATTAGAACATTTTTGACAAATTATTGAAATGGATTTTTACTGAAAAAATATAGGAAAGCTTAGGAATCAAATTCCTCGTTTAAAAAATGGTTTAAACCAACAAAAGATTTCATCTAAAGCTTTGTGCAAATGTTGCAATTCAACTATAACATCAAAATATTTTGATTTAGTACGCCGTTCGAAAGCATAAAAAATGTATGGCTCCATTTAACGATATTGTGCTATCCTAGCCATATATATCATTTTCACAAACGCAAATTCCGCAAGCGAATCTTGCATTATATGCTGCAGTAGATCACCGTTTTTAGCAATGGATCTTTTATTATTTCTTACTAATATTTTTATTAATGTTAAAAAATCTTTAAGTACAAATTGAATAATAAATACATTCATAGATTTAAAACGGAAAAATCTAAAATTTTTAGATATAGCTCTTTTTGACTACTCCGTTGGCTCGTTTTGCCTCTGAATTGTTGGAATCACTGTTAGTGTGTTGGCAGCAAGCGCTGGCGAAAGAGGTAATAATAGAGATAGGACACATCTTTATTATTAAATCTTTTTGTTAGTAAATTTGAGGCAACCACTAAGATATTAAGTTTCTCTCTTTTTTTTAGTATTTTTATTTATAAGTGGGAGAGGCTGCCTTTGGGAATTAGGACACTTTTTTCCAAAAGGTGAATCAATACACTTATAAATAAAAATTGAGCATTTTAGATTAATCGGATTTTGTTTCTCTTTTCACGAGTAGAAGATGCCTTTGGAAATTAGGACACTTTTCCCCAAAGGCTAAGCTACCTCGCGATTAATAGAGCTAAACCTAAAAAGAACGTTTTCGGGATTTTTGAGAACAACGTACTCGCTTGTTTTTTTTTCTCTTATCTAAAATTTTATTTTCTTATTTTATATATTTTTATTTTTGTGATATGGCTACGCGATTTAACAGCTATAATTTATTTTCCTTATTTTTTAGTAAATAAAGGAGTATTGTATTGTTAAATGAACCTGGTGTACTTTATTTAATTTTCGTCTAAGTATCCAAGAGAAGGTATGTTACAGTTTCTATTTAATCTACACGACTCTGGACTCCGCTGAGCCTACCCTAGCAACCAGCGAATCCGTGTCGTTACATTTGGCGCCCGAGCAGGGACACATTGTCCTTTAAACAAAGAACCACAAAGGGTAAATACACAGGATTTAAATGGGGTTGATTTGGCTATAAGTTTTCTTGTACCATTTGGGCAGTGTATTTTCCCATTTAAAAGACTAAAAATTAAACAAAATATATTGTATAAAAAAATAATAAATATCTTAAATAGCTAAATAATAAAATAAACAAAATAATTATAATAATTAATAAATAAATAATAATAAAATGAATTAATAAATAAATTAGTACTGGAGGAAGAGTTAAATATTAATTTTACATAAATTTTTGTTTTATTATTTGGAAACTCTTTCTCGTTTAAATTTTTTCTTAAAGACCTGTTGTACATATGAGATGACAATAAGTTTTTAGGAAGATAAATTGAAATATTCCGACATATTTAAATAAGAGGATTTCTTTTGGAAAATTTTTGTTAAATCTCTTTGCGAATAGTAAAGGGAAAATAAACATTGTTTAAATGTAAAGTAAGCAAAATAAATATTCCTGTAGGATGTGTGTATGTATGGCCCTATAATAGTCCCTTGTTTAGTTTTTACAGCTGTCAGGGAGACCAGCTTATCAGTAGGCGCACAAAAGAGGTGCCAAAAGATTTAGAGAAGTTAATTAAAAAAATAGGCAAGTTATTGCCGGTTTGCGTTTAGAAATTAAAATCTGATTTATTGAATGTTTAACTCTACTTATATACTATTTTACATTTTATTATTTTTGTGTTTCTTTATGTCTTTACTTTTGCTGACCATCTATAATAACATAATTTTGTAATGAAAACAAGTGTGTCATTTAAATTTAATAAAGTAAGCGTTTTGTTAATTATTACAATGAATTGTGTTGCAATGCAATTATATTATGATACAGTGTATTACAGTAAGTGAGGTACACTACAATAATATATGCATATAAAAAAATAATAAATAACAAAACAAAATATATAATAAAATAAATAAAATAATCATAATTAATAAATAATATATAAAATGAAAACAATAAATAATAAAAATAAAATAAAATAGTCATGTACCGTTTAAATTTCTGTTTGCATAAAGTTTTTTTTATAATTATTTTGTTGTTCCATGTTGAAAAATTTTCTTAAAAGTCTTTGGTACATGGCATTT
Organism: Tachina lurida; assembly: GCA_944452675.1. Taxonomy (NCBI): domain Eukaryota; kingdom Metazoa; phylum Arthropoda; class Insecta; order Diptera; family Tachinidae; genus Tachina; species Tachina lurida. The sequence goes on from OX101754.1 coordinate 70,226,738, forward strand.
AGAAAAGAAATTGAAATATTCAGACATTTAAACGCGTTTTTTTTTGTATAAATAATTCTCTTATGTCTTGTTTGTTTTTTTATTCAATAGGTGTTATATATGTGTATTCGATTAAGTATACCAACCACAACGAGGCAAACGTTATTCTACAAATCCAGCGTTCTCCCGGGGCAAATTCAACATGCTAAGAACAACGTGGGTGTACTCTTTAGAAAAGGAGGAGCATACGTAAGGCACTGTGGAGAAAATATGTCCAGGACGCCAGATACAGAAAACAATAAAACGCTTGCATCACCAGCAAAAGTAGACCTACCGGGCCCAACAACCAAATCGCCGCCATATAGTACCTCATCAAGCGAACAAGTAGCCACAGGTAAGCTTGTACGAAAATGGGATCTAAAATATGACGGTGAGAAGCACCTGCCAGTAGTCATCATTGGTGAACAGGAACTAACCTCTTGGTACGATATTGACCTTAACCACATTTTGCGGGTCATATCACAACTCTTCAGGGACAAAGCACTTATATGGTCTTCAATAACCACAGAAAGTGCGCGCCCTTCAGAAGAAAGTTTTGTGTTTTATTTTTACATACTATTGTGAGCTTGATGACGAGATTCCATAGAATACATGAGGCCTTCAACGATTATTATGATTATGGCACTCCAAGACCGGATGCATCACACTTAACCTAGAGCGGATGAACACCACGTCCGAGTCGAGCACCATCGCATGATAGTCAGTCCCCCCCCAAAAAAAAGAGAGAACTGCATCTCCAAAGTCAGATTGCCGTCCGTATTACCAATGCTAAAGACAACGAAACATATCAAAGCGGGTCCCCGGATCAAGAACAATATAACTTCAGACACGGGAGCCACCCGCAGTTTCGTCACAAAAATTTTGGATAAGAAACTATTCAGTAAGCCACAATATATGCTCGCAGAAATAGAAGTGTTACTAGCCCATGAGTCTGAGTACACCATTTCCAAAGCAGCAAAACTTGAGGTAAATCTGAAGCCATCCGCAGTTTCGTCACACAATTTTGGGTAAGAAAATTATTCTCTGCAATATATGCCTGCAGAAACAGAAGTGTTACTGGCCGATGAGTCTGATAGCACGATTTCCAAAGCAGCACAATTTGAGGTAAACCTGGAGCCACCCGTAGTTTTGTTATACAAGGTGGTAAAACAATTATCCAGTAAGCCGCAAAACATATGTATGCCTGCAGAAATCGAAGTGTTACTAGCCGATGAGTCTGAGAACACCATTTCCAAAACCGGGCAAGCCAAATAAATCACACCAGTGTCATCATGGACTGGTAGAAGGTACGAATCATCCATGGCAAAACAACAATACAACCCCCCAGGAGAAGGAAGGCAATGTGACGACCAAAGTCAATAGTTCGTTTTGGCCCACAACTTCTAAAGAATTGGTTGGTTTATCTTAATTATTTATTATTTAATTCCTAAATTTTATTGAATTACCAGGTTATTTATTTGTTTTATAGTATTACTAGCTGACCCCGGTCCGCGTTGCTGGCCCTAAGCAAACATTAGTGTTGTATATGGCATTGGTGGTACAATATGAAATTTGGATTTTGCCCACGAATAAACTAAATATTGCGCCATCTGCCGGACGAACTTCAAACTACACAGAAACGCTCCTCACGCCCCATAGAGCATGTATATAAAGTTTGGTCTAAATCGGTGCAGTAGTTCTTGAGTTACGGTGCAAAATCACAAAAAAAAACTAAATATGGCGCCATCTGTCGGACGAACTTCAAGCTACACAGAAACGCTCCTCACGCCCCATAGAGCATGTATATAAAGTTTGGTCTAAATCGGTGCAGTAGTTCTTGAGTTACGGTGCAAAATCACAAAAAAAAACTAAATATGGCGCCATCTGTCGGACGAACTTCAAACTACACAGAAACACTACTCACGCCTTAAAGAGCATGTATATGAAGTTTGGTCAAAATCGGTTCAGTAGTTCTTGAGTTACGGTGCAAAAACATAAAATTAATAAATACTGCGCCATCTGTCGGACGAACTTCAAACTACATAGAAACACTACTCACGCCCTATAGAGCATGTATATAAAGTTTGGTCAAAATCGGTGCAGTAGTTCTTGAGTTACGGTGCAGTAGTTCTTGAGTTACGGTGCAAAAACACAAAAATAATAAATACTGCGCCATCTGTCGGACGAACTTCAAACTACACAGAAACACTCCTCACGCCCAATAGAGCATGTATATAAGGTTTGGTCTAAATCGGTGCAGTAGTTCTTAAGTTACGGTGCAAAAACACAAAAAAACTAAATATGGCGCCATCTGTCGGACGAACTTCAAACTACACAGAAACACTACTCACGCCCTATAGAGCATGTATATGAAGTTTGGTCAAAATCGGTTCAGTAGTTCTTGAGTTACGGTGCAAAAACACAAAAAAACTAAAAATTGCGCCATCTGTCGGACGAATCACTATTTCTGAAAGGGCCGTAGCATTTACTGGGGTAGAATATATATATAAACACGCACAGGTCTTTTACGAATATTTTGCGCGGTGGAAGGCGAAAATCTGTTGGGGCATTGAAGAGTTTACCCATAACAAATAAACGTACTTTTGTATTATATATAATAAGATATTACTTGTACACTTATGAAAGGTATATTATTATACATAATTGTAGGAAACTAAATACGAACTTTATTTTAAATTTTTGTTTAAAATTAACGGAAATGTTAGAACAACATACGGGTGTACTACACAACTATATAACGCTGAATGAACAACCATGCATAATGTACGTGCGATCATATGGTATGGTAAAACATGTATATATTTAATACAATCGTTTGTGTGGTTGTGTACCTATGTGTGTTGTCTGGCACAAGTATAAAAAGGCGAGCCATCGTTGTATGGATGATTAGTGTGCAGCGATGCCAACTTAGCTATTTTGGAGCTAGATTTAGCTCTTTTTGATTGCTTATAACTCGAAATTTTTCCCTTTAGCTCTTTTTTTAAAACACAACTCTTTTCAATTGTAAAAACGGCACGTTTAGCACTTTTCGCATCTTATAGTAAAATTTTCTCGTTTTTACCGTATTGTTTCGTCTTTGAGGCATTTACATTTTTGGTAAATATGTTTTTTGAAAATACAGATACTTTTTTATTTAGTGTGTTCGTTTCTGAATAATTAGAACATTTTTGACAAATTATTGAAATGGATTTTTACTGAAAAAATATAGGAAAGCTTAGGAATCAAATTCCTCGTTTAAAAAATGGTTTAAACCAACAAAAGATTTCATCTAAAGCTTTGTGCAAATGTTGCAATTCAACTATAACATCAAAATATTTTGATTTAGTACGCCGTTCGAAAGCATAAAAAATGTATGGCTCCATTTAACGATATTGTGCTATCCTAGCCATATATATCATTTTCACAAACGCAAATTCCGCAAGCGAATCTTGCATTATATGCTGCAGTAGATCACCGTTTTTAGCAATGGATCTTTTATTATTTCTTACTAATATTTTTATTAATGTTAAAAAATCTTTAAGTACAAATTGAATAATAAATACATTCATAGATTTAAAACGGAAAAATCTAAAATTTTTAGATATAGCTCTTTTTGACTACTCCGTTGGCTCGTTTTGCCTCTGAATTGTTGGAATCACTGTTAGTGTGTTGGCAGCAAGCGCTGGCGAAAGAGGTAATAATAGAGATAGGACACATCTTTATTATTAAATCTTTTTGTTAGTAAATTTGAGGCAACCACTAAGATATTAAGTTTCTCTCTTTTTTTTAGTATTTTTATTTATAAGTGGGAGAGGCTGCCTTTGGGAATTAGGACACTTTTTTCCAAAAGGTGAATCAATACACTTATAAATAAAAATTGAGCATTTTAGATTAATCGGATTTTGTTTCTCTTTTCACGAGTAGAAGATGCCTTTGGAAATTAGGACACTTTTCCCCAAAGGCTAAGCTACCTCGCGATTAATAGAGCTAAACCTAAAAAGAACGTTTTCGGGATTTTTGAGAACAACGTACTCGCTTGTTTTTTTTTCTCTTATCTAAAATTTTAGTTTCTTATTTTATATATTTTTATTTTTGTGATATGGCTACGCGATTTAACAGCTATAATTTATTTTCCTTATTTTTTTAGTAAATAAAGGAGTATTGTATTGTTAAATGAACCTGGTGTACTTGATTTAATTTTCGTCTAAGTATCCAAGAGAAGGTATGTTACAGTTTCTATTTAATCTACACGACTCTGGACTCCGCTGAGCCTACCTTAGCAACCAGCGAATCCGTGTCGTTACATTTGGCGCCCGAGCAGGGACACATTGTCCTTTAAACAAAGAACCACAAAGGGTAAATAAACAGGATTTAAATGGGGTTGATTTGGCTATAAGTTTTCTTGTACCATTTGGGCAGTGTATTTTCCCATTTAAAAGACTAAAAATTAAACAAAATATATTGTATAAAAAAATAATAAATATCTTAAATAACTAAATAATAAAATAAACAAAATAATTATAATAATTAATAAATAAATAAATAATAATAAAATGAATTAATAAATAAATTAGTACTGGAGGAAGAGTTAAATATTAATTTTACATAAATTTTTGATTTATTATTTGGAAACTCTTTCACGTTTAAATTTTTTCTTAAAGACCTGTTGTACATATGAGATGACAATAAGTTTTTAGGAAGATAAATTGAAATATTCCGACACATTTAAATAAGAGGATTTCTTTTGGAAAATTTTTGTTAAATCTTTTTGCGAATAGTAAAGGGAAAATAAACATTGTTTAAATGTAAAGTAAGCAAAATAAATATTCCTGTAGGATGTGTGTATGTATGGCCCTATAATAGTCCCTTGTTTAGTTTTTACAGCTGTCAGGGAGACCAGCTTATCAGTAGGCGCACAAAAGAGGTGCCAAAAGATTTAGAGAAGTTAATTAAAAAAATAGGCAAGTTATTGCCGGTTTGCGTTTAGAAATTAAAATCTGATTTATTGAATGTTTAACTCTACTTATATACTATTTTACATTTTATTATTTTTGTGTTTCTTTATGTCTTTACTTTTGCTGACCATCTATAATAACATAATTTTGTAATGAAAACAAGTGTGTCATTTAAATTTAATAAAGTAAGCGTTTTGTTAATTATTACAATGAATTGTGTTGCAATGCAATTATATTATGATACAGTGTATTACAGTAAGTGAGGTACACTACAATAATATATGCATATAAAAAAATAATAAATAACAAAACAAAATATATAATAAAATAAATAAAATAATCATAATTAATAAATAATATATAAAATGAAAACAATAAATAATAAAAAAAATAAAATAAAATAGTCATGTACCATTTAAATTTCTGTTTGCATAAAGTTTTTTTTATAATTATTTTGTTGTTCCATATTGGAAAATTTTCTTAAAAGTCTTTGGTACATGGCATTTAGAAAAGAAATTGAAATATTCAGACATTTAAAAGCGTTTTTTTTATAAATAATTCTCTTATGTCTTGTTTGTTTTTTTATTCAATAGGTGATATATATGTATGTGTATTCGATTAAGTATACTAACCACAACGAGGCAAACGTTATTCTACAAATCCAGCGTTCTCCCGGGGCAAATTCAACATGCTAAGAACAACGTGGGTGTACTCTTTAGAAAAGGAGGAGCATACGTAAGGCACTGTGGAGAAAATATGTCCAGGACGCCAGATACAGAAAACAATAAAACTCTTGCATCACCAGCAAGAGTAGACCTACCGGGCCCAACAACCAAATCGCCGCAATATAGTACCTCATCAAGCGAACAAGTAGCCACGGGTAAGCTTGTACGAAAATGGGATCTAAAATATGACGGTGAGAAGCACCTGCCAGTAGTCATCATTGGTGAACAGGAACTAGCCTCTTGGTACGATATTGACCTTAGCCACATTTTGCAGGTCATATCACAACTCTTCAGGGACAAAGCACTTATATGGTCTTCAATAACCACAGAAAGTGCGCGCCCTTCAGAAGAAAGTTTTGTGTTTTATTTTTCCATACTATTCTGAGCTTGATGACGAGATTCCATAGAATACATGAGGAAAATTATTCTCTGCAATATATGCCTGCAGAAACAGAAGTGTTACTGGCCGATGAGTCTGATAGCACGATTTCCAAAGCAGCACAATTAGATGTAAACCTGGAGCCACCCGTAGGTTTGTTATACCAGGTGGTAAAACAATTATCCAGTAAGCCGCAAAACATATGTATACCTGCAGAAATCGAAGTGTTACTAGCCGATGAGTCTGAGAACACCATTTCAAAAACCGGGCAAGCCAAATAAATCACACCAGTGTCATCATGGACTGACAACAAACGTCGTTCTCCAACTCTGTCTATAGCCCCGTGACTACATGCCGCCCATATTCCCCGTACCGTTAGAAGTCTAATACAGTTAAGCTCCACAAGCCTGCAGGTAGAAGGTACGAATTATCCATGGCAAAACAACAATACAACCCCCAAGAAGAAGGAAGGCAATGTGACGACCAAAGTCACTAGTTCGTTTTGGCCCACAACTTATAAAGAATTGGTTGGTTTATCTTAATTATTTATCTTAATATTTTATTTAATTCCTAAATTTTATTGAATTACCAGGTTATTTATTTGTTTTATAGTATTACTAGCTGACCCCGGTCCGCGTTGCTGGCCCTAAGCAAACATTAGTGTTGTATATGGCATTGGTGGTACAATATGAAATTTGGATTTTGCCCACGAATAAACTAAATATTGCGCCATCTGCCGGACGAACTTCAAACTACACAGAAACGCTCCTCACGCCCCATAGAGCATGTATATAAAGTTTGGTCTAAATCGGTGCAGTAGTTCTTGAGTTACGGTGCAAAATCACAAAAAAAAACTAAATATGGCGCCATCTGTCGGACGAACTTCAAACTACACAGAAACGCTCCTCACGCCCCATAGAGCATGTATATAAAGTTTGGTCTAAATCGGTGCAGTAGTTCTTGAGTTACGGTGCAAAATCACAAAAAAAAACTAAATATGGCGCCATCTGTCGGACGAACTTCAAACTACACAGAAACACTCCTCACGCCCCATAGAGCGTGTATATAAAGTTTGGTCTAAATCGGTGCAGTAGTTCTTGAGTTACGGTGCAAAATCACAAAAAAAAACTAAATATGGCGCCATCTGTCGGACGAACTTCAAACTACACAGAAACACTCCTCACGCCCCATAGAGCGTGTATATAAAGTTTGGTCTAAATCGGTGCAGTAGTTCTTGAGTTACGGTGCAGTCACAAAAAAAAACTAAATATGGCGCCATCTGTCGGACGAACTTCAAACTACACAGAAACACTACTCACGCCCTATAGAGCCTGTATATAAAGTTTGGTCAAAATCGGTGCAGTAGTTCTTGAGTTACGGTGCAGTAGTTCTTGAGTTACGGTGCAAAAACACAAAAATAATAAATACTGCGTCATCTGTCGGACGAACTTCAAACTACACAGAAACACTACTCACGCCCAATAGAGCATGTATATAAAGTTTGGTCTAAATCGGTGCAGTAGTTCTTAAGTTACGGTGCAAAAACACAAAAAAACTAAATATGGCGCCATCTGTCGGACGAACTTCAAACTACACAGAAACACTACTCACGCCCTATAGAGCATGTATATGAAGTTTGGTCAAAATCGGTTCAGTAGTTCTTGAGTTACGGTGCAAAAACACAAAAAAAACTAAAAATTGCGCCATCTGTCGGACGAATCACTATTTCTGAAAGGGCCGTAGCATTTACTGGGGTAGAATATATATATAAACACGCACAGGTCTTTTACGAATATTTTGCGCGGTGGAAGGCGAAAATCTGTTGGGGCATTGAAGAGTTTACCCATAACAAATAAACGTACTTTTGTATTATATATAATAAGATATTACTTGTACACTTATGAAAGGTATATTATTATACATAATTGTAGGAAACTAAATACGAACTTTATTTTAAATTTTTGTTTAAAATTAACGGAAATGTTAGAACAACATACGGGTGTACTACACAACTATATAACGCTGAATGAACAACCATGCATAATGTACGTGCGATCATATGGTATGGTAAAACATGTATACATATATTTAATACAATCGTTTGTGTGGTTGTGTACCTATGTGTGTTGTCTGGCACAAGTATAAAAAGGCGAGCCATCGTTGTATGGATGATTAGTGTGCAGCGATGCCAACTTAGCTATTTTGGAGCTAGATTTAGCTCTTTTTGATTGCTTATAACTCGAAATTTTTCCCTTTAGCTCTTTTTTTAAAACACAACTCTTTTCAATTGTAAAAACGGCACGTTTAGCACTTTTCGCATCTTATAGTAAAATTTTCTCGTTTTTACCGTATTGTTTCGTCTTTGAGGCATTTACATTTTTGGTAAATATGTTTTTTGAAAATACAGATACTTTTTTATTTAGTGTGTTCGTTTCTGAATAATTAGAACATTTTTGACAAATTATTGAAATGGATTTTTACTGAAAAAATATAGGAAAGCTTAGGAATCAAATTCCTCGTTTAAAAAATGGTTTAAACCAACAAAAGATTTCATCTAAAGCTTTGTGCAAATGTTGCAAGTCAACTATAACATCAAAATATTTTGATTTAGTACGCCGTTCGAAAGCATAAAAAATGTATGGCTCCATTTAACGATATTGTGCTATCCTAGCCATATATATCATTTTCACAAACGCAAATTCCGCAAGCGAATCTTGCATTATATGCTGCAGTAGATCACCGTTTTTAGCAATGGATCTTTTATTATTTCTTACTAATATTTTTATTAATGTTAAAAAATCTTTAAGTACAAATTGAATAATAAATACATTCATAGATTTAAAACGGAAAAATCTAAAATTTTTAGATATAGCTCTTTTTGACTACTCCGTTGGCTCGTTTTGCCTCTGAATTGTTGGAATCACTGTTAGTGTGTTGGCAGCAAGCGCTGGCGAAAGAGGTAATAATAGAGATAGGACACATCTTTATTATTAAATCTTTTTGTTAGTAAATTTGAGGCAACCACTAAGATATTAAGTTTCTCTCTTTTTTTTAGTATTTTTATTTATAAGTGGGAGAGGCTGCCTTTGGGAATTAGGACACTTTTTTCCAAAAGGTGTATCAATACACTTATAAATAAAAATTGAGCATTTTAGATTAATCGGATTTTGTTTCTCTTTTCACGAGTAGAAGATGCATTTGAAATTAGGACACTTTTCCCCAAAGGCTAAGCTACCTCGCGATTAATAGAGCTAAACCTAAAAAGAACGTTTTCGGGATTTTTGAGAACAACGTACTCGCTTGTTTTTTTTCTCTTATCTAAAATTTTAGTTTCTTATTTTATATATTTTTATTTTTGTGATATGGCTACGCGATTTAACAGCTATAATTTATTTTCCTTATTTTTTTAGTAAATAAAGGAGTATTGTATTGTTAAATGAACCTGGTGTACTTTATTTAATTTTCGTCTAAGTATCCAAGAGAAGGTATGTATGTTACAGTTTCTATTTAATCTACACGACTCTGGACTCCGCTGAGCCTACCCTAGCAACCAGCGAATCCGTGTCGTTACATTTGGCGCCCGAGCAGGGACACATTGTCCTTTAAACAAAGAACCACAAAGGGTAAATACACAGGATTTAAATGGGGTTGATTTGGCTATAAGTTTTCTTGTACCATTTGGGCAGTGTATTTTCCCATTTAAAAGACTAAAAATTAAACAAAATATATTGTATAAAAAAATAATAAATATCTTAAATAGCTAAATAATAAAATAAACAAAATAATTATAATAATTAATAAATAAATAATAATAAAATGAATTAATAAATAAATTAGTACTGGAGGAAGAGTTAAATATTAATTTTACATAAATTTTTGTTTTATTATTTGGAAACTCTTTCTCGTTTAAATTTTTTCTTAAAGACCTGTTGTACATATGAGATGACAATAAGTTTTTAGGAAAATAAATTGAAATATTCCGACATATTTAAATAAGATTTCTTTTGGAAAATTTTTGTTAAATCTTTTTGCGAATAGTAAAGGGAAAATAAACATTGTTTAAATGTAAAGTAAGCAAAATAAATATTCCTGTAGGATGTGTGTATGTATGGCCCTATAATAGTCCCTTGTTTAGTTTTTACAGCTGTCAGGGAGACCAGCTTATCAGTAGGCGCACAAAAGAGGTGCCAAAAGATTTAGAGAAGTTAATTTAAAAAATAGGCAAGTTATTGCCGGTTTGCGTTTAGAAATTAAAATCTGATTTATTGAATGTTTAACTCTACTTATATACTATTTTACATTTTATTATTTTTGTGTTTCTTTATGTCTTTACTTTTGCTGACCATCTATAATAACATAATTTTGTAATGAAAACAAGTGTGTCATTTAAATTTAATAAAGTAAGCGTTTTGTTAATTATTACAATGAATTGTGTTGCAATGCAATTATATTATGATACAGTGTATTACAGTAAGTGAGGTACACTACAATAATATATGCATATAAAAAAATAATAAATAACAAAACAAAATATATAATAAAATAAATAAAATAATCATAATTAATAAATAATATATAAAATGAAAACAATAAATAATAAAAAAAAATTAAATAAAATAGTCATGTACCATTTAAATTTCTGTTTGCATAAAGTTTTTTTTATAATTATTTTGTTGTTCCATGTTGAAAAATTTTCTTAAAAGTCTTTGGTACATGGCATTTAGAAAAGAAATTGAAATATTCAGACATTTAAAAGCGTTTTTTTTTATAAATAATTCTCTTATGTCTTGTTTGTTTTTTTATTCAATAGGTGATATATATGTATGTGTATTCGATTAAGTATACTAACCACAACGAGGCAAACGTTATTCTACAAATCCAGCGTTCTCCCGGGGCAAATTCAACATGCTAAGAACAACGTGGGTGTACTCTTTAGAAAAGGAGGAGCATACGTAAGGCACTGTGGAGAAAATATGTCCAGGACGCCAGATACAGAAAACAATAAAACTCTTGCATCACCAGCAAGAGTAGACCTACCGGGCCCAACAACCAAATCGCCGCCATATAGTACCTCATCAAGCGAACAAGTAGCCACGGGTAAGCTTGTACGAAAATGGGATCTAAAATATGACGGTGAGAAGCACCTGCCAGTAGTCATCATTGGTGAACAGGAACTAGCCTCTTGGTACGATATTGACCTTAGCCACATTTTGCAGGTCATATCACAACTCTTCAGGGACAAAGCACTTATATGGTCTTCAATAACCACAGAAAGTGCGCGCCCTTCAGAAGAAAGTTTTGTGTTTTATTTTTCCATACTATTGTGAGCTTGATGACGAGATTCCATAGAATACATGAGGAAAATTATTCTCTGCAATATATGCCTGCAGAAACAGAAGTGTTACTGGCCGATGAGTCTGATAGCACGATTTCCAAAGCAGCACAATTTGAGGTAAACCTGGAGCCACCCGTAGGTTTGTTATACCAGGTGGTAAAACAATTATCCAGTAAGCCGCAAAACATATGTATACCTGCAGAAATCGAAGTGTTACTAGCCGATGAGTCTGAGAACACCATTTCCAAAACCGGGCAAGCCAAATAAATCACACCAGTGTCATCATGGACTGACAACAAACGTCGTTCTCCAACTCTGTCTATAGCCCCGTGACTACATGCCGCCCATATTCCCCGTACCGTTAGAAGTCTAATACAGTTAAGCTCCACAAGCCTGCAGGTAGAAGGTACGAATTATCCATGGCAAAACAACAATACAACCCCCCAGGAGAAGGAAGGCAATGTGACGACCAAAGTCACTAGTTCGTTTTGGCCCACAACTTCTAAAGAATTGGTTGGTTTATCTTAATTATTTATCTTAATATTTTATTTAATTCCTAAATTTTATTGAATTACCAGGTTATTTATTTGTTTTATAGTATTACTAGCTGACCCCGGTCCGCGTTGCTGGCCCTAAGCAAACATTAGTGTTGTATATGGCATTGGTGGTACAATATGAAATTTGGATTTTGCCCACGAATAAACTAAATATTGCGCCATCTGCCGGACGAACTTCAAACTACACAGAAACGCTACTCACGCCCCATAGAGCATGTATATAAAGTTTGGTCTAAATCGGTGCAGTAGTTCTTGAGTTACGGTGCAAAATCACAAAAAAAAACTAAATATGGCGCCATCTGTCGGACGAACTTCAAACTACACAGAAACACTCCTCACGCCCCATAGAGCGTGTATATAAAGTTTGGTCTAAATCGGTGCAGTAGTTCTTGAGTTACGGTGCAGTAGTTCTTGAGTTACGGTGCAAAAACACAAAAATAATAAATACTGCGTCATCTGTCGGACGAACTTCAAACTACACAGAAACACTCCTCACGCCCAATAGAGCATGTATATAAAGTTTGGTCTAAATCGGTGCAGTAGTTCTTAAGTTACGGTGCAAAAACACAAAAAAACTAAATATGGCGCCATCTGTCGGACGAACTTCAAACTACACAGAAACACTACTCACGCCCTATAGAGCATGTATATGAAGTTTGGTCAAAATCGGTTCAGTAGTTCTTGAGTTACGGTGCAAAAACACAAAAAAACTAAAAATTGCGCCATCTGTCGGACGAATCACTATTTCTGAAAGGGCCGTAGCATTTACTGGGGTAGAATATATATATAAACACGCACAGGTCTTTTACGAATATTTTGCGCGGTGGAAGGCGAAAATCTGTTGGGGCATTGAAGAGTTTACCCATAACAAATAAACGTACTTTTGTATTATATATAATAAGATATTACTTGTACACTTATGAAAGGTATATTATTATACATAATTGTAGGAAACTAAATACGAACTTTATTTTAAATTTTTGTTTAAAATTAACGGAAATGTTAGAACAACATACGGGTGTACTACACAACTATATAACGCTGAATGAACAACCATGCATAATGTACGTGCGATCATATGGTATGGTAAAACATGTATATATTTAATACAATCGTTTGTGTGGTTGTGTACCTATGTGTGTTGTCTGGCACAAGTATAAAAAGGCGAGCCATCGTTGTATGGATGATTAGTGTGCAGCGATGCCAACTTAGCTATTTTGGAGCTAGATTTAGCTCTTTTTGATTGCTTATAACTCGAAATTTTTCCCTTTAGCTCTTTTTTTAAAACACAACTCTTTTCAATTGTAAAAACGGCACGTTTAGCACTTTTCGCATCTTATAGTAAAATTTTCTCGTTTTTACCGTATTGTTTCGTCTTTGAGGCATTTACATTTTTGGTAAATATGTTTTTTGAAAATACAGATACTTTTTTATTTAGTGTGTTCGTTTCTGAATAATTAGAACATTTTTGACAAATTATTGAAATGGATTTTTACTGAAAAAATATAGGAAAGCTTAGGAATCAAATTCCTCGTTTAAAAAATGGTTTAAACCAACAAAAGATTTCATCTAAAGCTTTGTGCAAATGTTGCAATTCAACTATAACATCAAAATATTTTGATTTAGTACGCCGTTCGAAAGCATAAAAAATGTATGGCTCCATTTAACGATATTGTGCTATCCTAGCCATATATATCATTTTCACAAACGCAAATTCCGCAAGCGAATCTTGCATTATATGCTGCAGTAGATCACCGTTTTTAGCAATGGATCTTTTATTATTTCTTACTAATATTTTTATTAATGTTAAAAAATCTTTAAGTACAAATTGAATAATAAATACATTCATAGATTTAAAACGGAAAAATCTAAAATTTTTAGATATAGCTCTTTTTGACTACTCCGTTGGCTCGTTTTGCCTCTGAATTGTTGGAATCACTGTTAGTGTGTTGGCAGCAAGCGCTGGCGAAAGAGGTAATAATAGAAATAGGACACATCTTTATTATTAAATCTTTTTGTTAGTAAATTTGAGGCAATCACTAATATATTAAGTTTCTCTCTTTTTTTTAGTATTTTTATTTATAAGTGGGAGAGGCTGCCTTTGGAAATTAAGACACTTTTTTCCAAAAGGTGTATCAATACACTTATAAATAAAAATTGAGCATTTTAGATTAATCGGATTTTGTTTCTCTTTTCACGAGTAGAAGATGCCTTTGGAAATTAGGACATTTTTCCCCAAAGGCTAAGCTGCCTCGCGATTAATAGAGCTAAACCTAAAAAAAAGAACGTTTTCGGGATTTTTGAGAACAACGTACTCGCTTGTTTTTTTTTCTCTTATCTAAAATTTTAGTTTCTTATTTTATATATTTTTATTTTTGTGATATGGCTACGCGATTTAACAGCTATAATTTATTTTCCTTATTTTTTTAGTAAATAAAGGAGTATTGTATTGTTAAATGAACCTGGTGTACTTGATTTAATTTTCGTCTAAGTATCCAAGAGAAGGTATGTTACAGTTTCTATTTAATCTACACGACTCTGGACTCCGCTGAGCATACCCTAGCAACCAGCGAATCCGTGGCGTTACATTTGGCGCCCGAGCAGGGACACATTGTCCTTTAAACAAAGAACCACACAGGGTAAATACACAGGATTTAAATGGGGGTTGATTTGGCTATAAGTTTTCTTGTACCATTTGGGCAGTGTATTTTCCCATTTAAAAGACTAAAAATTAAACAAAATATATTGTATAAAAAAATAATAAATATCTTAAATAACTAAATAATAAAATAAACAAAATAATTATAATAATTAATAAATAAATAATAATAAAATGAATTAATAAATAAATTAGTACTGGAGGAAGAGTTAAATATTAATTTTACATAAATTTTTGTTTTATTATTTGGAAACTCTTTCACGTTTAAATTTTTTCTTAAAGACCTGTTGTACATATGAGATGACAATAAGTTTTTAGGAAGATAAATTGAAATATTCCGACATATTTAAATAAGAGGATTTCTTTTGGAAAATTTTTGTTAAATCTTTTTGCGAATAGTAATGGGAAAATAAACATTGTTTAAATGTAAAGTAAGCAAAATAAATATTCCTGTAGGATGTGTGTATGTATGGCCCTATAGTTCCTTGTTTAGTTTTTACAGCTGTCAGGGAGACCAGCTTATCAGTAGGCGCACCAAAGAGGTGCCAAAAAATTTAGAGAAGTTAATTAAAAAAATAGGCAAGTTATTGCCGGTTTGCGTTTAGAAATTAAAATCTGATTTATTGAATGTTTAACTCTACTTATATACTATTTTACATTTTATTATTTTTGTGTTTCTTTATGTCTTTACTTTTGCTGACCATCTATAATAACATAATTTTGTAATGAAAACAAAAGTGTGTCATTTAAATTTAATAAAGTAAGCGTTTTGTTAATTATTATAATGAACTGTGTTGCAATGCAATTATATTATGATACAGTGTATTACAGTAAGTGAGGTACACTACAATAATATATGCATATAAAAAAATAATAAATAACAAAACAAAATATATAATAAAATAAATAAAATAATCATAATTAATAAATAATATATAAAATGAAAACAATAAATAATAAAATAAAATAGTCATGTACCATTTAAATTTCTGTTTGCATAAAGTTTTTTTTATAATTATTTTGTTGTTCCATGTTGAAAAATTTTCTTAAAAGTCTTTGGTACATGGCATTTAGAAAAGAAATTGAAATATTCAGACATTTAAACGCGTTTTTTTTTTTGTATAAATAATTCTCTTATGTCTTGTTTGTTTTTTTATTCAATAGGTGTTATATATGTGTATTCGATTAAGTATACCAACCACAACGAGGCAAACGTTATTCTACAAATCCAGCGTTCTCCCGGGGCAAATTCAACATGCTAAGAACAACGTGGGTGTACTTTTTAGAAAAGGAGGAGCATACGTAAGGCACTGTGGAGAAAATATGTCCAGGACGCCAGATACAGAAAACAATAAAACGCTTGCATCACCAGCAAAAGTAGACCTAACGGGCCCAACAACCAAATTGCCGCCATATAGTACCTCATCAAGCGAACAAGTAGCCACAGGTAAGCTTGTACGAAAATAAATATGACGGTGAGAAGCACCTGCCAGTAGTCATCATTGGTGAACAGGAACTAGCCTCTTGGTACGATATTGACCTTAGCCACATTTTGCGGGTCATATCACAACTCAGAGTTCTCGTTGTACCTTCATAGTGAACAGACGTAATAGCGGAATTTTTCTTATATACAAACTAAACAAAAAAAAGCATACAAAAAATATTCGTAGTACATATTAACTTTGATAAATAAGCATTTTTTTGCTTTGATAATATTTTTACATATTGAAATAACAAAAACAAAAAAAAAAACCGTAAACAAAAACCCATACAAACATACCCTTGAGGAATACTCTTTATGAGTACCCCAGAGGAAAAAAATAGTGAAGTGAGTTCTAACGGCAGAAATGCCTATTTTACTGTGAGTTTTGATGCTCATAATGATAACAATAAAAATAAAAAATCTGATAATAGACTTGCTGTGAGTTCTGAAGCTCTTAATAAAAATCAAAAATCTGATAATAGACTTTTTCTAACGGCAAAACCACAGTTTCGTCAGCGATCAACTTCGCTTTGTCCAATGCCAACTAGTGAATCGTTGACATTATTGCCTAGTACTTCTACATTTAACTCAGCGATATCATCCGCTCCGGGCTCGTGGTCAACAATTAAACAAGTTGTTACTGAAGACAACAGTAGTACAAACCCAAAGGTACAAGTAGGAATGGACAGATATATAACCATTTTAAAGCGCGGGAGAAGCCCAAATTCTACTAAAATTGGATCCGCCCCAAAGATGTCTAGGGATAACAGCACATCTTCTATCAATCGTCAAAATCGTTTTTCATTATTGCAAGACAAAAACGACAAGCCCGCTGCATCATCACAAAAGTCTTTTAAACCACCTATTTATCTGAGAGAAAAAAATTCAAACGCGATTCTAAAAAATCTACTGTCGACCATTGGTGAAAATACTTTTCACATCATTCCAATTAAACGAGGTAATATTGATGAAACTAAAATCCAAATATATGATGAAAAAGATTTCCGAAAAATTGTTAGTGAGTTTGAAAAAAATAAAACAAATTTTTATACATATCAACTTAAGAGTGCTAAAGGCCTACAAATAGTATTAAAGGGCGTAGATTCATATGTTGAGCCTGAAGAAGTAAAATGTGCACTTATCGAACAAGGATTTAAGGTAAAAAATGTTACCAATATAATCAATAGAGAGAAGATTCCCCAGCCCCTATTTCGTGTTGAACTGGAGCCGAATGATATACAGTTAAAGAAAAATGAGACGCACCCAATTTATAGTCTAAAATACCTTTTACACCGAAAAATCACAGTTGAAGAGCCACGTAAGCGTTCAGGTCCCGTACAGTGCCATAATTGCCAAGAATATGGCCACACAAAAACCTACTGCAAATTACCTACAGTTTGTGTTATCTGCGGTGAATTGCATGGTACTGCTAACTGTACCAAGCCAAAAGTACAAGCTGAAAAAAATGCAGTAATTGTGGAGAAAATCACAAAGCTAATTACAGAGGATGCCGTGTATATTCTTTCGTTAAACAGGCTATGGGTCAAAAATCTAAATTAGCTCCAGTTCAATCAGCAAATGCTTACTCCGCCACTCTGCCTCAAACTAGCCAACTAGTTAATTCACGTGTATCGTATGCCGATGCTGCTAAGACTAGCTCTATTCCCACACAAAATGTTCCACCGGCAAGTAATTCAACGAATGCAAACTCTAGCTTTAACTTTAGTCGTCTTGAAGCTACTATTGAGAATCTGGTGCTAACTATAAACAACTTTACAACAAATATGACTAGCATGATGCAAGAAATGCTGAGAATGCAGAATACTCTGCTTCAAGCATTAGTCAACAAACCATGAACACGTTAAAACTATGTTTCTGGAACGCAAACGGCATTCGCCAACATAAAAATGAACTTGAGCACTTCCTCACGGAAAAAAATATTGATATAATGATGGTCTCTGAGACTCACTTGACTTCGAGAAGCTGCTTTAAAATAAATGGTTACACTCTATATGATTCAAAGGACCCGAGAGGGAGAGCATGCGGTGGATCAGCAATTCTAATTAAGTCAAGACTCAAGCACTATATCCTTGAGAACGTTAGTGAAGAATATATGCAAGCTACGAATATTTTCGTAGAAAATTTTTGTGCGAACTTCGTGATATCATCAATTTACTCACCTCCCAGATTTTCAGTTACCGAAGATCAGTATGAGAAGTTCTACAAATCGCTTGGATCTTGTTTCGTGGCAGCTGGTGACTACAATGCAAAACATACGTTGAGCGTTTGTTGATTTAATTCGTTTGCGAGGAGAACGAAAAAAAACAAGAATTTAAAATAGAATTCTTTTCCGAATTTTATTTTATAATTCTAAGGAACGAATGCAAAAGAATAATTCTTATAAAATTCGTTAGGCAGCCAATTGAATTCTTGAGGGGGTAAAAACTGAATTTTGGTACCTTGGAGAAAATGGCAGAGGCGCCAAAAAGTGGACACTTATGTCCATTTATCACTTTCATGATATGGGTATCAAATGAAAGGTATTTTCCAGAGGATTACAAAAATGTGTTGGAAAAATGGCGGAGGCGCCAAAAAGTGGACACTTACATGTGTCCATTTATCACTTTCATGATATGGGTATCAAATGAAAGGTATTTTCGAGGAGATGACAAAAATGTGTCGGAAAAATGGCGGAGGCGCCAAAAATTGGACACTTATGTCCATTTCTCACTTTCATAATATGGGCATCAAATGAAAGGTATTTTCTAGGAGATGACAAAAATGTGTTGGAAAAATGGCGGAGGCGCCAAAAAGTGGAAACTTATGTCCATTTATCACTTTCATGATATGGGTATCAAATGAAAGGTATTTTCGAGGAGATGACAAAAATGCGTTTTCAAAATGGCGGAGGCGCCAAAAAGTGGACACTTACAGTCCATTTATCACTTTCATGATATAGGTATCAAATGAAAGGTATTTTCGAGGGGATAACAAAAATGTGTTGGAAAAATGGCGGAGGCGCCAAAAAGTGGACACTTATGTCCATTTATCACTTTCATGATATGGGTATCAAATGAAAGGTATTTTCGAGGAGATGACAAAAATGCGTTTTAAAAATGGCGGAGGCGCCAAAAAGTAAACACTTATGTCCATTTCTCACTTTCATGATATGGGTATCAAATGAAAGGTATTTTCGAGGAGATGACAAAAATGCGTTGGAAAAATGGCGGAGGCGCCAAAAAGTGGACACTTATGCCCATTTATCACATTCATGATATGGGTATCAAAGGAAAGGCATCTTCGAGGAGATGACAAAAATGCGTTGGAAAAATGGCGGAGGCGCCAAAAAGTGGACACTTACAGTTGTGTGAAAAATAATAAAGCCATCTACTGTTCTATAAATTTAATGTTTTTTTTAACCTTTTACAAAATATTTTTAGATCGACTTTTTTTATGATTTATTAGTTACTCTCTTTCTTATTGTAATCCCGTTATTTTTTCTGTAATTGAAGCAATATTTCTAAATACATCAGTGTGTGTCTGTTAATGGAAGAAAAAACAAGTGTGAAATAAAATAGAGCCAATATTAAAGTTTAAAAAAAAATTTAAGTGAAACGCAACTTTAAGGTTTTTTTTCTTTTTTTTAAGTGAGTAAAAAGACGGACTATCTTATTTCTATTATAATTTTAAAAAATATTAAAAAGGCAGTTAACAGAATGGGCAGAGGAAAACACTGTAGCGTGGACGGCCGAATATTAATAAAAAAGCTTCATCAAGAAGGTAATTCTCAAAGAAAAATAGCTGAAATTATTGGATGTTCAAAGAAAATGGTAGAAAATGCTATAAAACATGAAGATAAACAAGAAACAAGAGGAAGAAAACAAAAAATATCTGAAATCTTAAAACGAAAAATACTGCGTCACGTGAAACGGGACCCCTTTGTGACGTCATCCGCCCTTAAAAAGCAATACCAACTTGACATGGATACTTCTACAATACGGCGTATGCTCCTTAAAAATGATTTACATGCAAGAAGTGCCCGTAAAGTGCCTTTTCTATCAAAGCATAACATTAAACAAAGGCTTGAGTTCGCAAAGGAACACGTAAATTGGCCCGTATCTAAATGGCGTAATATTTTGTGGTCGGATGAGACCAAAGTAAATTTATTTAACTCGGATCGGAGTTCTCTTCAAGTTCGGAGACCCAAAAATAAAGAATTTAGTACTCAATATACTATTAAAACCGTTAAACATGGAGGGGGTAATATTATCGTATGGGGATGTTTTTCATATTATGGAGTTGGACCCTTATATCGCATACAGGACATAATGGATGCAAAATTTTATACGAATATTTTAAGAGAAGTCATGATGCCTTATGCTGAGTGGGAAATGCCGCTGCAATGGATATTCCAACAGGACAATGATCCTAAACATTCATCGAAGTTGGCAAAGGCATGGTTCGGGGACAATCATGTGAAGGTTTTGGGATGGCCTTCTCAGTCACCAGACCTAAATCCCATCGAAAACTTATGGGGCGAGGTAAAAAGATGTCTTAGAGGAAAGAATCCATCAAATAAAGATGAGCTGTGGACAATGGTTGAGACTGCATGGAAGAACATTCCAGTTACGACTTGTCAAAATCTTGTTGACTCAATGCCGAAGCGTTGCTTTGCAGTAATAAAAAATAATGGTAGTTCTACAAAGTACTGAGGTAGTATTAGTCGTTATATAAGCAATTGTTTTATTAAACATATTATTTACTTTATTTTTTTAATAATTTAAAAAGGTTTGGTTAGATGGCTCTATTTTTTTTCACAGAGAAAATAAACGTATACAACGAATTCTTTTATTTTAATTTTTGATAACAAAGAATTCAAATATTTAATTTATATTTTTTTTATATTATAATAATACCTAATAAATAACAACAAAAAAGTTTAAAGAAAATTACTATCTGAGTAAATTTTTTAGTATTGAAATTGAGGTTTGGGGTGGCTCTATTATTTTTCACACAAGTGTATGTCCATTTCTCACTTTCATGATATGGGTATCAAATGAAAGGTATTTTCGAGGAGATGACAAAAATGTGTTGGAAAAATGGCGGAGGCGCCAAAAAGTGCAAACTTATGTCCATTTATCACTTTCATGATATGGGTATCAAATGAAAGGTATTTTCGAGATGACAAAAATGCGTTGGAAAAATGGCGGAGGCGCCAAAAAGTGGACACTTATGTCCATTTCTCACTTTCATGATATGGGTATCAAATGAAAGGTATTTTCGAGGAGATGACAAAAATGCGTTGGAAAAATGGCGGAGGCACCAAAAAGTGGACACTTATGTCCATTTCTCACTTTCATGATATGGGTATCAAATTAAAGGTATTTTCGAGGAGATGACAAAAATGTCTTGAAAAAATGGCGGAGGCGCCAAAAAGTGGAAACTTATGTCCATTTATCACTTTCATGATATGGGTATCAAATGAAAAGTATTTTCAAGAAGGTGACATTTGTGAAAAAAAAATTTACCAATACTGTGCCATCGATTTTTTGATAGCTTTTGGTATGCGGAAAAAAATTCCACTACCACATAGCAAAATAATTATTTTCGAGGTGCCAGAAATTAAATTTTTTGATTTTTTTAGTTTTTTGAGATTGTTTTAGAAGGCAACACGACTGACTTAATTTTGTTTCAGAATAATATATACATACAAATCCCGGTATAACGAACGATATAATGTCAGGCCTATTCGTTATATCGAAAAATTCGTTATATCGCAAAGTTTTTTTAAAGTGTTATTTTAACTTTTATTACTGTAGAGATGATACAATACAATAAAAAGAATGAGTGCAATTTTTTTGTAATAAGCTACCAATTGCTGCTGTAGATTTTGTTTAATATTATTTGCTTTGCCGTTCGTTATACAGAGCACGGCTTTATCAAAACATTCGCTATATAAAGTAGAACTAAATGTTAGAAATATGATGCTATAGCAAGTTTTTGTTTTTCATTTTGCCATTTTTTTCTTTATCATTCGTTATATTCAGTATCACATTACGATATTTTTTCGCTATATAAGGTTGTTAATGTAAAATATTTGGACGTTCATTATATCGGATTTTCGTTAAAGCGAAAATCGTTATACCGAGATTTGCCTGTATACATAAATATTTTATTATTTTGTTGTGTTGAAATTAAATATTAATACAATATAAATTAGTATCATGCAAAACAATTATTTTAAATTTATTTGTGTTATTCGTATATTAAATCTTTCGTTTTGAACTGGTAAAAAGTAAAATATTCGAGTATTGTTTAAAAAAAAAATTGGCGCACCGAAAATAATATTTTAATATGTGGAAGTTAAAGTTTTTTCCTCATGCCAAAAGGTATCGAAAATCCGATGGGGCAATATCGGTTAATTTATTTTTTCATACAAGTTATCTCCTCGAAAATACCTTTCATTTGATACCCATATCATGAAAGTGATAAATGGACATAAGTTTCCACTTTTTGGCGCCTCCGCCATTTTTCCAACACATTTTTGTCATCTCCTCGAAAATACCTTTCATTTGATACCCATATCATGAAAGTGAGAAATGGACATAAATGTCCACTTTTTGGCGCCTCCGCCATTTTCCCAACGCATTTTTGTCATCTCCTCGAAAATACCTTTCATTTGATACCCATATCATGAAAGTGATAAATGGACATAAGTGTCCACTTTTTGGCGCCTCCGCCATTTTTCCAACACATTTTTGTCATCCCCTCGAAAATACCTTTCATTTGATACCCATATCATGAAAGTGATAAATGGACATAAGTGTCCACTTTTTGGCGCCTCCGCCATTTTTCTAACGCATTTTTGTCATCTCCTCGAAAATACCTTTCATTTGATACCCATATCATGAAAGTGAGAAATGGACATAAGTGTACACTTTTTGGCGCCTCCGCCATTTTTCCAACGCATTTTTGCCACCTCCTCGAAAATACCTTTCATTTGATACCCATATCATGAAAGTGATAAATGGACATAAGTGTCCACTTTTTGGCGCCTCCGCCATTTTTAAAACGCATTTTTGTCATCTCCTCGAAAATACCTTTCATTTGATACCCATATCATGAAAGTGATAAATGGACATAAGTTTCCACTTTTTGGCGCCTCCGCCATTTTTCCAACACATTTTTGTCATCCCCTCGAAAATACCTTTTATTTGATACCCATATCATGAAAGTGATAAATGGACATAAGTTTCCACTTTTTGGCGCCTCCGCCATTTTTCCAACACACTTTTGTCATCTCCTCGAAAATACCTTTCATTTGATACCCATATCATGAAAGTGAGAAATGGACATAAGTGTCCACTTTTTGGCGCCTCCATTTTTCCAACACATTTTTGTCATCTCCTCGAAAATACCTTTCATTTGATACCCATATAATGAAAGTGATAAATGGACATACATAGGTGTCCACTTTTTGGCGCCTCCGCCATTTTTCCAACGCATTTTTGTCATCTCCACGAAATCTCCTCAAAAAATTTTAAGTCTTTACTTTGAATTATGTACATATGTATGTATTTGTATTATTAATTTAATCGCGAATTCTATTTTCTATTCGTTTGCGAATTTTATTTTTAAATTTGCGAGAGGAATTTTATTTTGCATTCTTGGTGTTTCTTTTCGTTCGCAAATTTTATTTTTTTTTTTTTTTTTTTTTTTAATGCATGAATTTTTATTTATTGTATCTTCATATATGAACTAACAATAAGTATTCAAATCTTAAATCTAAAAAATATAATTAGGCCCGACCAATGTCGGACATAAGCTTAGTAGTAGTTATATATAATACATATGTAAGTAGTGATAATCAAAAGGAAAAAAAATAAAAGTATTTTCAAGAAGTCCCATCTGGAGTGCTGTGAATAAGAGCCATTGTGTCCCTCTTTTTTAGGCGGATGTGTCCAGTAAAGTTCAAAATATTACGGGCAAGCGGATTAGGATGTGACTCGAGCTTTGTTAAATATTTGCCAGCGTATTTTGCAATTTCTTCAGTCACTAGTGGCATATTCAAATCACGATGTAAGTAGTGTGCTAATGGCGGTCTGAGTCCTGTTTTGGGAATTCAAAACCGGGAAAAATCAAAAAGGGTGGCAACCCTGTTACAAATGGGGGGATTTTGGGGATTTTCATGCTGGGATTTTCTTAGCTATGTGTGTGTGTGTGTGTGTGTGTGTGACTTTGATTCTTTGTGGATGTGTATGTATGTATACTTGTGTGTACAGCTTTTGTTCTTATTGTAGAGAAGCGTTGTGCTTACAGTGTATGTATGTATATGTGGGTGCGTGTGAGTGTGTATGTATGAGTATGTGTTTTTGTATTTACTTGTATGTTTGATGGTGTCCAATACTGTTGTTGTAGTGGCAGACAATCATTATACCCAGTAGGAAATGTCGATGGTGAAAATGTGCTGACTAGCTTTTGACTAGCTTGTCACCTGTACTACTATATAATTATACCTCATACAATACTTTGTACTATAGGCATTTAGCATGTGCTTGTCATTGAAAATATACTAGTCACACTAAAACAATTGATTAGGTAGTGACCACGTAGTTGTTATGGGGTCATGAGACATACTAACCAGACAGTTAGTTACCGATACATATCTATAATTTACGTGCATACAAATGTATGAATATTGACAATTCCACCTCTCTCCTTCTTTTATACTGACGGATAGTAGAAAACTTATTATACCAAAGTTGTAACTAGAATTTTAGTTGACACAAAGTCACTTGCTCCCAGTCTGACTGCAAGGTAGTGACAAAGGATCTGTGTATTTGTGTGTATGTAGTGATTGTTATTTGATAGTCTTTGGGTAGCTGTTTTGAGTTATCGTTGGTATGCTTATGTAGGGTTATTGTATTGCATTTATGTTTGCGATCTCTGGGGAAATAATCTAATAGCTACAGAGAGTGGCAACCATGTTGTCAATGGAAGTGGGTAGGGAATGTATTTGGTAATGTATGTATATGTTGTTGTATTAATGTATGTGATTGTATCTATTTTTACTTTGAAGAATATCATTGCTTGTGTGTATTGTTTGGCCTGCGAGAGTTTTTCATACATATTTACAAATGAATGTGTATATGTTTTCTAGGCTATTGACGTTGCTGTTCTTATGTAGATAGAAAATATTGTGTTGGCATAGGTTTTATATATACAAGTGAATTTCAGATGTAAAATGTTTTGAATCAAATCAGGTTGATAAGCAGATTTTTTGAATAGGGGTAATGATATTTTTATTTCAGTATATTTTAATTTAATGTAATAATTATAGGAAGTAGCTTTTGGAGACATACACCAAAAATTTTACTCATACCTTTGTATTACAAACTGATCCTAGCGATTTTGATCTGGGTGTTGCTGTGTATATGAATTTCATCATATATCGTAATACCATCAGATAAATTAGATTTGACGTCTACTACACGATTATCATATGAATTATGGGAATTTGTATGTGTGTGTGTGTGTATGTGAGTATGTATGTATGTATGTATGTATGTGTGTGTGTGTGCGTCTGTGTGTATGAATTTCATAATATTATAAAATTTCATTATGTATGTTTGTGTTTGTGTATTACGTCATCACTTTTTTGTGTGTCATGCCAGACATTTGGTAGTATAAAATATTAGCATATATGTATGTATGTAGGTATCAGAACTTTTTTTTTTTATCCTAGTATGTTTTTATACTTATTTTGCTTTATATTTTGTCATGCTTAAAATTGTCCAGCTTTAAAGTCTCCCTGTGTGAAATTTGTTTATATTAGAGATTTTGTTTATTTAACTACGTCCGACTTCTTTGGCTGAACTTCTTTTCATACGATCATGGGAATTTATAGTTTCTCTGTCCATAATAAGTTCGTTTAGCTTTGGTATATGCTTTGAATGTAAGTGTGATTGTTAAGATCTAATAAATACTTGAGTATTGATAAGAAATTTGATATTATGTGTGCATATGTATGTACATATCTACAAATTGATTTTATGTATGTATGTATGTACATATAAATATGTGTTTGACTCCGTGCTTGAATACATTTTTTTTTTGTTGTTGTTGTAAATATTCGCCTGGTTTTTATGTATAGATGTGAAATATCTTCATAGTTTTTTTATTTGAATTTAAAAAACGTTGTTTTAACTTTTATCTGTATTTACTTAAAAGTGTGTGAGGATTTTCTGTTTTAAGTAAAACTGAATTCTTTAAGATACATACTTTAGAGTAATAGTAACTATAATAGAAATATTTCCTTTATTTAATTTACATTTGTTTAAAGTTGATGCAGCCTAATAGTCATTCTTAGAAATGTTTTGATATAAAATTTTTTTCCAGCCGTAGGCTTTTTCACCACCTTTTACATTTATTTTAGAACATCTTGCGTTGGCTTTTATAAAATTGCAAACGCTTTGAAATGAAACTGATCCAGCAGTCCAGCTTAGGTGATGATAGTTTTTTGTTAGTCAGCTTGCTTCTTTTTTTTTATTTAATTTTTTTTTTTTTTTGTTGATAAACATTTAAAATCAAAAGGGAGTTTTATATTGAAATTATTATATTCTTAATTGTTGAAAACAATCACTTCTTCTTTTCCGAAGAAATTATTTGAATTACTTTTGAAACCTTACGCGACTATAAAAATTATGTTATTTTTCATATTGCTTAATTTATAAGACTTTTAGAATTTGACATTTGATGGCTATATATTCTAGTATATGATCATGAATAAGAATACAGTAAGCTGATTTCTTTGCTTACAATTTCAAATTAAAATTTTATTCAATTGTCCCGCTATTGAATAAAAGGAGCTTTTATCTTAAACTCTGGTACAGTTATATATAGTAGCTTTGTTGAAATCTTAGATACATATAATATGTAGATTAAAATAACGTTTATTTATAAATTTTATTTTAAGATCAGCATCATATGGATATGTAACTGAACTTAAATGTACTTTTAAATTAGTTAATTCATAATGAACAATTTTATTTTCTTTTTGACTAGCGATCAACACAAAACGAAGTCGTTTTCTTACAATTTAGGTCTGGCCTCTCAACTGCTCCTCTAGTATACAATATAACTTTGTATGTCAGCATTTCTGTCTACTCTTTGTGAGCGTTAAGGATAATTAAATTTTAAACTTTTTATTCTTCAAATTGTGTTACTTCATACTCATAATATGTTTACATTAATAAGGTACGAGTGTATGTTTATTTTATGAAAGGTGAGGTCCTATGACTTTTATTTGATGTTCTGTGTTTTTTTTTTCTCATTTTACTAAAGTTCAGCGTACTGCGTATATATTTCTAATATATTTAAGTGAGCTTTTTGTACCTGTCAGACAAAGTGAACGTATCAGTTGGTCAGTCAGTCTCTCTTTTTATTTTATTAATTTTTTCTTCTAATGTGTCACTACTATTTTTTCAGATTTTACTACTTGAAATAGAAAATATTTATATAATTTTAAAAGTATTAATATATACATACATATAGGTAAATATATGTATGTACGTAGAAATTAGTTCATATACAAATAAATACACCTTTAATAATCAATTATTCTAGAAAATCGATCTAAAATAACACATTTACCTCCATCATCATTTCACCGTCAGTGTGTTCATAAAGTGTTAGAAACATTGGAATATCTATGTTTGGGAGAATTTTTACTTCAAGTGTTTCTATATAAGGTTTGATGGTTGACCCCTTGACGATATTGTGGTTAACGTAGGCTGCGTTGTATCGCATTCAGATGTAATCATTTCTTACTTAGAAAAGGTCCTCATCACCATCAATCATACCTGTATACAATACATTCATTAGTTGAGTTGATCCAGATACAATTGCCTTCTACAAATTAATGATTAGAAAAAAGCTTTCTCATCACATTCTAACAGGTTTAATATTTTGCTAGCATGCATGCTTTTATCAATAGTGAGGCGAGAGTCCGACATTTAGTGGTGTTTCAATTAAAAATCTATACAATTAGAATTACGAATTCACTCTTTTGAATTTTTAACAAAGTATATACATATGTACATATGTATTTCATTTCTCACAGTCTTGAAATTTTTTTCATTACAAAAGTATGACGTGAGGATTTTTTTTTTTTTTTTAATTATACATGCTTCGGCATGCTTCCAATATATTTTTTTTTTCGGTAAATTTATTTCATACTCATACAGATACAGATATAAAGTAAGATCTGTTTACATTACATTTTACAATTTATGCATGCTTCAGCATGATTCTAGTTGAAGTCTGTATTTATTTAGTAAGTTTGTTTGATACCCATTCATACACATGTACATTCATAAAGATTGGATATCATAGTCCAATTTTCTTAGTTTATCTAGAAATGAACAGTGAATATCTTTTATAATAACCCCATATTCACAATTTAAAATTTTGTATGCTATAGCTTTCGAAATGGAAAATGTACAACTCTTACTATAAAAAATGATAATATGATGTGCTGAATATTTTTAACGCTTAAGTTTTCACAATATTTCATACAGACCATCAAGTTTAGAGAATTCAGTACATTAAGCTAATAATCTTCCCTGAGACCTAACATTCCTAATCAATCCTTCAAAAAAAAAAAACCAATAAAAACTAGATTTTTCCTTTGTAATTTTATTTATATTTTCATTAAATTTAATCATTTTGTACATCTTCAAACTGTATTTTGCACCTTTTTCTCATTCGTAGAGTTAACTTTAATCACAAATATTTTAATGATGAGATGATCTTTCCTATTTCATGCACTGAGTAAATCTTTATATATGTATATCATTCCACTTATATGAACCATTAATGCTAAATTCTTAACACATAATTCCTTTTAGTGATCTATTAAATCATTCTACTATTGATGTTGTCATATTAAGTAATTTTTAATCCTATATTTATGCATGAATTTTACAGTATTTATTAAAAAATTCTTTACCATCATCTATTTGTAAGTTTTTTGGTACTCGTACCATTTCAAAAATATTTTCCATTGACTAAGTTTTCCCGAGTGCAGTTTTTATTTTCAACGATACTCACCATATAAACTTTAAGAATAAGTATATTACAGTCTACAAAAATCAATAATTTCTATTTTCTGTAGAATAGTTACCCACTTCACCTAAATCAGCTCCATAAAAGATCATCTATTCCATTCATTACATCACCACAATGCACAAAATGTTTTCGTGCTTGCTTATGGAGTTCGTTTACTAAATTTCTTTTTAAAGACATTGAGTTGTTTTACAGTTTTATGGAGAGTGTTGTGATCTACTTGATACACTTTCAGCTATTTATACTAAAATGTAGTTGATTTTCCAGTCTATAAATTCTATGGTTCAGCTGTTCAATTTGTTTGTCAAAAGTTGATTTAATTTTTAGAATGTCTTTTTCAATTTTATACCTATCTTCTATCTATAATTTTATATCATTTGTAGTCCATTAATTTGCATTTGAATATATCCTTGAATTATATTAATGCCTTAAGCTTTATTATTAATTCATCCTTTAGTTTCTCGATTTAAGTTTCCAGAAACAATTTACTGATAACATTATTCTCCGTCAGTGAATGATGATGATTCTCTATGTATACATTGGTAGAAATTATACATTTTATTTATCTATCAAAATCAAATTTGTCGTAGTATTTACACGTTTTATTAATCATTAAAGAAAATAACCCCACTTTTAAACCCCATATTTGACCATCAACTTGTATTTTATCTTCATACAGTTTTAGATTTCTATCACCAAATTTCCATTCATTATTGAAATTTTTAGGTGAGCCATAGTTTGTATCTAATTCATTTCTTCCTTCCAAGACTAATAAGATAATATAAGTGTCTTCGGAATTGGAAGTCTGTGAGTAAAAATCACCTTCATAATCGTCACCACCATTTTCAGTATTAACATCATTAAATAAGATGCTATTATCAAATATTGTTCCTTATGCTAGGTTCTTTGGTATACTTGTCTCTATCTTGACTAATGGATTTTCAGCTTCTGTCTTCATTTTATTTTCTTCATTCATGGGAATTCTTTTAATTTTTTTAGACCTATTTAGGAATTCTTTCAGTGGTTCTGTTGTAGGTTTAAATGTATCTCTTAGTTGTTCACGTGTATCTATTTCACCAGTTTTTATACTACGAAGCTTTTTCTTCAAGACATTTCTTGTCAACACCGACTGTTTTAAAATTTTCTCATCCATGTTTAATAAAGAAAAGGTATCAGCTATTAGATCAGCTTATCAGCTATTAGATCAGCTTATCAGGACCTGGTCTGGTTTTCAGATCAGCATTTCAGGACCTGGTCTGGTTTTCAGATCAGCTTTTCAGGACCTGGTCTGGTTTTCAGATCAGCTTTTCAGGACCAGGTCTGGTTTTCAGATCAGCTTATCAGGACCTGGTCTGGTTTTCAGATCAGCTTTTCAGGACCTAGTCTGGTTTTCAGATCAGCTTATCAGGACCTGGTCTGGTTTTCAGATCAGCTTTTCAGGACCTGGTCTGGTTTTCAGATCAGCTTATCAGGACCTGGTCTGGTTTTCAGATCAGCTTTTCAGGACCTAGTCTGGTTTTCAGATCAGCTTATCAGGACCTGGTCTGGTTTTCAGATCAGCTTTTCAAGACCTGGTCTGGTTTTCAGATCAGCTTTTCAGGACCTGGTCTGGTTTTCAGATCAGGATATCAGGTATCAAATCAGGTTATTAGGTATCTGGTCTGGTTTTCAGATCAGGTTATCTGATTCAGATTGAGTTATCAGTTTACAATTAGCTAGTCATTTATTAAATTTATATGAATGAAGTTTCAGGTCAGATGAAATAACTAAAGTCAATCTCTTATGAGCAGTAATTTATATAGTTATAAAATAGTCAAATTGTTTTCTATAACGAACATCATTTAATTTATCATCAAAAATCCATATTTATCCTTCCAACACTATAAAAATTTATTAAAACTGTTCAAAATTCATATTACTGACAACATGATCCCTATAGACGAGCTTAATATTTTTCTCATTGCATTGTCTCTTGTTAAATGCTTACAGCCGTATTCATAAAAATTTTAAACATAATTTTGAATGTTGTTTAAGCAAAATTCGCTAAATTTTAGCTTAAAAACGTTTTTTAATTTAAACCTTGTTTAATTCACCAAATCCTAAAAATTAACTGCACCCATACTTAAAATAATTTTGAGTTAGCATCGTTGTAATTTTGCTTCATGTTTATTTGCATTTTTAACTTTGCCTATATGTATGTATGTATGCATGTATGTATGTATTTATGTATGTATTAGGAATTATACTAGAAGTTGGGCACAAGTAGAATGAGTCATCATTCTTCTGTCGCCCCATACAAAAATATACACGTACATATGTATGTATATTATTCTGCTTTGTACATGCAGCATCAGCAAATATCATACTTGAAATTCTTTAAGCTTCAATACGTCAAAAAAATAAATGTATAATATAGTATTCTTTTAATTATGAAATTAACTTCTTCAGATATTCATATTTGACTTGATATAAATAATTTTAGTATAAATATATGTTTTTACACCTGAGATAGTAGTAGTGAATTGCCACTCCTGCGTAGATTAAAATTTTAAAGACCGACAAAGGACCCCCACAAATTATTACAAACCCCCAATTCCCTGACAGACTCGAATTCCCATAGACAGACAGACATCAACAAATTTTTCGTCGGCTTTAGAAACATTTTATTTTCATGTTTTCCCGTCCACATTATGAAAAATATTTTTTTATTTAACATTTTTACCGTCCACATTATGAAAAATCAATTTAATGATTTTCCGTTGGCATTACAAAAATATTTATTTTCACGTTTTTCCCGTCGGCATTACAAAAATATTTATTTTCACGTTTTTACAATCCACCTTACGAAAAATCATTTTCACATAAAACGGACTTATTGATCAACCCTCGTATGTACTAAACAAAAGAAAAAACAAAACAAAAAAGTTAATGTAAACAAAAAATTCCTTATGTAAACAAAAAGTTGGACGGACTTATTGACCCACCCTCGTAGGGTATCAAATTTCACAAATTTCCAAGAATTTTAAAATTTGGGTAATTAAAATTTTAAAATTTCAAAATTTTGTACTGATATTCTCCAAAGAACCTAGCATAAGGAACAATATTTGATAATAGCATCTTATTTAATGA
This sequence comes from Tachina lurida, assembly GCA_944452675.1. Taxonomy (NCBI): domain Eukaryota; kingdom Metazoa; phylum Arthropoda; class Insecta; order Diptera; family Tachinidae; genus Tachina; species Tachina lurida. Next base: position 70,259,103 of record OX101754.1, read on the forward strand.
TGTTAATACTGAAAATGGTGGTGACGATTATGAAGGTGATTTTTACTCACAGACTTCCAATTCCGAAGACACTTATATTATCTTATTAGTCTTGGAAGGAAGAAATGAATTAGATACAAACTATGGCTCACCTAAAAATTTCAATAATGAATGGAAATTTGGTGATAGAAATCTAAAACTGTATGAAGATAAAATACAAGTTGATGGTCAAATATGGGGTTTAAAAGTGGGGTTATTTTCTTTAATGATTAATAAAACGTGTAAATACTACGACAAATTTGATTTTGATAGATAAATAAAATGTATAATTTCTACCAATGTATACATAGAGAATCATCATCATTCACTGACGGAGAATAATGTTATCAGTAAATTGTTTCTGGAAACTTAAATCGAGAAACTAAAGGATGAATTAATAATAAAGCTTAAGGCATTAATATAATTCAAGGATATATTCAAATGCAAATTAATGGACTACAAATGATATAAAATTATAGATAGAAGATAGGTATAAAATTGAAAAAGACATTCTAAAAATTAAATCAACTTTTGACAAACAAATTGAACAGCTGAACCATAGAATTTATAGACTGGAAAATCAACTACATTTTAGTATAAATAGCTGAAAGTGTATCAAGTAGATCACAACACTCTCCATAAAACTGTAAAACAACTCAATGTCTTTAAAAAGAAATTTAGTAAACGAACTCCATAAGCAAGCACGAAAACATTTTGTGCATTGTGGTGATGTAATGAATGGAATAGATGATCTTTTATGGAGCTGATTTAGCTGAAGTGGGTAACTATTCTACAGAAAATAGAAATTATTGATTTTTGTAGACTGTAATATACTTATTCTTAAAGTTTATATGGTGAGTATCGTTGAAAATAAAAACTGCACTCGGGAAAACTTAGTCAATGGAAAATATTTTTGAAATGGTACGAGTACCAAAAAACTTACAAATAGATGATGGTAAAGAATTTTTTAATAAATACTGTAAAATTCATGCATAAATATAGGATTAAAAATTACTTAATATGACAACATCAATAGTAGAATGATTTAATAGATCACTAAAAGGAATTATGTGTTAAGAATTTAGCATTAATGGTTCATATAAGTGGAATGATATACATATATAAAGATTTACTCAGTGCATGAAATAGGAAAGATCATCTCATCATTAAAATATTTGTGATTAAAGTTAACTCTACGAATGAGAAAAAGGTGCAAAATACAGTTTGAAGATGTACAAAATGATTAAATTTAATGAAAATATAAATAAAATTACAAAGGAAAAATCTAGTTTTTATTGGTTTTTTTTTTTTGAAGGATTGATTAGGAATGTTAGGTCTCAGGGAAGATTATTAGCTTAATGTACTGAATTCTCTAAACTTGATGGTCTGTATGAAATATTGTGAAAACTTAAGCGTTAAAAATATTCAGCACATCATATTATCATTTTTTATAGTAAGAGTTGTACATTTTCCATTTCGAAAGCTATAGCATACAAAATTTTAAATTGTGAATATGGGGTTATTATAAAAGATATTCACTGTTCATTTCTAGATAAACTAAGAAAATTGGACTATGATATCCAATCTTTATGAATGTACATGTGTATGAATGGGTATCAAACAAACTTACTAAATAAATACAGACTTCAACTAGAATCATGCTGAAGCATGCATAAATTGTAAAATGTAATGTAAACAGATCTTACTTTATATCTGTATCTGTATGAGTATGAAATAAATTTACCGAAAAAAAAAAAATATATTGGAAGCATGCCGAAGCATGTATAATAAAAAAAAAAAAAAAAAATCCTCACGTCATACTTTTGTAATGAAAAAAATTTCAAGACTGTGAGAAATGAAATACATATGTACATATGTATATACTTTGTTAAAAATTCAAAAGAGTGAATTCGTAATTCTAATTGTATAGATTTTTAATTGAAACACCACTAAATGTCGGACTCTCGCCTCACTATTGATAAAAGCATGCATGCTAGCAAAATATTAAACCTGTTAGAATGTGATGAGAAAGCTTTTTTCTAATCATTAATTTGTAGAAGGCAATTGTATCTGGATCAACTCAACTAATGAATGTATTGTATACAGGTATGATTGATGGTGATGAGGACCTTTTCTAAGTAAGAAATGATTACATCTGAATGCGATACAACGCAGCCTACGTTAACCACAATATCGTCAAGGGGTCAACCATCAAACCTTATATAGAAACACTTGAAGTAAAAATTCTCCCAAACATAGATATTCCAATGTTTCTAACACTTTATGAACACACTGACGGTGAAATGATGATGGAGGTAAATGTGTTATTTTAGATCGATTTTCTAGAATAATTGATTATTAAAGGTGTATTTATTTGTATATGAACTAATTTCTACGTACATACATATATTTACCTATATGTATGTATATATTAATACTTTTAAAATTATATAAATATTTTCTATTTCAAGTAGTAAAATCTGAAAAAATAGTAGTGACACATTAGAAGAAAAAATTAATAAAATAAAAAGAGAGACTGACTGACCAACTGATACGTTCACTTTGTCTGACAGGTACAAAAAGCTCACTTAAATATATTAGAAATATATACGCAGTACGCTGAACTTTAGTAAAATGAGAAAAAAAAAAAACACAGAACATCAAATAAAAGTCATAGGACCTCACCTTTCATAAAATAAACATACACTCGTACCTTATTAATGTAAACATATTATGAGTATGAAGTAACACAATTTGAAGAATAAAAAGTTTAAAATTTAATTATCCTTAACGCTCACAAAGAGTAGACAGAAATGCTGACATACAAAGTTATATTGTATACTAGAGGAGCAGTTGAGAGGCCAGACCTAAATTGTAAGAAAACGTCTTCGTTTTGTGTTGATCGCTAGTCAAAAAGAAAATAAAATTGTTCATTATGAATTAACTAATTTAAAAGTACATTTAAGTTCAGTTACATATCCATATGATGCTGATCTTAAAATAAAATTTATAAATAAACGTTATTTTAATCTACATATTATATGTATCTAAGATTTCAACAAAGCTACTATATATAACTGTACCAGAGTTTAAGATAAAAGCTCCTTTTATTCAATAGCGGGACAATTGAATAAAATTTTAATTTGAAATTGTAAGCAAAGAAATCAGCTTACTGTATTCTTATTCATGATCATATACTAGAATATATAGCCATCAAATGTCAAATTCTAAAAGTCTTATAAATTAAGCAATATGAAAAATAACATAATTTTTATAGTCGCGTAAGGTTTCAAAAGTAATTCAAATAATTTCTTCGGAAAAGAAGAAGTGATTGTTTTCAACAATTAAGAATATAATAATTTCAATATAAAACTCCCTTTTGATTTTAAATGTTTATCAACAAAAAAAAAAAAAAATTAAATAAAAAAAAAAGAAGCAAGCTGACTAACAAAAAACTATCATCACCTAAGCTGGACTGCTGGATCAGTTTCATTTCAAAGCGTTTGCAATTTTATAAAAGCCAACGCAAGATGTTCTAAAATAAATGTAAAAGGTGGTGAAAAAGCCTACGGCTGGAAAAAAATTTTATATCAAAACATTTCTAAGAATGACTATTAGGCTGCATCAACTTTAAACAAATGTAAATTAAATAAAGGAAATATTTCTATTATAGTTACTATTACTCTAAAGTATGTATCTTAAGGAATTCAGTTTTACTTAAAACAGAAAATCCTCACACACTTTTAAGTAAATACAGATAAAAGTTAAAACAACGTTTTTTAAATTCAAATAAAAAAACTATGAAGATATTTCACATCTATACATAAAAACCAGGCGAATATTTACAACAACAACAAAAAAAAATGTATTCAAGCACGGAGTCAAACACATATTTATATGTACATACATACATACATAAAATCAATTTGTAGATATGTACATACATATGCACACATAATATCAAATTTCTTATCAATACTCAAGTATTTATTAGATCTTAACAATCACACTTACATTCAAAGCATATACCAAAGCTAAACGAACTTATTATGGACAGAGAAACTATAAATTCCCATGATCGTATGAAAAGAAGTTCAGCCAAAGAAGTCGGACGTAGTTAAATAAACAAAATCTCTAATATAAACAAATTTCACACAGGGAGACTTTAAAGCTGGACAATTTTAAGCATGACAAAATATAAAGCAAAATAAGTATAAAAACATACTAGGATAAAAAAAAAAAGTTCTGATACCTACATACATACATATATGCTAATATTTTATACTACCAAATGTCTGGCATGACACACAAAAAAGTGATGACGTAATACACAAACACAAACATACATAATGAAATTTTATAATATTATGAAATTCATACACACAGACGCACACACACACACATACATACATACATACATACATACTCACATACACACACACACACATACAAATTCCCATAATTCATATGATAATCGTGTAGTAGACGTCAAATCTAATTTATCTGATGGTATTACGATATATGATGAAATTCATATACACAGCAACACCCAGATCAAAATCGCTAGGATCAGTTTGTAATACAAAGGTATGAGTAAAATTTTTGGTGTATGTCTCCAAAAGCTACTTCCTATAATTATTACATTAAATTAAAATATACTGAAATAAAAATATCATTACCCCTATTCAAAAAATCTGCTTATCAACCTGATTTGATTCAAAACATTTTACATCTGAAATTCACTTGTATATATAAAACCTATGCCAACACAATATTTTCTATCTACATAAGAACAGCAACGTCAATAGCCTAGAAAACATATACACATTCATTTGTAAATATGTATGAAAAACTCTCGCAGGCCAAACAATACACACAAGCAATGATATTCTTCAAAGTAAAAATAGATACAATCACATACATTAATACAACAACATATACATACATTACCAAATACATTCCCTACCCACTTCCATTGACAACATGGTTGCCACTCTCTGTAGCTATTAGATTATTTCCCCAGAGATCGCAAACATAAATGCAATACAATAACCCTACATAAGCATACCAACGATAACTCAAAACAGCTACCCAAAGACTATCAAATAACAATCACTACATACACACAAATACACAGATCCTTTGTCACTACCTTGCAGTCAGACTGGGAGCAAGTGACTTTGTGTCAACTAAAATTCTAGTTACAACTTTGGTATAATAAGTTTTCTACTATCCGTCAGTATAAAAGAAGGAGAGAGGTGGAATTGTCAATATTCATACATTTGTATGCACGTAAATTATAGATATGTATCGGTAACTAACTGTCTGGTTAGTATGTCTCATGACCCCATAACAACTACGTGGTCACTACCTAATCAATTGTTTTAGTGTGACTAGTATATTTTCAATGACAAGCACATGCTAAATGCCTATAGTACAAAGTATTGTATGAGGTATAATTATATAGTAGTACAGGTGACAAGCTAGTCAAAAGCTAGTCAGCACATTTTCACCATCGACATTTCCTACTGGGTATAATGATTGTCTGCCACTACAACAACAGTATTGGACACCATCAAACATACAAGTAAATACAAAAACACATACTCATACATACACACTCACACGCACCCACATATACATACATACACTGTAAGCACAACGCTTCTCTACAATAAGAACAAAAGCTGTACACACAAGTATACATACATACACATCCACAAAGAATCAAAGTCACACACACACACACACACACATAGCTAAGAAAATCCCAGCATGAAAATCCCCAAAATCACCCCATTTGTAACAGGGTTGCCACCCTTTTTGATTTTTCCCGGTTTTGAATTCCCAAAACAGGACTCAGACCGCCATTAGCACACTACTGATGTATATTTGAATTTTTGATGTACCATGGAGCCGATGTTATCATGCGTAAAATTTTATTTTGCCTGCGTTGAATTTTCTCTACATTTGAAGCTGAAGCAGTGCCCCATAGTTGAATTCCGTAGCACCATATTGGCTTTAAAAGCGACTTGTATATTAAAAGTTTACAGTCTAGGCTAAGTGTTGAATTTCGACCAATCAGCCAATGTACCTGAGTTAGTTTAAGTTTCATTTGAGTTAACTTAGAATCAATGTGGTGTTTCCATGTAAGTCGTCGATCAAGGTGTATACCAAGATATTTCACATGTGAATGTTGAGAAACAACTTGATTGTTAATCCGAATGGGGGAACAAGTATCTCTTCGTAAAGTAAATGTTACTTGAACACACTTTTGTTCATTTACCTTGATTCTCCATAAGTTTAACCAAAGCTCCATCTGGAGTTTGCGGGATGCCTCATCAGGGTTTTCATGCATACTAAGGCAGGCTGTATCGTCGGCAAATGTGGAAGTATGGATACTACTGCTCACAGGCATATCACAAGTATAAATTAAATATAAAACTGGTCCCAGTATACTCCCCTGTGGCACACCAGATGAAATTGTTTCAGGCCTACTTGTAGTCTCCTTCCGCAACAGTGAACTTACGGGAAATAATGTAACTTTCCAAAGGATTTAAAATGTTTATTGGTAAGTAAGTCTTCAATTTTAAAATAAGGCCTTCATGCCACACTTTATCAAATGCCTGGGAAACGTCAATAAACAGCGCAGAACAATACTTTTTTCCCTCAAAAGTTCTTCTTATAAATTGAACTAATCTGTGAGTTTGTTCAATGGTGCTATGCTGACTTCTAAAACCAAATTGATGGTCTGGTATGCACCCACTACTGATTAGAATTGGGGACAATTTTGTTTTGAGCAATTTTTCGAAAAGCTTTGACATTGTAGATAGTAGACTTATTGGCCTATATGACTCAGCCTTTGTTATATCTTTGCCCGGCTTTGGAATCATTTTAACCTTGGCAAGTTTCCAGTTGTGTGGATAATACTCCAGTCGTAAGATAGCATTAAATATGAATAACAGGTTTCTCATTGCAATACGAGGCAAGTTCATCAGCATCTGATTACTAATTCCATCAATACCCGGAGCTTTCTTCGGGTTGAGTTCGGCAATTAATTTTTGTAAATCACGCGTCTTAAACTTTATGTGTTGAGGGGGTAGAGCGACTATATTTGGCAAATCAGCAACACCAGTACATATATTTGGCGTAAAAACGGATTTTAAGTGCTCAGCAAATATTTTACCTTTTTCAGTATCGCTTCTTGCCCAACCTCCGGTAGATGTGCGTAGAGGTGGCTTATACTCAACGGGTGTTTTAAGCTTTCTGGCAGCGCGCCACAAGGAGTAATTAGACGCCGGTGTAACATCAAGACCCTCCAGATAATTTTTAAGAGATGCAATTTTTTCAGATGCAAGCAACTCTTGGAGTCGTTTAGTGCACTCTTTAAATCTGATTTTATTTTGTGGTGATCTGTGCTGTTGCCATTCCCTTCTAGCCCTTCTTTTTTCACGTACGAGACGTTCAATGTCTGTAGAATAAATTTTATTAAACCCAATCTGCGGATGGGAGATTGTGGCATGTTCAGCAGCCTGTTTAATATTCTCGCTGAGATTGGCAATGTTCGATTCAATATCATCGGGTGTTCTAAGCGTAATGTTTTCCGTACAATGACTGCTGAGATATTTTTTGAACCCCAGCCAATTTACACGATTGATCATCTTCACATATGGGTCAGGTAAGTTACTTCTTAATGGGCTACAAATTGTGATGATCGTCGGGGAGTGATCGGACGAGAGATCAAGAGAAGCTTGAACTTGAATTAAATCCCTAGAGATATTTTTTATGACGCCAAAATCTATAACGTCCGGAATTTTTTGTATGTCAGTAGGCCAATAAGTGGGCTCCCCACTCGAAACGACATCCAAGCCCATTTTTGAAATAGTGTTGAACAATGCTCGACCTCTGGGTGTAACAAGGCGCGAACCCCAGAACGTATGTTTCGCATTGTAGTCTCCAGCTGCTACAAAACAAGGTCCAAGAGATTTGTAGAAATCCTCATATTGATTCTCAGTGATTGAAAATCTGGGAGGGGAGTAAATTGATGATATAACGAAATTTGAACAAAAACTTTCAATGCCAATATTTGTTGCTTGTAGGTATTCTTCACAAATGTTATCAAGAACATAGTGCTTGAGTCTTGACTTTATTAGAATTGCTGATCCACCGCAAGCCCTTCCTCTAGGGTCCTTTGTATCATATATAGTGTAGCCATAAACTTTAAAAAGACTTCTCGAAGTCAAATGAGTCTCAGATACTAACATTATATCAATATTTTTTTCCGTGAGGAAGTGCTCAAGTTCATTTTTATGTTGGCGAATGCCGTTTGCGTTCCAGAAACATATTGTTAACGTGTTCATGGCTTATTAAGTATTGCTTGAAGCAGAGTATTCTGCATTCGCAACATTTCTTGCATCATGGTAGTCATATTTGTTGTAAAATTGTTTATAGTTTGCACAAGATTTTCAATAGTGGCTTCAAGGCGATTATAATTAAAGTTTGAGTTTGTATTTGTAGAATTATTTTGCGGTGAAACATTTTGTGTCGGAATAGAACTAGCCTTAGCAGCATCTGCATACGATACACGGGAAGTAACTGGTTGGCTCATTTGCTGAAAAGTGGCAGAGTAAACGTTTGCTGATTGAGCTGGAGCTAATTTAGGTTTTTGCACAATAGTCTTCTTTACCAAAGAGTACACACGACAACCTCTGTAGTTAGCGGTGTGATTTTCTCCACAATTACTGCATTTTTTGTTACTTTGATCTTTCGGTTTATTGCAACTAGCAGTGCCGTGCAACTCGCCGCACACGACACAAACAGTAGGTAATTTGCAGTAAGTTTTAGTATGGCCATATTCTTGACAATTATGGCACTGTACGGGTCCTGAACGCTTGTGTGGTTCTTCAACGGTTATTTTTCGATATAAGAGATATCTTAAATTATATATTGGATGGGTCTCACTCTTTTTCAATTTTATATCATTTGGCTCAAGTTCAACGCGAAATAGAGGTTGAGGGATCTTTTCCCTATTTATTATGTTCGATACATTTTTTACTTTAAAGCCCTGGAGGACGAGAGCATCTTTTACTTCTTCGGGAGCAACATAGGAATCTATGCCCTTCAACACAATCTGCATACCTTTAGCACTCTTGAGCTGATATGTGTAGAAATTTGTTTTACTTTTTTCAAGTTCAGAAACCATTGTGCGAAAATCTTTTTCTTCATAAATTTGAATTTTCGTTTCATCAATATTACCACGTTTTATTGGAACAATGTGAAATTTATTCTCACCAATGACCGAAATTAATTTTTTAATAAGGGCATTTGAATTTTTTTGTCTCAAATAGATTGGTGGCGGCTTGGATGTTTTGTTCGAGGATACCTCGGGTTTGTCGTTGTCATCTTGAAAAATTTTAAAGCGGTTTTGGCGATTAGTTGAGGCTGCGCTGTTATCCCTAGACACTTTTGGAGCAGATGAGATTTTTGAAGAATTCGGGCTTCGCCCGCGCTTTAAAATTGTAATGTATCTGTCCATTCCAACTTGTACCTTGGGTTTCGAGCCGCTGTTATCTGTAGTGATAACTTTGTTAAGTGATAAACACGAGCCTGAAGGGGATGATATTACTGACTTAAATGAAGAAGTACTGGGCAACTGTAATGTTAATGCATCATTACTATTTGGCATTGGACAAAGCGAAGTTGATCGCTGACGAAAAATTGGCGTTGCCGTTAACAAAAGATTTTCATCAGATTTATTTTTTATATTTTTTTCATTCAGAGTTTCAGAACTCACAGTAAAATAAGCATTTCTGCCGTTAGAACTCACTTCAAGTTTTTCTGTATTTGAGGAATTCATACAAAGAATTCCTCAAGGGTTATTCGTTTATGTTTTTTTTTTTTATTTTCGGTATTTTTTGTTTTTGTTATTTATGATTGTTTGTTTGACTTTGAGGTATTCCTCAATATCACTTGTTTAAGTTTTTTTTTGCGGTTTTTTTGTTTTTGTTATTTTTACAATGTAAAAAATATTAGCAAAGCAGAAAGCTTATTTATTAAAGACAGTATGTATGTACCTATTACGAATAATATGTACTACTAATATTTTTTTTTTGTATATGTAATTTTTGTTTGTTTGGTAAGTAAGTAAAATTCCGCTATTCGACTGTTCGCTATGAAGGTACCACGAGAACTGGACAAATTTTATAAATAAAATTTGCGAATTAAAAAGAATAATTCTTTTCAATATGGAAAATAAAATTCGTTCGAATTAAATTCGTTTGCGAAAGAAATTAATTCGAGCACTCTTCCTACCCTGCTTCAAACTACACAGAAACACTCCTCACGCCCCATAGAGCATGTATATAAAGTTTGGTCAAAATCGGTGCAGTAGTTCTTGAGTTACGGTGCAGTAGTTCTTGAGTTACGGTGCAAAAACACAAAAATAATAAATATGGCGCCATCTGTCGGACGAACTTCAAACTACACAGAAACACTCCTCACGCCCCATAGAGCATATATATAAGGTTTTGTCAACATCGGTGCAGTAGTTCTTAAGTTACGGTGCAAAAACACAAAAAAACTAAAAATTGCGCCATCTGTCGGACGAATCACTATTTCTGAAAGGGTCGTAGCATTTACCGGGGTAGAATATATATATAAACACGCACAGGTCTTTTACGAATATTTTGCGCGGTGGAAGGCGAAAATCTGTTGGGGCATTGAAGAGTTTACCCATAACAAATAAACGTACTTTTGTATTATATATAATAAGATATTACTTGTACACTTATGAAAGGTATATTATTATACATAATTGTAGGAAACTAAATACGAACTTTATTTTAAATTTTTTTTAAAATTAACGGAAATGTTAGAACAACATACGGGTGTACCATACAACGCTGAATGAACAACCATGCATAATGAACGTGCGATCATATGGTATGGTAAAACATGTATATATTTAATACAGTCGTTTGTGTGGTTGTGTACCTATGTGTGTTGTAAGGCGAGCCATCGTTGTATGGATGATTAGTGTGCAGCGATGCCAACTTAGCTATTTTGGAGCTAGATTTAGCTCTTTTTGATTGCTTATAACTCGAAATTTTTCCCTTTAGCTCTTTTTTTAAAACACAACTCTTTTCAATTGTAAAAACGGCACGTTTAGCACTTTTCGCATCTTATAGTAAAATTTTCTCGTTTTTACCGTATTGTTTCGTCTTTGAGGCATTTACATTTTTGGTAAATATGTTTTTTGAAAATACAGATACTTTTTTATTTAGTGTGTTCGTTTCTGAATAATTAGAACATTTTTGACAAATTATTGAAATGGATTTTTACTGAAAAAATATTGGAAAGCTTAGGAATCAAATTCCTCGTTTAAAAAATGGTTTAAACCAACAAAAGATTTCATCTAAAGCTTTGTGCAAATGTTGCAATTCAACTATAACATCAAAATATTTTGATTTAGTACGCCGTTCGAAAGCATAAAAAATGTATGGCTCCATTTAACGATATTGTGCTATCCTAGCCATATATATCATTTTCACAAACGCAAATTCCGCAAGCGAATCTTGCATTATATGCTGCAGTAGATCACCGTTTTTAGCAATGGATCTTTTATTATTTCTTACTAATATTTTTATTAATGTTAAAAAATCTTTAAGTACAAATTGAATAATAAATACATTCATAGATTTAAAACGGAAAAATCTAAAATTTTTAGATATAGCTCTTTTTGACTACTCCGTTGGCTCGTTTTGCCTCTGAATTGTTGGAATCACTGTTAGTGTGTTGGCAGCAAGCGCTGGCGAAAGAGGTAATAATAGAGATAGGACACATCTTTATTATTAAATCTTTTTGTTAGTAAATTTGAGGCAACCAATAATATATTAAGTTTCTCTCTTTTTTTTAGTATTTTTATTTATAAGTGGGAGAGGCTGCCTTTGGGAATTAGGACACTTTTTTCCAAAAGGTGAATCAATACACTTATAAATAAAAATTGAGCATTTTAGATTAATCGGATTTTGTTTCTCTTTTCACGAGTAGAAGATGCCTTTGGAAATTAGGACATTTTTCCCCAAAGGCTAAGCTACCTCGCGATTAATAGAGCTAAACCCAAAAAGAACGTTTTTGGGATTTTTGAGAACAACGTACTCGCTTGTTTTTTTTTCTCTTATCTAAAATTTTAGTTTCTTATTTTATATATTTTTATTTTTGTGATATGGCTACGCGATTTAACAGCTATAATTTATTTTCCTTATTTTTTTTAGTAAATAAAGGAGTATTGTATTGTTAAATGAACCTGGTGTACTTTATTTAATTTTCGTCTAAGTATCCAAGAGAAGGTATGTTACAGTTTCTATTTAATCTACACGACTCTGGACTCCGCTGAGCATACCCTAGCAACCAGCGAATCCGTGTCGTTACATTTGGCGCCCGAGCAGGGACACATTGTCCTTTAAACAAGGAACCACACAGGGTAAATACACAGGATTTAAATGGGGGTTGATTTGGCTATAAGTTTTCTTGTACCATTTGGGCAGTGTATTTTCCCATTTAAAAGACTAAAAATTAAACAAAATATATTGTATAAAAAAATAATAAATATCTTAAATAACTAAATAATAAAATAAACAAAATAATTATAATAATTAATAAATAAATAATAATAAAATGAATTAATAAATAAATTAGTACTGGAGGAAGAGTTAAATATTAATTTTACATAAATTTTTGTTTTATTATTTGGAAACTCTTTCACGTTTAAATTTTTTCTTAAAGACCTGTTGTACATATGAGATGACAATAAGTTTTTAGGAAGATAAATTGAAATATTCCGACATATTTAAATAAGAGGATTTCTTTTGGAAAATTTTTGTTAAATCTTTTTGCGAATAGTAATGGGAAAATAAACATTGTTTAAATGTAAAGTAAGCAAAATAAATATTCCTGTAGGATGTGTGTATGTATGTCCCTATAGTTCCTTGTTTAGTTTTTACAGCTGTCAGGGAGACCAGCTTATCAGTAGGCGCACAAAAGAGGTGCCAAAAAATTTAGAGAAGTTAATTAAAAAAATAGGCAAGTTATTGCCGGTTTGCGTTTAGAAATTAAAATCTGATTTATTGAATGTTTAACTCTACTTATATACTACGAGGGCGGTTCGGAAACTTCTTAGCCTATCAATGAAAGAGAATAGTTAGTTTTTCAAAAATATTTTTATTTTTCAATATAATCTCCTGAAACTTCAATACACTTAGTCCAACGCTTTTCTAGCAATTCTATCCCTTGATTAAAATAGTTTTCCTCAAGGTCTTCAAAATAGTGGTGTACAACTATAATTGCATCTTCATTTGAGGTAAAACGCTTGCCAGCAAGGCCTTTTTTTAGATTTGGGATAAGGTAAAAGTCACTGGGAGCCAAATCAGGTGGGTGGTCAAGCAACTCGTACTTTAATTCGTTGATTTTAGCCATTGTTAAAACACTCTTGTGCGCTGGTGCGTTGTCTTGATGAAAAATTATTTTTTTGTGTTGTAAGCCAGGACGTTTTTCTCGAATTTGTACATTTAATTGATCCAAAAGGTTGCAATAGTACTCTGAATTTATTGTTTTACCCTTTTGCAGATAGTCAATCAATAAAATACCTTTGAAGTCCCAAAAAACCGTTGCCATAACCTTACCAGCCGATTGAATTGTTTTGCCTTCTTTGAGGCACTTCATCCAGCTTCAGTCCATTGTTTGGATTGTTCTTTTGTCTCTGGAGTATAGTGGTGGATCCATGTCTCATAAACAGTTATGAAACGACGCTTAAAATCCATTTTATTTCGCTTAAAACGATCCAAACAAGCTTGAGAAATGTTCATTCTTATGCGTTTTTGGTCGACTGTTAACAAATGCGGCACCCATCTTGCAGAAAGCTTTTTCATCTGTAATTCTTCATGCAAAATTAAATGGACTCGATCATTTGAGATGCCCATGATATTAGCTATTTCACGCACTTTTATTCGTCGATCATTTAATACCATATCATGCACTTTGGCTACAATTTCTGTTGTTGTTGCTGTTTTTGGACGTCCACTACGTGGTTCATCTTCAATACTTGTACGACCACGTTTAAATTCAGCAACCCAATTTTTTACTGTTGCATATGAAGGAGCACTTTCACCTTACACATTCACCATATCATTATCAATTTCTTGTCCCGATAAACCTTTTTTATGTAAATATTTAATGACACCACGCATTTCTAATTTTTCCATTGTTAAAAAATCGCGGATGCGTCTTTTGTGAACACCTGTTTCTATATGAAGGAGTTGCCAGATCGAAACAAAATTTAACATGTGTTCATAGCAGAGATGGAAGTTTCCAAAACACTTAACTTTTTTCTGTTTATATCGCGCTTTTTGTGCTAGGCTAAGAACTTTCCGAACCGCCCTCGTATTTTACATTTTATTATTTTTGTGTTTCTTTATGTCTTTACTTTTGCTGACCATCTATAATAACATAATTTTGTAATGAAAACAAAAGTGTGTCATTTAAATTTAATAAAGTAAGCGTTTTGTTAATTATTATAATGAACTGTGTTGCAATGCAATTATATTATGATACAGTGTATTACAGTAAGTGAGGTACACTACAATAATATATGCATATAAAAAAATAATAAATAACAAAACAAAATATATAATAAAATAAATAAAATAATCATAATTAATAAATAATATATACAATGAAAACAATAAATAATAAAATAAAATAGTCATGTACCATTTAAATTTCTGTTTGCATAAAGTTTTTTTTATAATTATTTTGTTGTTCCATGTTGAAAAATTTTCTTAAAAGTCTTTGGTACATGGCATTTAGAAAAGAAATTGAAATATTCAGACATTTAAACGCGTTTTTTTTTGTATAAATAATTCTCTTATGTCTTGTTTGTTTTTTTATTCAATAGGTGTTATATATGTGTATTCGATTAAGTATACCAACCACAACGAGGCAAACGTTATTCTACAAATCCAGCGTTCTCCCGGAGCAAATTCAACATGCTAAGAACAACGTGGGTGTACTCTGTAGAAAAGGAGGAGCATACGTAAAGCACTGTGGAGAAAATATGTCCAGGACGCCAGATACAGAAAACAATAAAACGCTTGCATCACCAGCAAAAGTAGACATACCGGGCCCAACAACCAAATCGCCGCCATATAGTACCTCATCAAGCGAACAAGTAGCCACGGGTAAGCTTGTACGAAAATGGGATCTAAAATATGACGGTGAGAAGCACCTGCCAGTAGTCATCATTGGTGAACAGGAACTAGCCTCTTGGTACGATATTGACCTTAGCCACATTTTGCGGGTCATATCACAACTCTTCAGGGACAAAGCACTTATATGGTCTTCAATAACCATAGAAAGTGAGCGCCCTTCAGAAGAAAGATTTGTGTTTTATTTTTCCATACTATTGTGAGCTTGATGACGAGATTCCATAGAATACATGAGGCCTTCAACGATTATTATGATTATGGCACTCCAAGATCGCATGCATCACACTTAACCTAGAGCGGATGAACACCACGTCCGAGTCGAGCACCATCGCATGATAGTCAGTCCCCCCAAAAGATGAGAGAACTGCATCTCCAAAATCAGAGTGCCGTCCGCATTACCAATGCTAAAGACAACGAAACATATCAAAGCGGGCCCCCGGATCAAGAACAATATAACTTCAGACACGGGAGCCACCCGCAGTTTCGTCACAAAAATTTTGGGTAAGAAACTGTTCAGTAAGCCACAGTATATGCTCGCAGAAATAGAAGTGTTACTAGCCCATGAGTCTGAGTACACCATTTCCAAAGCAGCAAAACTTGAGGTAAATCTGAAGCCATCCGCAGTTTCGTCACACAATTTTGGGTAAGAAAATTATTTTCTGCAATATATGCCTGCAGAAACAGAAGTGTTACTGGCCGATGAGTCTGATAGCACGATTTCCAAAGCAGCACAATTTGAGGTAAACCTGGAGCCACCCGTACGTTTGTTATACCAGGTGGTAAAACAATTATCCAGTAAGCCGCAAAACATATGTATGCCTGCAGAAATCGAAGTGTTACTAGCCGATGAGTCTGAGAACACCATTTCCAAAACCGGGCAAGCCAAATAAATCACACCAGTGTCATCATGGACTGACAACAAACGTCGTTCTCCAACTCTGTCTATAGCCCCGTGACTACATGCCGCCCATATTCCCCGTACCGTTAGAAGTCTAATACAGTTAAGCTCCACAAGCCTGCAGGTAGAAGGTACGAATTATCCATGGCAAAACAACAATACAATCCCCCAGGAGAAGGAAGGCAATGTGACGACCAAAGTCACTAGTTCGTTTTGGCCCACAACTTCTAAAGAATTGGTTGGTTTATCTTAATTATTTATTATTTACTTCCTAAAAATTATTAACTATTATTGAATTACCAGGTTATTTATTTGTTTTATAGTATTATATTACTTGTAGACTTATGAAAGGTATATTATTATACATAATTGTAGGAAACTGAATACGAACTTTATTTTAAATTTTTCTTTAAAATTAACGGAAATGTTAGAACAACATACGGGTGTACTATACAACGCTGAATGAACAACCATGCATAATATCCATATTCAAGTTCACTTGACTGAAAATTCTTTGCAAATTACATAACATTTTGAATAAACTTAGTGCTTCAAAATCGTAATCATAACAATAAGCTGGTTATATATCAAATATTCGTTTCCAGAAGCTTGCCAAGGTCACTTCTTCTTTTTTTTAATGATGTTTTCTAAGTTCAAAAATTGTAACTCTCTAAATTATGAGTCGTTCACACATAAAATAAATAAGAAGTAGTAACAGTATTAGGAAAAATTAAAAAAAATCACTATAATTGGAGTTGGAAAATCTGCATTTTTAGGGCAAAAATCTTCAAATCTGCATTTCGTGTTTTCGGAGGGTAAAAATCTGCCCAATCCAGATAAATCTGAATTTCTGGCTACCGTGTTCGCCATACAAATTTTTGAGAGCGAACCATCTTGGTTCATTTTGAACCTTGCTACTAACCAAGGCACATCAATCATGTACCCGCATTTCTACAACAAATATTACAACAGCAATAACCACATGTACTTCGTTGCGATAAATTACCATCTTACTTTTCAAAACAGGGTAGCATCGTCAGAGTGTATGTTTCTTATCGGAAATGTCAAACACCATACAAAACTGAATATTCGTTAGGTGTTTGAGGATACCCCAAATAAAATCATGTTTTTAGGCTTATACCTACACAATCCAAATTTGACATTTGGCTTGGTATAATGACATTAGTCACATGGTGTAGTGCTGCCACCTAATAAATGTACCTTGCTGCTAAGCATGAACAAATTTCTATAATCGCTAGTTTTGATAAAAAATTATCGCTAATTTATCTGAACTAGCTATCAAAACAAACTGAGTACACACATACACATTTGTAAACAAAAAAAACGGCTAGTTGTTCCGTTTAATCAAGGCCTATTTATCAGGTCAATGCAACTCTACAAAAACACAGCAATACAAAAAACAACTTTATGTTTAAGTTGTCATAAACACACACAAACATGAACTAAAGTATATAGTGCAAACAACTTTTGACAGCTTAAACACGAAAACACAGAATATCATCAGGACGATTGCATTGACCTGATAAATAGGCCTTGCGTTTAATTATGTGTTGTTAGTCCGAATAATTACAACAAACTTTGGTGTTATTTGTTCATTAATAATTATCACATGTAATTTGGCTTACAAAGCGATACGAACTTTAGCCTGTTCAAATCATATACATATATAGAAACAAATGAAGTTCGAATAATAATTAAAATTAACTAAAATTAATAGTCATGGGCCAGTTGCAAAAATTAATAATATATACGTAAAAAAAGTTTGTCTTAAGTAAAACAAAAATAAGCAAATTAACTAATATGTGCATAATTAGTAAAGAATAAACGACAATGGTAAGAATGTTGTAAATTTAGAGATGGTAGATTTGAGATTTCATTACAAAACACCTTTCAGCAAATTGAAATACGATGAATCAAAACAATTCACGTATTCCATTTGCAAAAGAGTTTCGTATATAAGGCAGAAATCTACATCAACTGACACCACACACAGTAGACAAAACACAGAAGAACGCTGATGATGAAGTCTAATGGCCTTCGAAAACGGCTGGCTGTTCCGTTCAACTATGTGTTGTCAGAATATTTTAACTTTATTTGTTATTTGTTCATTAATAATTATCACATGTAATTTGGCTTCATATGCGATACGAACATTAGCCTGTTCAATTCATAAGAATATAGAAACAAATACAGTTCGAAAAATAATAATTAAAATGAACTACTTTTTTATTTTTTCTGTAAACATAATTATAAGTATCCTAAGTATTTGAATACTCTATTTTTAAAATTTCTTCCCAAATTTCCTCAAACTCCAAATTTTATGGGTGTATGGAGAGTTAAGTCCTTAACTGTACTTTATATGACGTTAAGTTTGTAATGCATTAGCATAAAAATTTTTGTTTGTTGTTGGATAAGGCTGAGTTTACATCTGGCATTTTTCCTGTGCCATGTGCCAAAGTAAACTTAACCACTTATTACTAATGAAAAACTGTTTGATTTAGACATGTATTTATTGATTTAAACTGTTTCCAATCATGTTGGATTATAAAAGATTGTCTAATAGTATGAAACTGTTTAACTTTATAAATACGTGTCTGAATCAACAGTTTTTCATTAGTAATTAGTGGTTACGCTTTGTTCATGCTTGTGTGGCATTTGGCACACATATGTAAACCCGGCCTATGTTAGCAAAGTTTATGTACATCTCGTTTCTGCTTAAAGCTTAAATTAGACGTGATATAGCCATAACGCCATAGCCATAACCAAAACAAAATTCAATTAGTTTCTATGGTGAGAGTTATGGCGTTATGGCGAGTCTCTCTCACTCTCACCATAGAAACCAATTGAATTTTGGTTTGGTTATGGCTATGTCACGTCTAATTTAAGCTTAGGAAACTAATCAGTAGAATTCAACCAAAATATTATTATTAGGATATTTTTTAGCTTTTGCAAGAATTTTTGGTTGGAGTCTACTGACAACAACGTTTATGTGTTGTTATTATGTGTTACTTCAAAATATGTGTTGTTTTTGTGTCTTTTATTTAATAATTTGTTAACCTACTTTTTTTAAGTGTTATTTATACTTCTGTAATAAAGACTGAAATTTAATGTGCTGTTTTTTTATTAAATGTTTTAAAAATTTTTTAAAACATTTTTTTTAAATTATGAATACAAAGATGGGCTTTAATTCTACTATATATATTTTTATATTGAAAAGGCACTTCGCCTTCTTCTACAAAGTATGTGGCAAGTTCATCTACTATCTACGAAACTTCATATGCTATATAGGAGCGGTGTCTTTCTAGGTTTGCCAAATTTTGGCTGCTTTGTTCATTGCGCCATTCACCTTCAACAAGACTAGCGTTAAAGTACATTTTACTTTTTCTACTCAATAAGTAATTATGCAATACACAGCATGCGAGAGTTAATTGTCTAGTTTTGACTGGTTCTAGCTTAATTGGACTACGCAATACGCGGAATTGTGCAGACATGATTCCAAATGCGTTTTCTATAATTCGACTGGATCAAGACAACCGATAATTGAAAACCCTTTGAATTGCGTTTAAATTGCGGGCACTATATGGTTTTAAGGTACTTGTAGTTAGCGCAAAAGCATAATCAGCAACGAGGACATATGGTACTGTAGGATAAGTGGAGGACTATTATTACTCTGGCATAGTATAATTAGCACGTAAGATACTGTAAGTAGTGTGTAAGTTACATAAGCAGCATTTAAGTTATATTTAACTTGTGAATAAGTATGTGTCCATAAACTTTTGCCCTTCACTGTAATCTTATCTACAAATGTACGAATATACAGGGTGTTTTTTTTAGGGGTATAGAACTTCGAATTGAAATAAAACACAAGAAAATCGTTTTAATGTCCATCAATTTGGCTTTATTGGAAGGATAATTTTATGCCATTAATGCTTAAATATGATTTCGGGCATGTGGCCGCCGCGGCTGGCTCGAATAAAGCCAATTCTACAGGTCCAATTTTCAACCACTTTTTCGAGCAGATGGGGCCGTATGTTGGCAATAACGCCACGAATGTTGGCTTCCAAGTCCCCTAACGTTTCTGGTTTGTTGGCGTAGACAAGCGACTTCACATATCCCCAAAGAAAATAATCCAATGGTGTCAAATCACACGATCTTGGTGGCCAATTGACAGGTCCATTCCGCGAAATTATGCGCTCATCGAATGTTTCCTTCAATAAATCGATTGTGACGTGCGCTGTGTGGCATGTAGCGCCGTCTTGTTGGAACCACAACTCATCCACATTCAAAATCTTCCATAAAGTTGATGGACAAAGCTCCAATTGCTGTGCACGGTGGCGAATCGATTCATTCGGGTCCTCTTCAACACTTTGCTCTACAGCGGCAATTGTTTCTTCGGTGCGCACTGTTCGACGTCTCTGCGGATGCGTATTATCACATAGAGTAAACGTAGTGCGAAAACGATCCATGGTTAACCGAATTAATTGCTCTGATGGACGATTATGTCGACCATAAAATGGACGGAGCTTGCGGTAAACTTCGCGAACTGAACCATTATTTTCGAAATAAATTTGCACGATTTGCAAGCGTTGTTCTTTTGTCAACCTGTTGATGATGAAATGGCAAACCAAACTAAATATTAATCACTTGACAGCTGACAAAATGGCCGCCAGTTAAAAAAGTGATGCCAACTTAAAGTTCTATACCTCAATAAAAAACACCCATTACATATATACCTTTATATACATTTATATAAGCATTATTGTATACAGTTATGTATCAATGTACCGCTAGATGTGAAGCAACATACAAAAAGAGCAAATAAAAGTCAGTTGTTGTTGAACAATTAAATAAACCAGACTAAAGAACGGGAATATTTCGAAGTGGAAGTGGTTTTCGTGATAGCAAATTTAATTTCTCGCTTTTCAGAGCTTTATTGAAGGAAATTTTCCGAAAAGCTCCACCATCAGATATACGACCGTTTGAACCTACGTCGATGTACAAAAATCTATATGATGCATCGGCAATGCTCATGAGCACAATGCTATGTGTCCCTGCAAAACAACAATTCAACGGAGTATATTAAAAAATTTATTCCACGTATCTACCTTTGTAATTGAAATAAACGCTTCCGGAATGAGATGGAGCGGTCATTACAACATGTTTACCATCTAAGGCGCCGACACAGTTGGGAAAATTCCATAACTGCAGGAATTCTTCCGCAAGAGCCTCCCAATCTTCTCTCTTTGATGGTACCTAAAATGTATTAATTAAATATCAAGTAAAAGTGGAAATTAAAACTATTTTACCTTTAAATAGTCCGGCTTTAACACTTTAGCATCGCACACATCGGGAAATATTCCTGAAATTTTGTTATGAGGAATGCGGAAAACATATTGTAGCGAACTGAAACTCTCTCCAGTTGCAAGATATCGGAGAGTAACTGCCCAACGATTGGATGCGGGAATTGGCTCCCGAAACCTTGTTGTTTTTTTTTACTATGAGTGATGTCACTAATTTTAACTATAAATTATAACAGACTTATTTTTGTGTACTGTCGTTTTTTACTTGAGTAGGTGATTACCAAATAATCAAAATCGGTTGAGTTCATTCTCAGGAAGTTATGATACAGGTTTGGCGACTCAGATCGTAGCTCCAACAGTAATTTGGTACAGCATCCTTCTTCTTTGCGTCGTTGAACCCATTTACTTACCCATTGCCTTTTTTTCTTTTCATTCTCTTCCTCCTCCAATATTAGTAATGATGCAGCTCCGCAGCTTTAGTGTTTCACATAAATCAAAATCATCCATTATTAGGACCGATCACAATATAGCGCAACGAAATCTTAAAAATTTTCCGTGACAAATTTATACTAAAATTTCTGGGAAATCAAGTTTTTAAATTTTGGCACTTTGATTAAACATTTTTATTAAATATATTGTTTGACATAAGTGTGACCGCACAGAAAATATTTTTCCCATGTTTGCACGTGACACTATTTGAAGGGTGTTTGAACAAACAAAAATTGTCAAAACAATTTGCTAAGTGTGACCATCAAACAAAGTCTCTTTAGCTTTGAAAAAATTTTATGGAAATGTGGGAAAACAGATTTCATGCAAATGTTTTCCCAATGTGACCGTACCTTTATGGAAATAGTCACTCAAGCCGAGGAATTGTCTCACCTCTCTCACGTTCGATGGGGCTGGAAATTCTAGTATGGCGTTTGTTTTTGCGAGCCCTGGTCTCATACCTTCACGATGAATTTTGTGTCCTAAGAATTCAACAGAGTGCTCCAGGAATCCACATTTGTTCACATTAAGTGTTAGCTTTAAGTCACGCAACACCTTAAACACACGTTGTAACTTTTCGAACATCTCATCGATGGTGTTGCTCCCCACTATGATGTCATCCATATAGTGGATTATATCGCAGCATTCGTTCTATCTCTTATTAGGGCCATCAAGCGCTGAAAAACAGCAGGAGTATTCTTGAGTCCAAACGGCATGCGTTTAAACTCATACGTACCATCGGGCGTGATGAAAGCAGTAAATTTCCGGCTACTTGCTTCCATCGGAATTTGATAGTATACACTATTCAAATACAATCTAGTAAAATACGAAAAGTTCATGACCTCATGCAACCGCTCCTCAATATTTGGGGTGGGAAATATTTCCTTAATTGTGTATTGGTTTAGCCGACGGTAATCAATGCACAGACGGTCGTCACCGTTCTTTTTCTTGACAATCACGATAAGACTCGCGTACGCGGACGTAAATTTTTCGATAATATTGTTTGCTAAAATTTCATTGATAATATGTCGTACGGATTGTTTTTTCATTTCTGGTAAACGATACGGTTTTGACACTATAGATTCAGTCGACGTTAATTTAATGTTAATTTTTACCACATTCGTTAACCGATTTCATTGAGCTCATTTCCGAAAACATAACGATATGTGTTCACCAATTTGATTAATCATGATTCAGTTAATTCGTCAATCTGACCGTGTTTTATTTCAGTTATTTCATTACGCGATGTGTTATCGATTTTTGTTTCCGCGACGTACCGTTTTTCGAAATGCTGACCATATTCATTGCAAATACGACACACTTTATTATCTGCGAAAATGTCAGTGCCAATTAGAATGTCAGATGAAATCACATCGTCATCCGCTACATACAAATTCACCAACATCGTAACACTATCAATCGTGATTTCCACCTGCAATACCTCTTCCAACAATCTCGTGCTGCCACAAACTCCGGTAATAAGTACAGAGCATTTCTGCATGTCCGCATTAATAACAGCCGCCTTGGATTTTCGTATCATTCTACATTCACTTCCTGTATCGATTAGCGCAAAAAAACAACGTACCGCCCACTGTAATCCATTTATCGTTAGCATACTCTTTCACGCTATTCACGTTACGTACATTAGATCTTCCACAATTTTCCGGAGACCCCTTTGGATGTACCCGTTGGCAATCTTTACACCTTTGACGACGTTGCGGTTTTGGGCAAGCACTAGATATGTGCCCGTTTCAGAGCAATTAAAACAAATGATCAATTTTCGATCACTTATCCCTTTGTGACGCAACATTGAGAAAATAGTTTTTTCTACAGATTATAGCACAAGTAAAAAATTTTGTTCTAGGATTTTATTGAAATTTTATTTATTAGAATAAAAAAGGTAAAGAATTACGAGGAAATAAAGTCAGATATCTTGGCTATAAAACTTCCAATTCAGAAATAACTTTACTGATAATATTCTAACAATAAACACAATAATTAACTTGGACATTTACAAAATTTATTGAATTGAAACGCTGGTAAAATAAGTTTTTAGAAAATTGCACTACGGTAACATTGATTTAGTAAAATCGTAGTGGTATTTTAAATCTATTGTGATGAAAGAGATAAAATTTTTTATTAAGAACGAATTTTACAGTTTGAAACTAGATATTGTCTGAAAGTTATTGCTTAAAATAAAATTAACACTTGCCTATATTTGATGGTTTTTATGAGGATTGAATGTTTTGTTGCATATCTGCAACATGGCGCCATAAAGGGTTATAGTATGTTTACACTGCACGTGCTTCGTTCCCTATTCATGCTTCACGCCCCAATCATGGCCGAATCAACTTTGAATGTTTTGTTGCATATCTGCAACATGGCGCCATAAAGGGTTATAGTATGTTTACACTGTACGTGCTTCGTTCCCTATTCATGCTTCACGAACCAATCATGGCCGAATCAACTTTGAATGTTTTGTTGCATATCTGAAACATGGCGCCATAAAGGGTTATAGTATGTTTACACTGTACGTGCTTCGTTCCCTATTCATGCTTCACGCCCCAATCATGGCCGAATCAACTTGCTTCGCCATACAAAATTATGAGAGCGAATCAACTAGATTCAATATGAATCTACTTGCGAAGCACGTAAAATTGGTATCTTCTCTAACTTTTATCGCAGTTAATCGCCACATTATCTGAACTAGCTATCAAAACAAATTAGGTATACGTGTATGTGTGTGTTTGTAAACAAATGAAAACAAACCAAAAAAACATAGATGTGAGTTTAATATAAATAAATTTAATTTAAGTTGTTTTATGACCAATTATATGTTATTAAACTTTTTGTAACAGGGGTTACCTTCGAGCTAGTAATGGTCAATTCCAATTGTAAATAAAACAAATATATTTTATTTTATTTTTAAGTACCCAACGTTTCGTTTGTTTTTTTCAAACTTCTTCAGGGGTAGTTTTTATTCATAAGATCTAGCAAAAAAAAATATAGTTCAATCAGATTTTGAATTCTACAATTAAATAGCAATTAATTTTTGACTTACAAAGATTTGCTTTACATATTGTCACTATCAACTTATTAATTAAAAAAAGAAAAACTGAACTTCACGACACAGAATTTGTATAAATAAAAAATAAATAAATAAGTAAACACAATACAACACAAATTTATTCGTCAATCTTAACGCTAATATCACAGAACTTCAACTAAATCAGACTATTGCGGCAGAATATTGTAGTTTGGTATTATCTTTATCCTCCTTTGTGTTCATTGTCCTTTGTATTTTTGTTGTATCCGCAAACTTTCAAGAGTGTAACGTTTGTTCTCTTTCTTTTCTTTGTCCAATATTGCACTCTTTAACATGTAGTGATAAAGCTGTTGCTTCCTTTCCTTTTCTTATGTCTGCCTTGTGCTCATTAATTCTCGTCCCTAGCATTCTTCTTGTTGTGCCTACATAAACTAAATCACAGCTTTCTCTCTCGTTTCCATTACATTTTACTTCGTAAACAACATTGTTTGTTTTTAATTTGTCAATTTTTGTTTTGTTGTTTGTGAACAAGCTTCTTAAGGTTTTGTTCGATCTATGTGCAATTGTTATTGTTTTGTCTTCAATTATGTTATTTAAAGTTTTTGTTTCTGTGAGTTTTGGTATGTAGGGTACACTGTAAAATTTTTTGGTTTCTCCGTCCCCCCTTTTTTTTGTGGAATTTTTATTTTCGTTTTTCAGAATTTTATTTATCAAATTATTTATTATGTACGATGGATAGTTATTTTTACACAGTATTTTCCATATTGTGTGTATGTTATGTCTTTTATATTTTTTGTCGCTTAGGTGTAGAACTTTTTTAATAAAATTAGTAGCCGTATTCAGTTGCATTTGTAACGGCTGAGTTGAATGAAAATTTATTATTCTTCCTGAAGAAGTAGGTTTTTTGTACCAATTTGTAATAATTTTGCCATTATCATTAATTATATATATGTCCAGGTAAGGTATTGCACTGTTTTGTTCTTTTTCTACAGTAAACTGTATTTTATTGTGGTACGCGTTGAGTGTTTTTAGTATAATTACTTCGTCCGATTTTTTTATCACAGCAAAAATGTCATCCACATATTTCGTCAAAAATTTAATTCTAATACCCATTGATTCCAGTTCCTTGATTGCATCGTCCAACAGTGTGTCAAGTACAATATCTGCTATTGTGGGGGATAAAGGATTTCCCATAGGCATACCATATGTTTGATGGTAGAATTTATTGTCAAAATTAAAATAGTTGTTTTCGTTTAAGCAGAATTGTAAAATTTTGAGAAATAATTTTTTCTCTATCACAGTGTGTACCTTTAGCTGCTGCCATTTGTCCAATATGTTCTTAATTGCTAAGTGAATCAGTATGTTGGTAAATAATGATACCACGTCGAAAGAAACCATGATTTCGTCTGCATTTATTGTTAAGTTTTGTATTTTTTGTTTTAGTTCCAACGAGTTTTTTATGTTATATGTCGGTGCTATAATATTTTTTAGTATGTTTCCTACGTATTTTGACATGGTTGTAATTCACAGATGATGATATAGGTCTAAGTGGGATATGTTCCTTGTGTATTTTTGGTAAGCCATATAATTGGGGAGCAGCTGCAGCGTGTGTTGTCATTCTATATTTTTCAAATTTTGTAATGATGTTCTTTTTATATAATTCTGTAATTATGTTATTGTTGCGTTTTTGAAGTTTCTCAGTTGGATCCGTTTCTATTTGCTTGTATGTTTTCTTGTCACTTAAAATAGTACTCATCTTATTTTTATAATCTGCTTTATACATAACTACCGTTTTGTTCCCTTTATCTGCTGTTGTTATTGTTATTTCATTTTCGTATTGTTTTATGTATTTCTTCGTTTCTTCATATATATTGAGAATAAATTTTTCCTTTCCGCTGTTTTTTGGTGCTTTTTTATAGTTTGCAATTCTATTAGCGATTATTGACCTTGTCATATCCTTTTTCGTATCATCCTTTATGTTTTGTACCCACTGTTCTATGTCCGCAATTAGTGGGATTGGCGCGAAATTTTTCTTGTTTACGGGCAAAGCAAATTTGTTTCCAAGCGATAATAGCCACTTGCTTTCTAAATCAAATTGTATATTTGTTAAGTTGACAAACCATTCGTCGTTAAAAATCATGTTGTATTCATTAAATTTATGTTTTTTTAATCTGTCTATTTTTAACAAGTGTGTTTGTTTAATTTTCGTTCTTATATTATAGAATTTGTTCCACTGTTCCCTTTTATATCTTACCAGTTCTGTTTCTTTCAGTGTAGCCTTTATTTTCGTTTCCATCTTTTTAAATTTAATTAACATATAGGTACAGTTCTCGTTGTACCTTCATAGTGAACAGAAGTATTAGCGGAATTTCTTTTTACATACTAAACCAAAAAACACCATACAAAAAAAAAATATTTGTAGTACATAATATTTGTTGTACATTAACTTTGATAAACAAGCTATTTTTGCTTTGCTAATATTTTTTTTACATAGACAGTAATAACTAAAACAAAAAAAAACAAAAACAACCGTAAACAAAATAACTCAAAGTGCCCTTGAGGAATACACTTACAAAGTGCCCTTGAGGAATACTCTATATGAGTACCTCGAAAACAAATAATTGCGAAGTGAGTGATAACGGCAGAAATGCCTATCTTACTGTGAGCTCTGATGATCTTAATGATAACAATAAAAATAACAAATTTGATGATAGACTTACTGTGAGTTCTGATGATCTTAATTTAAAAAAAATAAATAAAAAACTTGATGACAGACTTTTTTTAACGGCTAAGCCAATTTTTCGTCAGCGATCAACTTCGCTTTGTCCAATGTCAACTGATTCGTTAACATTACAGTTGCCTACTACTTCGTCATTTAAATCAGCGATATCATCCGATTCATCACTTACCCAATTAGTCACTGAAAATAAAAAAAGCCCAAAACCCAAGGTCCAAATTGGAATGGACCGATATATTATTGTGGGAAAGCGCGGGTGAAGCCCTAATTCTACTAAAATTGCATCTGCTTCAAAGGTATCTAGGGATAACAGCGCATCATCTACTAATCGTTTTCAAATATTGCAAGATGACAACGACACACCTGATATATCCGCGAAAAAAACCTCCAAGCCGCCACCAATATATTTGAGAGAAAAAAATTCAAACGCTCTTATTAAGAAATTAATTTCGGTAATTGGTGAGAATAAATTTCACATTGTTCCAATAAAACATGGCAATATCGATGAAACGAAAATTCAAATCTATGACGAAACTGATTTCCGCAAAATGGTTGCTGAATTTGAAAAAAGTAAAACAAGCTTCTACACATACCAGCTTAAGAGCGCTAAATGTATGCAGATCGTATTGAAGGGCATAGATTCTTATGTTGCCCCCGAAGAAATAAAAGATGCACTCGTCCTCCAGGGGTTCAAGGTAAAAAATGTGTCCAATATAATAAATAGAGAAAAGATTCCCCAACCCCTATTTCGTGTTGAACTTGAGCCTAATGATATAAAATTGAAAAAAAATGAGACGCATCCAATTTATAATTTAAAATACCTCTTGTACCGAAAAATCACAGTTGAAGAGCCACATAAGCGTTCAGGTCCTGTACAGTGCCATAATTGCCAAGAATATAACCATACAAAAACATACTGCAATTTACCCTCTGTTTGTGTTGTGTGCGGCGAATTACACGGCACCGCTAGCTGCAACAAACCAAAAGATCAAAGTGATAAAAAATGCAGTAATTGTGGACGTAATCACACCGCTAACTACAGAGGTTGTCGTGTATACTCTTTGGTAAAGAAGACTATGGTGCAAAAACCTAAATTAGCTCCAGCTCAATCAGCAAACGTTTACTCTGCCACTTTTCAGCAAATGAGCCAACCAGTTACTTCCCGTGTATCGTATGCAGATGCTGCTAAGGCTAGTTCTATTCCGACACAAAATGTTTCACCGCAAAATAATTCTACAAATACACACTCAAACTTTAATTATAATCGCCTTGAAGCTACTATTGAAAATCTTGTGCAAACTATAAACAATTTTACAACAAATATGACTAGCATGATGCAAGAAATGTTGCGAATGCAGAATACTCTGCTTCAAGCAATACTTAATAAGCCATGAACACGTTAACAATATGTTTCTGGAACGCAAACGGCATTCGCCAACATAAAACTGAACTTGAGCACTTCCTCACGGAAAAAAAATATTGATATAATGTTGGTCTCTGAGACTCATTTGACTTCGAGAAGCCTTTTTAAAATTTATGGCTACACCTTATATGATTCAAAGGACCCGAGAGGAAAAGCATGCGGTGGATCAGCAATTTTAATAAAGTCAAGACTCAAGCATTATATTATTGATAACATTTGTGAAGAACATTTACAAGCAACGAATATTTGTATTGAAAATTTTTCCAATAATTTTGTCATATCATCAATTTACTCTCCTCCTAGATTCGCAATTACTGAGCATCAATACGAGGATTTTTACAAATCTCTGGGTCCTTGTTTCGTAGCAGCTGGCGACTATAATGCTAAACACACGTTCTGGGGTTCGCGTCTTATTACACCCAGAGGTCGAGCGTTGTTCAATACAATTTCCAAAATGGGCTTGGATATCATTTCAAGTGGGGAGCCCACTTATTGGCCTACTGACATACATAAAATTCCGGATGTAATAGACTTTGGCGTTATGAAAAATATCTCTAGGGATTTAATTCAAATTGAAGCTTCTCTAGATCTCTCGTCCGATCACTCTCCCACGATCGTTACAATTTGTAGCCCATTAAGAAGTGATTTACCTCACCCATATGCCAATTTGATAAATCGTGTAAATTGGCTGCGATTCAAAAAATATCTTAGTAGTCATTGCACGGAAAACATTACACTAAGAACACCTGATGATGTTGAATCTAACATTGCCAATCTTAACGAAAATATTAAGCAGGCTGCTAAACATGCCACTACCTCCTATCCGCAGACTGGGTTTAATAGACTATATTATACAGATATTGAACGTCTCGTATGTGAAAAAAGAAGAGCTAGAAGGGAATGGCAACAGCACAGATCACCTCAGAATAAAATTAGATTTAAAGAGTGCACTAAACGACTCCAAGAGCTGCTTGCACATGAAAAAACTGCATCTCTTAAAAACTATCTGGAAAATCTTGATGTCACACCAGCATCTGATTACTCTTTATGGCGTGCTGCTAGAAAGCTTAAAACACCCGTTGAGTTTAAACCACCTCTGCGCACATCTACCGGAGGTTGGGCAAGAAGCGATACTGAAAAAGGTAACATATTTGCTGCCCATTTAAAATACGTATTTACCCCAAACACATGTACTGGTGTAATTGCCAAATGTAGTCGCTCTACCCCCTCAACAAATAAAGTTTAAGACGCGTGATGTGCAAAAACTAATTTCTGAACTCAACCCAAAGAAAGCTCCGGGTTTTGATGGAATTAGTAACCTTAGCATTTGGTTAAAGTTGCCTCGTATTGCAATTAGAATACTGTTATTTATTTTTAACGCCACTTTACGACTGCAGTATTATCCAAATAGCTGGAAGCTTGCCAAAGTTAAAATGATTCCAAAGCCGGGCAAAGACCTTACCAAGGCTGAGTCATACATGCCAATAAGTCTCCTATCAACAATGTCAAAGCTTTTCGAAAAACTGCTCATGACAAAATTGTCCCCAATTCTAGTTAATAGTGGGTGCATACCGGACCATCAATTTGGTTTTAGAAGTCAGCATAGCACCATTGAACAAACTCATAGATTGGTCCAATTTATAAGAAGAACATTTGAAGAAAAGAAGTATTGTTCTGCGCTGTTTATCGACGTTTCTCAGGCATTTGATAAAGTGTGGCATGAAGGCCTAATTTTAAAATTAAAAACATACCTGCCAATAAACGTTGTAAGTCTTTTGAAAAGTTACATTACTGCCCGGAAGTTCACTGTTGTGGAAGGAGACTTTATGAGCATGCCTGAAACTATCTCATCCGGTGTGCCACAGGGGAGTATACTGGGGCCAGTTTTGTATTTGATTTATACTTGTGATATGCCTCTGAGCAGCAATATCCACACTTCCACATTTGCTGATGATACAGCCTGCCTTAGTATGCATGAAAATCCTTACGAGGCATCCCGATATCTTCAAGAACACATTACCCAGCTGGAACTATGGTTAAACTTATGGAGAATTAAGGTAAACGAACAAAAGTGTGTTCAAGTAACATATACATTACGAAGAGATACGTGTTTACCCATTCGGATTAACAATCAAGTTGTCCCTCAACATACTCATGTGAAATATCTTGGTATACACCTTGATCAACGGCTTACTTGGAAACACCACATTGACTCTATGTTAACCCAAATGAAATTAAAATTAACTCAGGTACATTGGCTGATTGGTAGAAATTCAACCCTCAGTCTAGATTGCAAACTTTTGATATACAAGTCACTTTTGAAACCGATATGGTGCTACGGAATTCAACTATGGGGCACTGCTTCAGCTTCCAATGTCGAGAGAATCCAACGAAGGCAAAATAAAATTTTGCGATTAATAACATCGGCTCCATGGTATATAAAATCGTGACTTAAATATGCCACTAGTGACTGAAGAAATTACAAAAAACGCTGGCAAATATTTAACAAAACTCGAGTCACATCCTAATCCGCTTGCCCGTAATATTTTGAACTTTACTGGACACATCCGCCTAAAAAAGAGGGATACAAGGGCTCTTATACTCAACACTCCAGATGGGACTAACTGAAAATAATTTTTATTTTTTATTTATTTTTTCTTCCTTTTGTTTATCACTACTTAAATATGTATTATTTATAACTATCTCTAAATTTATGTCCGACAGTCGTCGGGCCTAATAATTATATTTTAGATTTAAGATTTGAATACTTATTGTTAGTTCATATAGGAAGATACAATAAATAAATATCATGTATTATATAAAAAAAAAATTAACATAGGGTTTACACGTGCAGTTGCAAGTTCGAAAAACTCAATACACTCAAACTCTTTTACTAAAACATCTACACTTTCGGCATTTGCAGTCTACTTCCAACTCAACTGCCAAGGAATTTTACAAGACAGTGACTTGGTGAGATTGTAGCAAGTAAATGGAAAGTTAGCTAACAGAGTTGCCCTATTAATAATTTAGCACAAATTAACTGGATTTCAGTGTAATGTTATATAAGTTTTTACTCATTTTAAATACATTTAAAAGCTAATTTAATAATTTTTTTCTTAAATATTCATAAATCAAGCAGTTAATTAATTTTTTAGACATAAATAACATTGAAACAATATGAATAAAGTTCAATACTATCAGGTTCCCTTAAAATTAAACTTTTTTATGTTATGGACAACTCTGCACTAAAAGGTAAACATGCAAGTTGCAAGACAGTCGGCAAATTGCACGAAATTTTCGTTGATAATACGTTCACAGAGCTTGCATGCAAGGTACTTGCATGTGTAAACGCAGGGTAAATTTTGAATTATATAAATAGAAAAATAAGAAGAACAAAACAAGATTTTGAATGAATCATTCAAAAACAAGATTTTGAATGAATCGTATATATGTAATGCTATGTTTAGACGATGAGTTGAATCACCTGCGTCGCTCTCTGAATCATGTTTATGAATCATGCTGTTTAGACTACTCATTCGTGCTTCGTGTGCAGCGTGCCAATTTAGTGCTTTTCGTACTAGATTTAAAGTTTCTTAATTCATAACAGTGCGGAATTTTTGAAATTGTTGCTTAAAAAAGGCACTAAATTGGTGCTTTTCACCTTTGATTTTAGTACGTTTTGCGAATCTACTAAATATTAATTTGTGAAAGTGTGGTGGCTTTATTTTCACTTTCCAAAAACTATCTGCTTTCACCCCTTTTAAACATGCGAAGTCTCCTTTGCAGAATGTTAATTCAGCTGGGTGAAATACGATGGAAGAAAAACTTTATCTTTCATAGTGAGAAAAAAGAATATATTTCTAGAAATTACAGAGCATACCACGTTGGAAACACGTTATAAAATAACTTACAGCCTGTTTTTAAGAGACGACTCATTCATAATAATCGCTAACAAATGAGCGTTTTTCTTTTCTTGGTTTTTAGAACGCGACTGTTGACGTTTTTTACTAAATAACGTAACAACTGTCAGTATTACTGAGCTCTGCAGCCGATTTTCTTCAGCACCAGAAGTGCCGATCTTGATAGAGAAATGAAAGATCTCACTTGATTGCTTGATCAATTATTTCTAAATTTTATTTACAAAAATCACTAACTTATATACTAACTTATTCTAAGGGTCAGCACTAATGTGGCAATACAACAAACCAATGGTAGATTTACTGTTCCCACGGAATTTTGCAATCTTGACAAATTTTAGGTTATCAAACCCAGCAACAAATCAATACCAAAAATTTCAATTTAATTTCACATTATAAATTGTTTTATGCCAACAGTTTGCTTCACACAGTATTCATGTTACAATTTCGCTTGATACAAATTATTTAATACAAACAAAAAAAAAACGTAATATCCATTACTGCTGACCAAAAAAAAAATATTTAGCGTAAATAAAAAAAATGAATTCAAGTTCAATGTCTTAGAGTAAATAAAATTCTTACAGTGTTTATGTTAATTATAGATTCACTACACCCTTACCCTTCTAGGTTTGGGTATTATTAAAAATTAAACATATGTACATATATAAGTATGATTATGTATTAATATTTATAAAGTGAATTTTAAGTATTTACTCTGTATATTTCTTATTCATATTGTTACATATAGATTTTATGTTCTTATATTATTTATATTTCTTACTTGCCTATGTTAATTTAAATAATTTTTTTTTTGTACTAGTTTTGTTTTTGTTTTATCAATTTCTATGAGTACATTTAAATTATCTAAGTCTAATACTTTGTATGGGCCTTTTTTGTATGGAGGTTCATACTTTTTTCTATTCAAAACTTTAATCAAAACTTCATCTCCTATTCTAAGATCTATTCTATTTTGTTTCTTTTCAGATTCTAATTTCCTTTTTCGTTTTACTTCGAGGATTATTTCTCTTGCTCTTTGTAATGAGTTATGAAGTCTAATCTTTAGTTCATTTAAATAGTTGTCAATATTATAAATCTTTCTAGTATCACTTAAAGTGTCGTTTGGCAGTGTAGGAAGTCTACCAAAAATTAGTTCAAATGGTGAATAGTCTGTATCGACATTTGGTGTCGTATTAAAAGCAAAAGTATAATATGGTATCCACTCATGCCAATTATTGTCATCTACAAAATTTAGAAAATATTCATTTAAAACGCGATGATTTCGTTCTATTGTACCTAAAGTTTCATGATGGCAAGGCGTTGAGAAATTTTGTTTTATTTTTAATAATACACAAATCTCTCTCATTAATTCATTGGTAAATTCAGTTCCTCTATCTGTTTTGAGAATGTTAAATAGACCGTATTTTAATACAATATGTTCTATTAAAGCCTTCGCGACTGTTTTGGCATCTTTGGCTTCGATCGGACAAGCTACAACATATTTTGTCAGTTCGCACTGCATTGTAAGTATGTATCTAAATTGTTCGGATGGTCTTAATGGTCCAACTGTGTCCATTACAACAGTATCAAAACCGTGTGATGGTGTATCTGTTATAGTAAAGGGTTCTTTTGTATTTTTTTATCTGTTTATGTTTTTGGCATGAATCACATGTTGTTATGTATTTTTTTTACCATTTTGTTCATATTTTTCCATATATATCTTTGTTTTAATTTAGAAAGTGTTTTCCTAATTCCAAAATGTCCTCCATGTGGTGAGTCATGAAATTCATCTATCAATCTGTATTGTGTTATATTATCTTTTATTTCTCTTGGCATTCTGTATATAAGTATTTCTATATAATTTTTCTTTATATTATTATACTTTTCCTTCAATTCTTCGGCCGTTATATATTTAAATATTTCATCATTATCATATAGTACGTACTTTTTAAATTTAAATTTCTTCAATCTTAATAAAAGTTTCTCCATAAATGTTCCTGAAAACATAGGATTTTCGCTTTTATTGCATATTATGCGCGTTATTTTATCATTCTTTCCCTTTGGTTTATTCTTTAATTGTTTCTGCAGCTTATTATCATATATAAATTCAATCTTTTGGGTACCCTTAATGTTATTTATTGACGTGCATTCCCACATATGGAGGTGATCAGTCTCCTTTCGAGATATGCAGTCGTTCTTTTTATTTTCATCTTCATCATATTTATTTTTCATTTCGTTGTTAAACATATTTCTTGTTATTGCCAAGGTTTTTCAGTTCCCGTTGTACCTTCATAGTGAGCAGACGTATTAGCGGAATTTTTTTACATACAAACAAAACAAAACCCTACAAAAAATATTTGTAGTACATATTATTCGTTGTACATTAACTTTGATAAACAAGCTTTTTTGCTTTGCTAATATTTTTTACATAGACAGTAATAACTAAAACAAAAAAAAAAAACAAAACAACCGTAAACAAAATAACTCAAAGTGCCCTTGAGGAATACACTAACAAAGTGCCCTTGAGGAATACTCTATATGAGTACCTCAAAAACAAATAATTGTGAAGTGAGTTATAACGGTAGAAATACCTATCTTACTGTGAGCTCTGATGATCTTAATGATAACAATAAAAATAAAAAATCTGATAATAGACTTACTGTGAGTTCTGATGATCTTAATTTAAATAAAATAAATAAAAAACCTAATGATAGACTTTTTTTAACAGCTAAGCCAATTTTTCGTCAGCGATCCACTTCGCTTTGTCCAATGCCAACTAGTGATTCGTTAACATTACAGTTGCCTACTACTTCGTCATTTAAATCAGCGATATCATCCGATTCATCACTTACCCAATTAGTCACTGTAAATAAGAGTAGCCCAAAACCAAAGGTCCAAGTCGGAATGGACCGTTATATTATTGTGGGAAAGCGCGGGCGAAGCCCAAATTCTACTAAAATTGCATCTGCTTCAAAGGTATCTAGGGATAACAGCGCATCCTCCACTAATCGTTTTCAAATATTGCAAGATGACAACGACACACCTGATATATCCGCGAACAAAACCTCCAAGCCGCCACCAATCTATTTGAGAGAAAAAAATTCAAACGCTCTTATTAAGAAATTAATTTCGGTCATTGGTGAGAATAAATTTCACATTGTTCCAATAAAACGTGGCAATATCGATGAAACGAAAATTCAAATTTATGACGAAACAGATAAATAAAACAAGTTTCTACACATACCAGCTTAAGAGTGCTAAAGGCCTGCAGATCGTATTGAAGGGCATAGATTCTTATGTTGTTCCCGAAGAAATAAAAGACGCACTCGTCCTCCAGGGATTCAAGGTAAAAAATGTTTCAAATATAATAAATAGGGAGAAGATCCCCCAGCCTCTATTTCGCTTTGAACTTGAGCCGAATGATATCAAATTGAGAAAAAATGAGACGCACCCAATTTATAATTTAAAATATCTTTTATACCGAAAAATAACAGTTGAAGAACCACACAAGCGTTCTGGACCCGTACAGTGCCATAATTGTCAAGAATATGGCCACACAAAAACTTACTGCAAATTACCTACAGTTTGTGTTATTTGCGGTGAATTGCACGGTACTGCTAGTTGTACTAAATCAAAAGATCAAGCAGAAAAAAAATGCAGTAATTGTGGAGGTAATCACACCGCTAACTATAGAGGATGTCCTGTATATTCCTTCGTTAAAAAGACTATGGGGCAAAAACCTAAAGTAGCTCCAGCACAAACAGCAAACACTTACTCCGCCACTCTTGCACAAGTGAGCCAATCAGTTAATTCACTTGTATCGTATGCCGATGCTGCAAAGACAAGCTCTATTCCCGCACAAAATGTTTCACGGCCAAATACTTCAACAAATACAAACTCAGGCTTTAATTTTAATCGCCTTGAAGCTACTATTGAAAATCTGGTGCAAACTATAAACAATTTTACAACAAATATGACTAGCATGATGCAAGAAATGCTGCGAATGCAGAATACATTGCTTCAAGCTTTAGTTAACAAACAATGAACACGTTAAAAATATGTTTCTGGAACGCAAACGGCATTCGCCAACATAAAAATGAACTTGAGCACTTCCTCACGGAAAAAAAAATATTGATATAATGTTGGTCTCTGAGACTCATTTGACTTCGAGAAGCCTTTTTAAAATTTATGGCTACACCTTATATGATTCAAAGGACCCGAGAGGAAGAGCATGCGGTGGATCAGCAATTTTAATAAAGTCAAGACTCAAGCATTATATTATTGACAACATCTGCGAAGAACATTTACAAGCAACGAATATTTGTGTCGAAAATTTTTGCACTAATTTTGTCATATCATCAATTTACTCCCCTCCTAGATTCGCAATTACTGAGGACCAATACGAGGATTTCTACAAATCCCTTGGCCCTTGCTTCGTAGCAGCTGGCGACTACAATGCAAAACATACGTTCTGGGGTTCGCGTCTTATTACACCTAGAGGTCGGGCATTGTTCAACACAATTTCAAAAATGGGCTTGGACGTCATTTTGAATGGGGAGCCCACTTACTGGCCTACGGACATACAAAAAATTCCGGATGTTATAGATTTTGGAGTCATGAAAAATATTTCTAGGGAATTAGTTCATGTTGAAGCGTCTCAAGATCTTTCCTCCGATCACTCTCCCACGATCGTTACAATTTGTAGCCCACTAAGTAGTGACTTACCTCACCCGTATGTGAAGACGATCAACCGTGTTAATTGGCTGGGGTTCAGAAAATATCTCAGTACTCATTGTACGGAAAACATTACGCTAAGAACATCCGAAGATATTGAATTTAACATTGGCAATCTTATCGAAAATATAAAACAGGCTGCTGAACATGCGACTACCTCCTACCCGCAGACTGGATTTAATAGAATTTATTCTACGGATATTGAACGTCTCGTAAGTGAAAAAAGAAGAGCTAGAAGGGAATGGCAACAGCACAGATCGCCCCAACATAAGATCAGATTTAAAGAGTGCACTAAACGACTCCAAGACTTGCTTGCATTTGAAAAAACTGCATCTTTTAAAAACTATCTGGAAGGTCTTGATGCCACACCAGCATCTAATTACTCTTTGTGGCGCGCTGCTAGAAAGCTTAAAACACCTGTTGCGTTTAAACCACCTCTGCGTACATCTACAGGGGGTTGGGCAAGAAGCGATACTGAAAAAGGTAAAATATTTGCTGAGCATTTAAAATCAGTATTTACCCCTAACTCATGTACTGGTGTTATTGATTTGCCGAATGTAGTGGCGCTACCCCCTCGACCCATAAAATTTAGAACGTGTGACGTACAAAAACTAATTGCTGAACTTAAGCCGAAGAAAGCTCCGGGTATTGATGGAATTAGTAACCAGATGCTAATAAAGTTGCCTCGTATTGCAATTAGAATCCTGTTATTTATTTTTAACTCCATTTTACGAATGGAGTATTATCCAAATAGCTGGAAGCTTGCCAAAGTTAAAATGATTCCAAAGCCGGGCAAAGACCTTACCAAGGCTGAGTCATACAGGCCAATAAGTCTGCTATCAACAATGTCAAAACTTTTCGAAAAACTGCTCATGACAAAATTGTCCCCAATTCTAGTTAGTAGTGGGTGCATACCGGACCATCAATTTGGTTTTAGAAGTCAGCATAGCACCATTGAACAAACTCATAGATTGGTTCAATTTATAAGAAAAACTTTTGAAGAAAAAAAGTATTGCTCTGCGCTGTTCATTGACGTTTCTCAGGCATTTGATAAAGTGTGGCATGAAGGCTTAATTTTAAAATTAAAAACATACCTGCCAATAAACTTTGTAAGTCTTTTGGAAAGTTACATTACTACCCGGAAGTTTACGGTTGTGGAAGGAGACTTCATGAGTGTGCCTGAATCTATATCACCCGGTGTGCCACAGGGGAGCATACTGGGGCCAGTTTTGTATTTGATTTACACTTGTGATATGCCTTTGAGCAGCAATATCCATATATCTACGTTTGCCGATGATACAGCCTGCCTTAGTATGCACGAAAACCCTCACGAGGCTTCCCGATATCTACAAGAACATATTACACAACTGGAACTATGGTTAAATTTATGGAGAATCAAAGTAAACGAGCAAAAGTGTGTCCAGGTAACATTTACCCTGCGAAGAGATACTTGTTCGCCAATTCGAATCAACAATCAAGTTGTTCTTCAACATTCACACGTAAAATACCTTGGTATACACCTTGATCGACGGCTTACATGGAAGCCCCATATTGACTCAAAGCTAACACAAATGAAACTGAAATTAACTCAGATACATTGGCTGATTGGTAGAAATTCAACACTCAGTCTAGATTGTAAACTTTTAATATGCAAGTCGATTTTGAAACCAATATGGTGCTACGGAATACAGTTATGGGGCACTGCTTCAGCTTCTAATGTCGAGAGAATCCAACGAAGGCAAAACTAAATTTTACGGTTAATAACATTGGCTCCATGGTATATAAAAAATTCAAATATACATCGTGATTTAAATATACCACTATTGAATGAAGAAATTGCAAAATACGCTGGCATATATTTAACAAAACTCGAGTCCCATCCTAATCCGCTTGCCCGTAATATTTTGAACTTTACTGGACACATCCGCCTAAAAAAGAGGGACACATTGGCTCTTATTCACAGCACTCCAGATGGGAATTCTTGAAAATACTTTTATTTATTTTTTCTTTTGATTATCACTACTTATGTATTATATATAACTATTACTAAGCTTATGTCCGACACTGGTCGGGCCTAATTATATTTTTAGATTTAAGATTTGAATACTTATTGTTAGTTCATATATGAAGATACAATAAATAAAAATCATGCATTAAAAAAAAAAATTGCCAAGGTTTTATTTTCTTTTTCATCAATACAGATTGGAATCATGTCTCTTAATATTTGTGAGTTTATTTCTACACGCGATAGAGCGTCTGCGTTCGTATTATTCGCTCCCTTTTTATATTTTATATCAAAGTCATAATCCGATAATTCAAGTCTAATTCTGGTTAATTTTGAAGACGGGTTTTTATGGGTAAACAAAGCAATAAGAGGTCTATGGTCTGTGATTACGGTAAATTTTCTACCATTTAGATATGGTCTAAAAAATTGTATTCCCTAATGAATACCTAATAATTCTTTTTCAATTACTGATTTATTTTTCTCATGTTTATTCAATGTTCTACTTGCATATGATATGGGTAAATCGTTTCCGATTTCACCCTGTGAAAGAACTGCTCCCAAAGCTACATTTGAAGCGTCTGTCGTTAAAATGAATGGTTCGTCAAAGTTGGGATATCTTAATATGGGCGGGTTTTTTAGTTTGTCTCTTAGTGTCTCAAATGCTATTTGGCAATCTTCTGTCCAATTGAAAATTACTTTTTTTTTTTATAAATTATTAAGACAAGTTGCCGTTTTGGCGAAGTCTGGAATGAATCTTCTGTAATAATTGCAGAAGGCTATAAACCGTCTAACGTCGTCTGGGTTTTTTGGAACAGGATATTGTTCAATTACTTTGTATTTCGTCGGGTCGGTTTTTATACCATTTTTTGTAATCAAATGTCCTAAATACAAAACTTCTGGTTTTAAGAAACAACATTTTAATGGATTCAGCTTCAAATTGTATTATTTTAGTCTTTCTAAGACTCTTATGAGGTTCTCATTGTGGTGCTTCAAACTGCATCCGAAAATAATGACGTCGTCAACATACAAAAGTGCTTCTGATTATAACCCAGATAATGCTATGGTCAACATTCTTTGGAAACTGTTAGATGATATTTTTAAACCGAATGGTAGTCTTGTATATTGAAAGTGACCGTTTGGTGTAGAAAATGCTGTTTGTGGTCGTGATTGTGGTTCGAGTTCTATTTGGTGAAATGAGCTTGTCATGTCTAAAGTGGAAAAATATTTAGCTCTACCTAATCTGTCCAATACATCTTCAAGTCTGGTTAAAGGGAATTTGCCGTTTACTATCTTGTCATTTAAACGTCTGAAATCTACAACTAAACGCCATTTTTCCGTGTCGTTCTGTCCTTTTTTTGGTACTAATAATAATGGAGAATTATATGGACTAATAGATGGTTCTACTATGTCTTTTTCTAATAACTCTTGTACTTGTTTACTTATATCGTCTAGTTGAGTTTGTGGCAGTCTATAGTTTTTAATGTAAGTGGGCGTGTTATAATTTAATTCAATACTTTGTTTATAAAAATTGTTTACCGTTAATGGTTCATCCTCAAGATGAAATACTTCTTGATATTGTCTTAGAATATCACATATGACTCTTTTATTTTTTTCTTCAATGTTCTTGAAATCTAGTTTTTCTAGTAATTTATTAAATCTTTGCTCTGAATGTTTATTGTTATTGCGCATGTTAGTTTTACAAATTGTATAATTTTTTAATGGTATTGTTGTGATTCCCAATTTCTCTAGGCGCACTGGTTCCTCTAAAGTGTTCAAAATTTTAACATAGCGTTGGCCATATTTGGGTATTATAGTGTTTGCTAAAAATACTCCATTCATTATTTCCTTACTACATGTGACACTATCTTCTTTTATGTCAATATTTATAGGTACTATCTTCTCTGTTCTTGTAGGTATAGTTATATTATGTATTCTTTTTGTGTTAATCTCTATTGGGATTGTTATTTTCTCTCCCTCTATGCAAGTATTTAAAGTCAGTGTTTCATAGTCAATCTGACAGTTGTATTTACAGAAAAAATCAATTCCCAAAATTCCATCAGTAATGATTGGAAATGCTTTGTCCACTAATTGAAATCTGTGTGTTAGTGTTTGTTCTTCTAATATTATCTTCAAATCAGCAGAACCTACTGTTTCTATGCATTCATTTGTAATGCCACTCAATCGGCAAATATTGTCAGTATTTTTGTAATAGTTGTATATTACATTTTCTTTACAGAGTGATATCTCTGAACCTGTGTCTATTAAAAATGTTAATTTATAATTAATGTTTTTTACCGTTAAGAAAAGAAAATTCGATGTCCCAATATGCAGTGTATAAACCCATTGTAATTATTGTTGTAGTTGTTATTGTGTCTGTTATTGTTATTATTTCTGTTATGGTTTCTGTTGTTATTGTTAAAATTTCTGTTGATATTGTTATAGTTTCTGTTGTTCCTATTTATGTTAAAATGTCTATCCGTCTGTGGATTGAGATGATTTCTGTTTCTGTTATTTTTAATTCCTGAATTATTTCTATTTGTGTTATTGTAATAATTTCGTTTATTATTGTTTATTTGTAAAGTTGTAAATGTATCTGATAGTTGTAATGATCTTTCCTGTGTACTTGCAATGTCATAGGCTTGTGCCAAAGTCTTGGGTTGTGCAGCTATTACAGCGGTTCTTGTCTTTATATAAACCTTCTTGAAAAACTTCTAGAGCCAGTTTTTCGTTCATAGTCTTAATCGTAGAGCGAGCTACTTGATTTGAACTGTCCTCTAGTTCTGAAATTTATACCAATGTCAAGTCCGCTATTAAAGTGTTAATTCATTCTTTGTAATTAAGTACATTTCCTTTTTGCTTGGTATTCTTTAAATCAAAATGTATGCTGCTTGCCGTTCTTGTGGATTTGATATGTTTTGTTAGAGTTGTTTCAAGTTCTTCGAAAGTTTCAGGTGTGTTTTCTATACTCAAAATATACCTGACTCTGTCTACTAATTTTATCGCCACTACATATTTTAATAGGTTATTTTTTCCTTGCTCATTTAGTTCAGAATGAACCATTTCTATCATTGAAAGGAAAATATTAACATGTTTTGGCTTTCCGTCGAAGACTGGAATTATATCCGAAGCCTTTTTGCTGTCAAAGTTCGACATGATTTTAGGATTTTCAACTTCTTGCTCTATTTCTAATTTTTCTCCTTTATGTTCTGTCAACAGCTGAATTGCTTTTTCTCTCAAATCTCTGAATTGAGTAATTTTCTCATCTCTTAAGGGATTTGCTAAATGCCCTACAAGTTTTTCGAATTTTGCACCCAACTGTTGTATTGACTTTAATTTTTCCTGTATAGTTTCTTTTGTGTATTTCTTTGCTATCGATTTTCTAGCATTCGTAATTAACTTTTCTAATTCTTCAAAAATTTTTTCCATTAATTATATTTATTTCTACAGCATTTGATAAAAAAAAAAATTTTTATTTAGATTTTCTTTATTTAAATTTTGTTTTGTTATTTATACATTTTGTACAGAGTTTCTTACAACCTGTTTCTTTATATAATGCTGTAAGAATTTAAATATGACTACTAGTATGAAAATTATCAACACAATTATTATAATTTCTTGATCTATTGTTATTTTATTTGTGTTTATAGCATTGGCATTCGCATGGCCCTCTACTTTTGCATCTGCGATGCCCATTTTGAGTTGTTCTAATGTATATTCTATTTTATCTTCCTCGGTTAACTGAAAAGTGTGTAGTCCTAGATTCATAACCTCTCTAACATTGAAGCCAAATTTTCTTATTCTTATTTCCAAATCTTTAAAGTATAACTTAATGTTATATTTATTTATATTAGTTTATTTAAAATTTGTAAAATCTTAGCATAATATAAA
This sequence comes from Tachina lurida, assembly GCA_944452675.1. Classification (NCBI taxonomy): domain Eukaryota; kingdom Metazoa; phylum Arthropoda; class Insecta; order Diptera; family Tachinidae; genus Tachina; species Tachina lurida. The sequence goes on from OX101754.1 coordinate 70,302,833, forward strand.
ATTTAAGGAAAAATATCGAATTAAACTGGATTAAACATACTCAATAAATAAAAAATATTTTTATTTATTGAGTATGTTGGTTGATGTCTAGTTTCTCCAACCGGTTCTTCTGAGTTCTATCAGTTGCTGTATCAATGTTTGTTTTTGTTTTCCCTGACTAATGCCTATTATGCGCTGAAGGTCCTTGCAGGTTTTTTGAAATTTTACCTTTTTTCCTCCTTTCTTCTTTTTTTTGATTTTTTATTGGTTCCTGAAGTTTTGTAATTGCTGTTGGTAATTTTTCTGTCCAGCCTGATACTGCTTTATTGTGATTGGCTTAGCGCCAGCAGACTTTGGAGTCGGTGTATAGGCTGGTGGTTCTTCAATTGGTGTTCCTTCTGGAACGTACTCCTCTTGTATAAATTTTTGCCAGCGTTGGAAAATTTCGTTGACTTCCTCTTGATTCATTTGGAAAAATAAATTTAAATGTTAAAATTTGTAGAATTCTTCAGCAAGGGGAGAAAAAAAAATTTCAAAATCTCAAAAAGGTAAACATGCAGGATTTCAAAAATTTATCCTGTTTCTTTATATTCTCCAGAAATAGATTGGCAGGATCGCCATATAGTGTATTTAAATAGTTTATTGGAAATGGTGTGTTTAAATTGTTTATTAATTTTTCAGTATTACTGAGCTCTGCAGCCGCTTTTCTTCAGCACCAGAAGTGCCGATCTTGATAGAGAAATGAAAGATCTCACTTGATTGCTTGATCAATTATTTCTGAATTTTATTTACAAAAATCACTAACTTATATACTAACTTATTCTAAGGGTCAGCATTAATGTGGCAATACAACAAACCAATGGTAGATTTACTGCTCCCACGGAACTTTGCAATCTTGACAAATTTTTGGTTATCAAACCCAGCAACAAATCAATACCAAAAATTTAAATTTAATTTCACATTATAAATTGTTTTATGCCAACAGTTTGCTTCACACAGTATTCATGTTACAATTTCGCTTAATACAAATTATTTAATACAAACAAAAAAAACGTAATATCCATTACTGCTGACCAAAAAAAAAATATTTAGCGTAAATAAAAAAAATGAATTCAAGTTCAATGTCTTAGAGTAAATAAAATTCTTACAGAGCTTATGTTAATTATAGATTCACTACAATAGTTTTGATTATTCAGCATCAAAATGACAACAGCAACGCAGCTTGAGCTATTGGTCGCCTGTATGGAAGAGTTTCTTCATTTGGCCACAGGAAGTCCGCAGTTCGGGAGAAGCAAAGATTCCTATCAAACTTTTGTAGGCGCGCACGTACAAACATACATTTCCATAAGTTTGCATTGGGTTAAGAAACAGTTAAAAAATATTTCATTCACATTTTTCTCCAGGAGGCAGCAGCTTTCTTAATAATGTATTTTTTACTTTGCTAAACGCAGTTGCATGTAGTTACATGCACTTACATAAAATTTACTTGTTTTCAGAAAAATCACACTTTATCTATCAATTAATACAATTTTAAAATACAATTGAAATTTTTACAACAAATGAATTTTTAATGCTTCTCTTATTTACTCTAGTCAGCTGTATTCCACTTTTGGCGCCAGAATAGGGTTGCCTTTTTTCCAATTTGCATATATAATTTTGTATGAAAAAAGATAAACAAATACTATTTTTGATCACGTTGGCAACATGATATTTTGACACAGAGTCGATATATACGTAATGCAACGTAAGTCACACGACAAAATCGTGTCGTGTCCTATGGACGCTATTTCTTACGTAATCGTCTATGTATCGGCTGGTCGCGTTTCAATCGTGTCGTCTCCTAAAAACAGGCTGTTAATTACAATAATCTAATTACTTACCACTGAGGGAAGCAATGTATTGCTTTCTTGATAACGAAAGCTTTCAAAAATGGTTCTGAAAAGTACTAACGTAAGGCTCTCGGATAAAGTGGACAAAAGTAAAAAAAAAAATATAAACCAGTAACTTTTGCATCTGAGTACACAAAAAAATACATATTATTACTTCTGTGAAACGAATTAGTAAGGCAAAAAATAAATGGCTTTTTGGAAACTGAATGCATTTCTTCTAGCTGGCTTACAAAAACTCTTCTGGGAAGCGGTAATTTTTAATGGGATGGTGAAATTGAAGAAATAGAACGAAGTATCAGAAATTTAAGAATACATAAATGGAAAAATTTGCTCAGAACTGAACAATTTTGGATTGAAGTTTATAATTATACAAATTCAACTAATCATAATCCATTTATAAGACTATCAATATTTGCTCTAAGACTATTAACATTACCATGTTCAAATGTTGAAATAGAAATAACTTTTAGCGCTTATAACTATTTTAAAAGTAAGTAAGAAATACAATAATGATTTTTTAAATCAAATTGTTTCATTCATATAAAATACGGTCTAAAAAGAAAAGGCTTATGTTGTTCAGTAACTCGTTTCTGTACTTCTCGCATCGTAAAATTTCTCACATGAAGTGTGAAACACAAAATTCCATCGTTTCTCGATTTGTGAAAAAAAGTGTTTTTGTATTTGAATGTGAAAACAGACAACACTGAATCTGTTTTTACTGGAATATTTCCAGTAATCGAGTGTCAAATGAAAACAAAAGTCACAAAAATATTATTTCAATAACAAAAAAATAATAATTTTCAAGAAAAATAAAATTTTATAATGAACATGAATATAAAGTGAATATAAAATGCTTGAAATAAGTTTTTTCTTGCAACAGTCTCTATTATAGAAAATTCCACAAAAAAATTTTAAATAAATATAATGATATCGACTCCCCAGCAAGAACACTGCCAGTCAAATGACCGGTCATTTGACTGGGAGTGGTGATGGCTTTAGCTATCTAAGTTTCTATCAGTTTGTTAAGGCCAATGTGGAAAAAGTGATGTAAACTTTTGTATCCGTGTGATTTTGCATCTTTGTCTAACTAATTAAAAATATCTACTATGGAACATATATATCTGACCTGCTTGCTCTGTCGTATTTTACTTGGCATTGATGATGCATGCGGTAGTCACGTCTGACTGATCACACTTGATGTATATAACCGTCATAGTAAACTATTCAAACCTGCATAATTACATTAATAAACACAATTTTTATGTTGTATAAAACGTTTATTATTATAAAATAATATAGAATTAAGTAAACTATTTAAAAATTAAGAATAGTTATAAAAAAAAACACAAAATAACGTAGATGGTATCATACTATTTTGAACCACCACCACACTTTGTTTTATAAATCTCTAAAATTTTAAAAAGAAAAGTATGGTTTAAATTAAACATTGTAAATTTATTTTATTTACTATTGTTTTTAATTAACTTTCTTAACACTTCTATATAGTTTAATTACACAGACCGAACGAATTTCAATATAAAATTGTTGCAAATGTGTTAGTGAAAAAATTACGTTTGTGTTAGTTTCAGTCACTCATTTCTTGTAGGGTCCTTAATAATAATTTTAGTTCAACAATTCGTTGCATATCTTTTCAACTAGTTTATTATTCATATTTTCATGTTTTTGTACAAATTTGGTTGTTCTCGCACGAATTTAAAATGCTAGTTATTTAGACAGTTCTTGCAAGAAACTTTTCACAGAATATTGTTACAAAAACACTTTTTCTCACATACTTCCAATAATTGCTGGAAATTTATTTAAATGACAGATAGTTTTCGCAAAGTAAATATAGAAAAACACTTATGTGAGAAAAGCCATTTTGTGTTTCAATTTACACTGTTTTTGTTACGATTCCCTTATTTCATGCGGGAAATTTTACGATGCGAGAAATACAGAAACGAGCTACACAATGTAACATACTGAACCATGTTCATGTAAAACTTAATTCAGATAAAACACCTAAAATCTAATTGTTTTATTAAAACAGCTTTATGGCCAGAGAAAAAAAATTAAACTGCATTTCCTGAAACGAGGATATAATTCTCGTTGATCACTCTTTTCTTAAAATAATACACCATAATTGCAGTGTCTTGCCAAATGAACTTAAATTATTTTCCTACTCATATTCTACTTATATGCAAAATCGAAATATGGCTCGATATAATTGAAATTATTACAAAAACATATGAAATGTAGTAAATTTAAAATTGTAGTTAACTTAAATTTTTAATTTTTACTAATTCAATGCATTTATAATTAGCCATGTGGGCTTTCTCTGTATTGCAAATAAATAGATAAATATAAAAATATTAATAAAAAATATATTGCATTTAGTGCTTTTATATGAACACACAGTGCTTTTTGTTCTGAAAAAGTTGACATCACTGTTCACGTGGCATTTTTTTATGTATATTCACACAAACATACATATCATACAAACGTATATACATGCATACATACTTACATAAATTCGATTCATTCAAAATCTTGTTTTTGAAGGCATCTCTATATTTTCTTCTTATTTTTCCTTTTTATATTATTCATAACTTAATTAAATTTATTTATATTAAACTCACATCTATGTATATTTTTTTGGCTTGTTTTCATTTGTTTACAAACACATACATACACATATACCTATTTTTTTTGATAGCTAGTTCAGATAAAGTGGCGATTAACTGCGATAAAAGTTAGAGAAGATACCTACTTTACGTGCTTCGCAAGTAGATTCATATTGAATCTACTTGATTCGCTCTCATAATTTTGTATGGCGAAGCAAGTGGATTCGGTCATGATTGGGGCGTGAAGCATGAATAGAGTGCGAGGCACATACCGTGTAAACATACTATGTATAAGTATGTATGCTTATGTGTATGCATGTATATACGCGCATATGATACGTATGTATATGTGAGTAAACATAAAAAAATGCTACGCGAACAGTGATGCCAACTTTTTCAGAGTAAAACGCACTGTGTGTTCTTAAAAAAGCACTGCACGCAATAAGTACTCGTATATATCTATGTACATAAATATATTTTTTATTTATTTCTTTTATTTTTTTCTATTTATTTTCAATACAGAGAAAGCCCACATGGCTAATTATATATGTATTGAATGAGTAAAAATTAAAAATTTAAGTTAACTACAATTTTAAATTTACTACATTTCATAGGTTTTTGTAATAATTTCAATTATATCGAGCCATATTTCGATTTTGCATATAAGTAGAATATGAGTAGGAAAATAATTGAAGTTCATTTGGCAAGACACTTCAATTATGATGTATTATTTTAACCAAAGAGTGATCAACGAGAATTATACTCCTCGTTTCAGGAAATGCCGTTTCATCTTTTTCCTCTGGCCATAAAACTGTTAGATTTTTAGGCGTTTCATCTGAATTAATTTTTACATGAACTTATGTTACAATGTGAATAACATAAGTCTTTTATTTTTAGAAATGAATGAAACAATTGGATTTATAAAATCATTATTGTACTTCTTACTTACTTTTAAAATAGTTACTAGCGCTAAAATTTATTTCTACTTCAACATTTGAACATGGTAATGTTAATAGTCTTAGAGCAAATATTGATAGTCTTATAAATGGATTATGATTAGTTGAATTTCTATAATTATAAACTTCAATCCAAAATTGTTCAGTTCTGAGCAAATTTTTCCATTTATGTATCCTTAAATTTCTGATACTTCGTTCTATTTCTTCAATTTCACCATCCCATTAAAAATTACCGCTTCCCAGAATAGTTTTTGTAAGCCAGCTAGAAGAAATGCATTCAGTTTCCAAAAAGCCATTTATTTTTTGCCTTACTAATTCGTTTCACAGAAGTAATAATATGTATTTTTTTGTGTACTCAGATGCAAAAGTTACTGGTTTATATTTTTTTTTTACTTTTGGCCACTTTATCCGAGAACCTTACGTTAGTACTTTTCAGAAGCATTTTTGGAAGCTTTCGTTATCAAGAAAGCAATACATTGCTTCCCTCAGTGGTTAGTAGATTAGATTATTGTAATTAAGTTATTTTATAACGTGTATGGTATCCTCTGTAATTTCTAGAAATATGTTCTTTTTTCTCATTGTGAAAGAGAAAGTTTTTATTCCTTTGTATTTCACCCAGCTGAATTAACATTTTGCAAAAGAAACTTTGCATGTCTAAAAGAAGAGAAATCAGATATTTTTGAAAAGTGAAAAATTCTTGTTTGGTGTTTTTTTAACAAATTATTATTTAGTAGATTTGTAAAACGCACTAAATTTAAAGGTGAAAAGCACAATTTTTTTAGCAACAATTTGAAAATCCGCACTGTTATGAATTAAAAATTCTAAATCTAGTATGAAAAGCACTAAATTGGTACGCTGCACACGAAGCACGAATGCGTAGTCTAAACAGCATGTTTCAGAGAGCGAAGCAGGTGATTCAACTCGTCGTCTAAACATAGCATTACCGGGTTATTTCCAGGATTGACATTTTTAGTGGTATAATGGGCCTTATTACGGTTCTCGAATTTTTCTATTCGACTTCGAGAGTTTGTACCAGATTAAAGAAAAATTTTGTATGCTTCTTTAATCTAGTACAGCAAGTTGAAGTCGAATATGAAAATTCGAGAACCGTAATAAGGCCCAACAATTATTTTTTATGCTATCGCTATTCTGCTATTCAAAGAGAAACTCGCCATATTTGTGAAATATTATTCCAACACCTCGCGCATTTCCTTCATTGTTTGAAATCTCATTGAAGCAATTGCCACTTGCAATTCGCGGTCTTTCAACCCATCCCGTGCGTATTTTATTGTAGACGATATCGCCCGCCCAAGGCAGACATAAAGAAACAATATTCGGTTATACGTGTTGTTTTTGACATTTTAAAATGTATATCCGCCTCATCCTGCGGAACACCGAATTCCGCCACCAAAGCTATTGAAAATTCTCTGCATGTTACAAAAAGATTGGTTGACGCATCAAGCCATAATTTAGCTGCACCCTTTAACTTATTGTAAATTGCCAGCATTAAACACGCTTCGTCCCAATCATACGCCTGTATTGATTTCTCAACCCTATCGATGAATTGTCGTACACTGAAAACTGTGTCTCTTGTTGGGTCATACTCAGGCAGTGTATCAGAAGCGTTACGCGTTCCATGTTCTTGCATTGACTGCGAAGATAGTGGTTGATGTTCCGTCGCATCGCTTTGTCTCTGTTCTGGCTTCTGCACATTGGTCGTCGCACGTGGTTGCTGCATCATCATCATTATATTCTCCATCATGTTACGTAGCTCATCAATCTGCGTCTGTACGCCATCATTAGGCGGCTCTTCACACTCAATTTCATCTGAGCCTACACTTTCTGTAAGGCGTTTAATCAACTCAGCTTTGATACCATACGTTGGTAAATCACTTTCCCGACTTTATATATGTAACTTTTAATGTCTTATTTGTGTTTACTGCACACAAAAAAATTATGTATCGCTCAACGAATTGGTTTTCAAACTTCCGCACGATAGGCTTTTTTATTTTTTCTCGAAATCCCGTCAATTCAGTTCCTTTTTTTACTTCGCTTTCTTTTACTCTCGCCCTAAAATTACTTTTCGTAAATTCTTTACTGCTTTTCAAAATTTTCCGTTAAATAATAAAATACGTTTTTTTTAGTTTAGCCTTTTCATATACACATTTTATTTCAGTATACGAAATAAAGTATAACGGAAACATCAACATAACAAGGGATCTTTCTTATATTGCTACAACGAAGCGCACTTTAGAAACACGAATTAAAGAACATAAAAATTACATTGAAATCGGATAAAAACAACAGCTTTAGCACAAAATTTATTAGAGATGGGTCACACAGCTGACTTTGATAATGTAAATATTTTGCACAAAGAAAGAGTTGAAAAGAGCAGATACACTATAGGAAGCCTGAGAATACATCAAAAGAGAGAAAATACGATGAACTTAAAAGAGGATACTGACACATTAGTGCAAGCTTTAGAGTTGCAATAAAATAAAACCTGTAATAATAGCTTTAAGTTGTGAAGTAAATATTTGTTTGAATGTATTTATATGTAACCAAAAATTTTTTTTTTGTTTAAAACTTAATTGATTTGTGATTTAACAAAATATTATTGTTTTAAAATTATTCTTAGAATAATGTAATGTTTTTGTTCAAAAATAGATATACATATATACCCTTGAAAAAGTCAACAAAACATTGACGAAACGTCGAGGAAAAATGTAATTAAAAAGTTTGTTTTATATACATTGAAGAAGTTAGGCCTAATTAGCTTATTTGAAAAATGAAAAAAAAGCATATCACTACGTTTTTTATAATTTTTCAAGAGAAAGACAAAACTTGATAAAAAATTGTTCCAATCGGTAATATTTTTCGTTTATAAAATCACAATTTTTTAAGATATAACTTTTCAATAAAATAAATGAAACCCAAGTTCTGATCTTTCATTTGTATGTACGTACTTATGTAGGTGCCTTCAATGTGAACTTTACTGTTTTATTTTTTTATTTGTGCTATCTGATAAAAATATGTTCACGTTTTATATAATTTTACTGTGTACGATATGTAATATTGCAAGAATATTGCATTACTTCATGATGTTCTTAGTGTCAATACAAAATTAGTGCATTTTTTGCCATGCAATTAGCTGCTAATGCAATATTAATCCATTACTTGTAAGAGATTTTATTTTAGTGAAAAAAATTGTGCACTGCAATCATCAAATTTAAATGTCCACTAAAATTTTTGCTTTTCAATCAGTGCTTATGAAAAGTAATGCAAGTTGCCCAGGTCTGGTTTTTGATATTCATCCATTATATTTGCACAAACAAAGCGCTTGTTGTTTTTGTATTTTCTTAGTTGTTGTAGACCTGCATATACTTTATATAAATATACTTTAGCACAAAAATAATTGTACCAAAATAAAAACAATATCTAAGTTTCTGACATTCTTCAGCTACAAAGTACATAGAGCAAAAAATTATCAGCTGAAGTAGCGCTGCCACCTGCTTAAATACACCTTGATATAAAATATTGAATTTCAAAATTTCTATTTATTTTATTGTTGTTTCTCATAATTGTAAACTTACTCATGTTTGAAGAAAATTATTTTTAGTACAAAAACAGAGTTGTATATTGTAATTTCTTGTTAATTTCATCAAAATGAATTAATCTGGAAAATGTCAAAATATATGGGAAATTGCTTAATTTGAACCGAAATAACGAAATTACTTAATTTCCCATCAGCCTGAATGGGATATTATCAAATTTTAAATCCTCCATAATTAAATTTTAGTGCACCGTTAAGCTTAATTTTTTTTTAATACATTGTACATATATATGTACAATTGTCAAAAACTTTATGCTGAAGAAGCACTTGCAACAGATCCGCTAACTGTGCTAATCTTTTTTGTGGGTTTATACGCTATAACGTAACGCTGAGCGACAGGTAACGGTTCTGCATATCCATTTGTATAAGAAGAGTCTTCAAACAATACTTCATAGTCTTCTGTTGCTGTCTGTGGAAGTCTGTGAATAATAGCTTTGTAGAAACATGTAGTTTGTGGATACAATGCCATAACTAAAAAAATAAAGAGAAGTTAAAAAAAGTGTAGTGTTAATTTTGGTGGGGCCGTAATTG